>CM036764.1:37701449-38301449 GCA_020796225.1 Arion vulgaris
GTCACTGAACAAATGACTAACTCGAAAGATGTGATGGTTCAGATTTCTAATAACATCTCACACGACGAGCATCTGCAAGATGTTATGAATATGATTGACGACACAGTTGCAGATCATCTCAATTTTTATATGAGTGCCATTGTTGGTCCTATTATTTGCCTTCTGGGAATGACGGGAAATTTACTTTCCATAATAACATGGAGTCGAACAGGAATGAAAGGTTCAACAGGACGATATCTTACTGGGCAGGTATGATTACGTTTGAGATTCATGTTGTCGTTTATGCTTCGCTATAGTCATGTTTCATTTTGAGCTTCCAACCTCCTGCAATCTTGCTCTGATCTACTGTTCCAGATATGCAAGTGTTCCTTGCAGTCAGAGAACAGATAGGTTGTATCAACATAACCGATCGCCAGAGAGTAAAACTGAGATTAAGCGAGTTGCCCAGGATAGAGGGATATGGAGAAATTGCTTGCAGATCTTATGTAACGTATAACGGTACGAGAGGAATTAGTATTATTATTATTGAAATCTTAAACGTTGTAATATGTCTCTCACGTTTCTTAAACAAAGCCGATAGTTAACATTGATATCAAAACGCAGGTACCAATATACTTATCTTATCTTATCTTAACCATATTTGCCGTGAAACGTCGTGGGGAGAGTTAGTTTTCTATCTTGTGCCAGGTATGTTGCGCTTGACGTTGTCTATCTCTCCTTGTAACGTTGACAGCTTTTCGTAGACATCTCATTTCACATGTTGTAATCTTTCTTTCTTGTGTCTTAGTCAGGGGCCATGTTTGGCACTGATAACAGAGAGTTGGAATCAATATGCAGTTTATCAGTTGTCGTTTGACTGTCGTTTGACCGATATACTATGTAACCTTTGTTGATTGATTTGTACCCTCAAATTTACACTTTTCTTGTATTAGGTTGTAGTGTATAATATCTCACAGTATATTCGTTTTGTGTCACCTGATTTCAATTTCTCTATTCTCTATCACTTATTCTATCCTCTGTAAATATGAATCCGGATATGAGAATGATGGGATATGTTTGACCTTGTCGTTGACGTAAAAGTGAAGTGAACCTCGAGATCTAATTGTCTAAAATACATTATGTCAGTATTTGATGCCGGCCGTGTGGTGACAGGGCCTGTCGTAAGAATAGTACTACTGCGAGCTACAAGATATGTCTTAAGGGGCGACAGATGTAGGACTTAGGGAAGGTACCTTAGTTATTAAAAAAGCATCACAGAAATTGAGTGTGCTGGCCTTCTTGTAGGTGCATAACTGGTACAACGTGCAATCGCTTTTAGGCTCAGATCACATACAAATCACACAGAGAAGTTAGCAAATGATCGTTGTGGAGCGTTCAAAGAAGAATAGAAAGAAGTATTTGATGCTTTAATTTTCATATTGCTTTTATTGATGGATTAGAGTAATGCATGTGTCTCGAATGCCAGATTGCAGAATACCCAAACGACTCTTTTTATGGTGAGCTGCATAGCGGTAAACGCAGGGTGGTCAGAAAAAGCGTATAGAATAGAACGTTGAGAATATTCAAAGATATACTCAAGAACTCGATGAAATCCTTTGGCATAGATGTCAACAACTGGGATAATGTTGCTCAAGACAGATCATCCTGGCGCACACTTCTTCGACACGGTTCCTCGGTCTGCGAGACAGGTAGAACATCACGGATGGAACAAAGACGTCAAAGTAGAAAGGCAGTAAAACTTCCCACAAGTGCAAGTATACCTTGCCCACACTGTACAAGAACATTTCAAGCCCGTATCGGGCTCACTAGTCATCTATGCACACACAGACAAACATAACGCAACTACATTCTCTTGGATGAAAATTTGTGTGGTCATCATCGCCCGTGATGGACGAGCATCATCAGAGTAATGCATAACATGTCTTTCTCCTTTCGATTCTGACACAAGTGGGGTTTAATCTTACACTCGACGTTACACGCGTGAGGAAAGAATCTGACCCTCCTACCTCCTGCACAATATGGTCTAGAAATTACAGGCACTTCATATTTCTTCTTCGAACGCTCCATATCAACCACTTGTTAACCACTCTTTGTGATGTGTATGTGATCTGATCCTAAGAGCGATTGTACGTTGTACCAGTTATGCGCCTAAAGGTAGGTCAGCACATCCGATTTCTGCGATGCTTTTTGTTTACTATGGTAGCTTCACTAGGTCCCTATCTCAGTCGCCTCTTACGACATGCCTTGTATGTCACAGTGTTACTATTCTTTGCTCCCCATGCGAGCCCCGGCGACGTATGGGCGAGGCATTTCATACACTAAGGTCTGGAAAGGGTACGGGAATATTATTATTGTATGTTGATGTGTTACAATATGGTGTGTTACTATATGGTGTGTTACATATATGATGTGTTACATATATGATGTGTTACATATATGGTGTGTTACATATATGATGTGTTACATATATGATGTGTTACATATATGATGTGTTACATATATGGTGTGTTACATATATGGTGTGCTACATATATGGTGTGTTACATATATGATGTGCTACATATATGATGTGTTACATATATGATGTGTTACATATATGATGTGTTACATATATGGTGTGTTACATATATGATGTGTTACATATATGGTGTGTTACATATATGATGTGTTACATATATGGTGTGTTACATATATGGTGTGCTACATATATGGAGTGTTATATATATGATTTTTTCCATATATGGTTTGTTACAATATGATGTGCTACGTGGTGGCGTCTGTGGCTTGGGGGATAGTGACTCGGTCTATTAACCCCGACGTTCTTAGTTCGAATCACGCTGCGGACATTTTGGTTGCAAATTGTTTCCCGCAGATTTTTACAAAAGGACGATGTCACCACCCGTTCAGTAAGCAATGTCAAACTATTGAACGTAAAAATGCCTAGAAAAATCACAAGCAGAGTTTTAAAAATGGGGTGATTCGCAAAATCCTGTAAAGGATATGTAATTAACTTTTAACAAAATATTTTACCTAAGGGCGCTATGGAATCGTTCAATGAAAACGTGGGCTTTAATTAAAAATAGGTTTGGAACCTGTCATCTACATACTCTACACAATTAAATGCCTTTGTGAAATCAATAAAGAATAATTATAGATTTACATAATACTCTCTAGATTTGTCTATAATTGTTCTCATTTTAACTATATGGCCACGTGTACCTCTGCA
The DNA here is from genome assembly GCA_020796225.1 of Arion vulgaris. Taxonomy (NCBI): domain Eukaryota; kingdom Metazoa; phylum Mollusca; class Gastropoda; order Stylommatophora; family Arionidae; genus Arion; species Arion vulgaris. The sequence goes on from CM036764.1 coordinate 37,704,676, forward strand.
CTGTCTAAACCCAGCTTGTGTTAGCAGTTTTATTTCATTTTCTTACAATCTTCACACAATTATTTTTAGTAAAAGAAATGTTGCGTGGCTAATCAATGCCAATATTCTATAGATTTTACATAATTTGGTGCCTGCCTTTTTAGATGTTTGAATAAATATTAATATGTTCCATTGCTTTGGTCATATTTCTCTTTCCCATACATTTTTACATATTGCATGATATATTTTTATGCTTATTCTCCTCCAACTATGATAAACTCTGCTGAAATATTACCACATCCTTGGAGATTTTTCTTTAAGTATTTTTAATTGCTTATTCAACTTCCTCTAACGATTGTTCCGGTTCATTTTATGTGGATTATTTCAGTGTTTGTTCTATTGTCATTTTCGCCAGATGTATGCAAACAAATAATCTCTTATCACTCCCGGGACACACACACAAATAGTCCCCACATACATATCACACAATATAATGTAACATATTTACTTTTTACCTTTATCCAGGCTATTGCTAACTTTGCTGTTCTCTTGATGTTCCTGCTAAGCGAATCGATACAGCATTGGTCATCAGTGGTCAGATATTCTCCTATATACGGATCATTCTTCTCATACTTTGGATTCCCTATATACTTCTTCTCAGCAGTCTGCAATGTCTGGTTTACAGTGGGCGTTACCATAGATAGGTACCTTATGGTGTGCTGGATCACTAAAGCTAAGGTGAGTACGTACACTTAAAGTTCATAGGCGTGGTTCTCAAGATATATCTTACGTTGGTGCCAAGAGCCACATAGTTTTCTATTCGTTGTACAGAATTGGTAATAAAATACAATAAACAATTTTTTTTTAATGCATGCCAAAGAAAACGCCCGAGTGGTTACCGGGGCCAAAATTGGGGTGTAAAGAATAGAACCACTGTTACCTGTCACGCATGTTGTAAGAGGCATCTAAGGAGTTGGGAGTGGTGCTAGCTACCCCACCCCGTAAAAAGCGCGAGATGGTTACAGAAACCACAACCAGGAAAATTCATAGCTCGCCACCCGAAGAAGAAGAAGGACTCCTCAAAGGAGGGACTCATGAAGCGACCCGATGAAATTCGAAAGGAAATCGGGCTGCTGACTCACCTTCTTTCAACCCATAAGATCTCCAGGATTGGCACCAGAAATAAACCCCTTAACAGCATCTCAAGACAGGCTCTCCGATGGAACCTCCAGGGCAATAGAGGTAGGGAAGACCCAGGAACACCTGGAGACGGGAGTTGAATACGCAATGCAAGAACATGGGGAGAGAGTGGAGAGATCTGGAAAAGATGGCCTTGGATAGACGGGCTTGGAAGGCCTTGGTTGTGGACCTATGCTTCCTAGGGCGAATGGTGAAGGAGAAGAAGATGCCAAAGAAAAGTGGAAAAGACGGCAGATAGGTCTTGTGCAGAACAGAAGACAATTGCAGTCGTATTTTTTAAACCCTTGTTCCACCACGTGGTATACAGGGTAATGCGGTGATATACCTTATTTTCATTGACCGTCGGCACACGATGGGTTATGTCGTGAACACCACGCCGTTCGCCTTTACTTCCTAGTACCTTTTCTGGTTCCCAATTTAGTCTGTATCGACCTGAGAGCCGCAGCGGTCGGACAAAATGACACGCCTACTATTGAATTGAACCCGAACCATTAGTCTAACAATGCAGCCCTTTGCTCTACTGGAAACACGGGAGTTTAGTAGTAAGAATTGAGTAGAGGCAATCATCATTTTTTCCGGACCATGTGATGAGAAAGAGAGGTTTAGAACACATAGTGGAAGCCGACAAAACCAATGACAGACGAGACAAAGACGTCAGAGAGATCTTCTTCTTCTTCTTCTTCTAACGCTCCATATCGATCACTTCTTAAACCACTCTTTGTGATTTGTATGTGATCTGAGTATTAGAGTGATTGTACGTTGTGTCAATTATGCGCCTACAAGTAGACCAGCACATCCGATTTCTGCGACGCTTTTATTTACTAGATAGCTTCCTGGATCCCTACCTTATTCACCTCTAGCGACATGTTCTGTAGGTTGCAGTGTTACTACTCTTTACTCCTTGGAGCCCTAGCAACATACGGGCGGTCAGAGAGATACAATTCTGGACAGTATAACTTCATGACATAGCAGAGTGTCAACATTGAAAATGATATATTCAGTATTAAGGAAAGACGTTATGGAGATCAATGCTCACGTATTCTAGCCGATATTGAACAATATGATGTACATATATTTCTCTATTATTCCCTTCCATATTGTCTTTCTTCTCTTTTATCTTCGTCTGTCTTATCTTCGTCTGTCTTACCTTCGTCTGTCTTACCTTCGTCTGTCTTACCTTCGTCTGTCTTATCTTCGTCTGTCTTACCTTCGTCTGTCTTACCTTCGTCTGTCTTACCTGGGTCTGTCTTACCTGCGTCTGTCTTACCTTCGTCTGTCTTACCTTCGTCTGTCTTACCTTCGTCTGTCTTACCTTCGTCTGTCTTACCATCGTCTGTCTTGCCTGCGTCTGACTTACCTTCGTCTGTCTTACATGCGTCTGTCTTACCTTCGTCTGTCTTACCTTCGTCTGTCTTACCTCGTCTGTCTTACCCTCGTCTGTCTTACCTTCGTCTGTCTTACCTTCATCTTACCTTCGTCTGTCTTACTCTCGTCTGTCTTACCTTCGTCTGTCTTACCTTCGTCTGTCTTACCTTCGTCTGTCTTACCTTCGTCTGTCTTACTTTCGTCTGTCTTACCTTCGTCTGTCTTACCTTCGTCTGTCTTACCTTCATCTTACCCTCGTCTGTCTTACCTTCGTCTGTCTTACCTTCATCTTACCTTCGTCTGTCTTTCGTCTGTCTTACCTTCGTCTGTCTTACCTTCGTCTGTCTTACCTGGGTCTGTCTTACCTGCGTCTGTCTTACCTTCGTCTGTCTTACCTTCGTCTGTCTTACCTTCGTCTGTCTTACCTTCGTCTGTCTTACCTTCGTCTGTCTTACCATCGTCTGTCTTGCCTGCGTCTGACTTACCTTCGTCTGTCTTACATGCGTCTGTCTTACCTTCGTCTGTCTTACCTTCGTCTGTCTTACCCTCGTCTGTCTTACCCTCGTCTGTCTTACCTTCGTCTGTCTTACCTTCATCTTACCTTCGTCTGTCTTACTCTCGTCTGTCTTACCTTCGTCTGTCTTACCTTCGTCTGTCTTACCTTCGTCTGTCTTACCTTCGTCTGTCTTACTTTCGTCTGTCTTACCTTCGTCTGTCTTACCTTCGTCTGTCTTACCTTCATCTTACCCTCGTCTGTCTTACCTTCGTCTGTCTTACCTTCATCTTACCTTCGTCTGTCTTTCGTCTGTCTTACCTTCGTCTGTCTTACCTCGTCTTCCCTCTTTAGTCTACTATACATGGCCGTTCTTATGACCGTCTCTAGTTCACTTCTGAACTAATGCGAAATAAAATAATAGTGATATGTAAACGATTCCGTCTATTTCTTTCTCTATTTCTCTCTCTCTCTCTCTCTCTCTCTCTCTCTCTCTCATCTCTCTCTCTCTCTCTCTCTCTCTCTCTCTCTCTCTCTCTCTCCACTTGCCTTTTAGACCCCATTTGGGTATAGGCCCAACCATCTCATATTCATGTTATAGTTGGATTTTGCAGCTAAAGTTTTTACACGACGGGTAGCCAGCTAGCTGAACCCGGTAATAGATGTTATACGATTCGGTATCCGTTATCTGTTATATTCGACAAATAATATAATAATAATTCCTCTCGTACCGTTATGTTACATAGGGTCTGAAAGGAGTTTATCCATACCGCTCTATCCTGGGCAACTTGCGCAATCTCCTCCATGGAACCGAGACCGATATGTCTTGCCTATCTTAGCAAAGCTCTTTTCAGGGTCTCCTTAGGTCGTCCTCTCTTTCTTGAACCCTTTGCATCCCATTTCTTTTCGATCTAGAAGCACTTGAGCTTTCAGCTCTTCGGCTCGGTGCCATGGATATCGTAACCCTTCGGTTCGATGCCACGAACACCGTAAATCTGGAGAACCTGTGGCTTTTCTGCCAGCCCGTGTAATTGAACTGCCCTCACATGGGGCTTGTCACCGTCATCCAACGCGTTGCGAACACGCTGGGCAGGCGGGCTTGCATTTCACTTCAATACCTGCTTTGGTATTCTTGGATCATTTATTCTAAAGGTGTTTCCAACATATCTCTATCTTCTCCTTCTTATAACAGTTGTTACTATATTAGACATAAAGCGCTACTAAATGTAACTATCTCTATCTTCTCCTTCTTATAACAGTTGTTACTATATTAGACATAAAGCGCTACTAAATGTAACTATCTCTATCTTCTCCTTCTTATAACAGTTGTTACTATATTAGACATAAAGCGCTACTAAATGTAACTATCTCTATCTTCTCATTCTTATAACCGTTGTTACTATATTAGACATAAAGCGCTACTAAATGTAACTATCTCTATCTTCTCCTTCTTATAACCGTTGTTACTATACTAGACATAAAGCGCTACTAAATGTAACTATCTCTATCTTCTCCTTCTTATAACCGTTGTTACTATATTAGACATAAAGCGCTACTAAATGTAACTATCTCTATCTTCTCCTTCTTATAACCGTTGTTACTATACTAGACATAAAGCGCTACTAAATGTAACTATCTCTATCTTCTCCTTCTTATAACAGTTGTTACTATATTAGACATAAAGCGCTACTAAATGTAACTATCTCTATCTTCTCCTTCTTATAACAGTTGTTACTATATTAGACATAAAGCGCTACTAAATGTAACTATCTCTATCTTCTCCTTCTTATAACAGTTGTTACTATATTAGACATAAAGCGCTACTAAATGTAACTATCTCTATCTTCTCCTTCTTATAACCGTTGTTACTATACTAGACATAAAGCGCTACTAAATGTAACTATCTCTATCTTCTCCTTCTTATAACAGTTGTTACTATACTAGACATAAAGCGCTACTAAATGTAACTATCTCTATCTTCTCCTTCTTATAACCGTTGTTACTATATTAGACATAAAGCGCTACTAAATGTAACTATCTCTATCTTCTCCTTCTTATAACCGTTGTTACTATATTAGACATAAAGCGCTACTAAATGTAACTATCTCTATCTTCTCCTTCTTATAACCGTTGTTACTATACTAGACATAAAGCGCTACTAAATGTAACTATCTCTATCTTCTCCTTCTTATAACAGTTGTTACTATATTAGACATAAAGCGCTACTAAATGTAACTATCTCTATCTTCTCCTTCTTATAACAGTTGTTACTATATTAGACATAAAGCGCTACTAAATGTAACTATCTCTATCTTCTCCTTCTTATAACAGTTGTTACTATATTAGACATAAAGCGCTACTAAATGTAACTATCTCTATCTTCTCCTTCTTATAACCGTTGTTACTATATTAGACATAAAGCGCTACTAAATGTAACTATCTCTATCTTCTCCTTCTTATAACCGTTGTTACTATACTAGACATAAAGCGCTACTAAATGTAACTATCTCTATCTTCTCCTTCTTATAACAGTTGTTACTATACTAGACATAAAGCGCTACTAAATGTAACTATCTCTATCTTCTCCTTCTTATAACAGTTGTTACTATATTAGACATAAAGCGCTACTAAATGTAACTATCTCTATCTTCTCCTTCTTATAACAGTTGTTACTATATTAGACATAAAGCGCTACTAAATGTAACTATCTCCATCTTCTCCTTCTTATAACAGTTGTTACTATACTAGACATAAAGCGCTACTAAATGTAACTATCTCCATCTTCTCCTTCTTATAACCGTTGTTACTATACTAGACATAAAGCGCTACTAAATGTAACTATCTCCATCTTCTCCTTCTTATAACCGTTGTTACTATACTAGACATAAAGCGCTACTAAATGTAACTATCTCCATCTTCTCCTTCTTATAACCGTTGTTACTATACTAGACATAAAGCGCTACTAAATGTAACTATCTCCATCTTCTCCTTCTTATAACCGTTGTTACTATACTAGACATAAAGCGCTACTAAATGTAACTATCTCTATCTTCTCCTTCTTATAACAGTTGTTACTATACTAGACATAAAGCGCTACTAAATGTAACTATCTCCATCTTCTCCTTCTTATAACCGTTGTTACTATACTAGACATAAAGCGCTACTAAATGTAACTATCTCTATCTTCTCCTTCTTATAACCGTTGTTACTATATTAGACATAAAGCGCTACTAAATGTAACTATCTCTATCTTCTCCTTCTTATAACCGTTGTTACTATACTAGACATAAAGCGCTACTAAATGTAACTATCTCTATCTTCTCCTTCTTATAACCGTTGTTACTATATTAGACATAAAGCGCTACTAAATGTAACTATCTCTATCTTCTCCTTCTTATAACCGTTGTTACTATACTAGACATAAAGCGCTACTAAATGTAACTATCTCTATCTTCTCCTTCTTATAACAGTTGTTACTATATTAGACATAAAGCGCTACTAAATGTAACTATCTCTATCTTCTCCTTCTTATAACCGTTGTTACTATATTAGACATAAAGCGCTACTAAATGTAACTATCTCTATCTTCTCCTTCTTATAACGTTGTTACTTTTTAGACATAAAGCGCTACTAAATGTAACTATCTCTATCTTCTCCTTCTTATAACCGTTGTTACTATACTAGACATAAAGCGCTACTAAATGTAACTATCTCTATCTTCTCCTTCTTATAACAGTTGTTACTATACTAGACATAAAGCGCTATTAAATGTAACTATCTCTATCTTCTCCTTCTTATAACAGTTGTTACTATATTAGACATAAAGTGCTATTAAATGTAACTATCTCTATCTTCTCCTTCTTATAACAGTTGTTACTATACTAGACATAAAGCGCTATTAAATGTAACTATCTCTATCTTCTCCTTCTTATAACAGTTGTTACTATACTAGACATAAAGCGCTATTAAATGTAACTATCTCTATCTTCTCCTTCTTATAACAGTTGTTACTATATTAGACATAAAGTGCTATTAAATGTAACTATCTCTATCTTCTCCTTCTTATAACAGTTGTTACTATACTAGACATAAAGTGCTATAAATGTAACTATCTCCATCTTCTCCTTCTTATAACAGTTGTTACTATACTAGACATAAAGCGCTACTAAATGTAACTATCTCCATCTTCTCCTTCTTATAACCGTTGTTACTATACTAGACATAAAGCGCTACTAAATGTAACTATCTCCATCTTCTCCTTCTTATAACCGTTGTTACTATACTAGACATAAAGCGCTACTAAATGTAACTATCTCAATCTTCTCCTTCTTATAACCGTTGTTACTATCTGACATAAAGCGCTACTAAATGTAACTATCTCCATCTTCTCCTTCTTATAACCGTTGTTACTATACTAGACATAAAGCGCTACTAAATGTAACTATCTCAATCTTCTCCTTCTTATAACCGTTGTTACTATATTAGACATAAAGCGCTACTAAATGTAACTATCTCTATCTTCTCCTTCTTATAACCGTTGTTACTATACTAGACATAAAGCGCTACTAAATGTAACTATCTCTATCTTCTCCTTCTTATAACCGTTGTTACTATATTAGACATAAAGCGCTACTAAATGTAACTATCTCTATCTTCTCCTTCTTATAACCGTTGTTACTATACTAGACATAAAGCGCTACTAAATGTAACTATCTCTATCTTCTCCTTCTTATAACAGTTGTTACTATACTAGACATAAAGCGCTACTAAATGTAACTATCTCTATCTTCTCCTTCTTATAACAGTTGTTACTATATTAGACATAAAGCGCTACTAAATGTAACTATCTCTATCTTCTCCTTCTTATAACAGTTGTTACTATATTAGACATAAAGCGCTACTAAATGTAACTATCTCTATCTTCTCCTTCTTATAACCGTTGTTACTATACTAGACATAAAGCGCTACTAAATGTAACTATCTCTATCTTCTCATTCTTATAACCGTTGTTACTATACTAGACATAAAGCGCTACTAAATGTAACTATCTCTATCTTCTCCTTCTTATAACAGTTGTTACTATACTAGACATAAAGCGCTATTAAATGTAACTATCTCTATCTTCTCCTTCTTATAACAGTTGTTACTATATTAGACATAAAGTGCTATTAAATGTAACTATCTCTATCTTCTCCTTCTTATAACAGTTGTTACTATACTAGACATAAAGCGCTACTAAATGTAACTATCTCTATCTTCTCCTTCTTATAACAGTTGTTACTATACTAGACATAAAGCGCTATTAAATGTAACTATCTCTATCTTCTCCTTCTTATAACAGTTGTTACTATATTAGACATAGCGCTATAAATGTAACTATCTCTATCTTCTCCTTCTTATAACAGTTGTTACTATATTAGACATAAAGCGCTACTAAATGTAACTATCTCTATCTTCTCCTTCTTATAACAGTTGTTACTATATTAGACATAAAGCGCTACTAAATGTAACTATCTCTATCTTCTCCTTCTTATAACAGTTGTTACTATACTAGACATAAAGCGCTATTAAATGTAACTATCTCTATCTTCTCCTTCTTATAACAGTTGTTACTATACTAGACATAAAGCGCTACTAAATGTAACTATCTCTATCTTCTCCTTCTTATAACAGTTGTTACTATACTAGACATAAAGCGCTATTAAATGTAACTATCTCTATCTTCTCCTTCTTATAACAGTTGTTACTATACTAGACATAAAGCGCTATTAAATGTAACTATCTCTATCTTCTCCTTCTTATAACAGTTGTTACTATACTAGACATAAAGCGCTACTAAATGTAACTATCTCTATCTTCTCCTTCTTATAACAGTTGTTACTATACTAGACATAAAGCGCTACTAAATGTAACTATCTCTATCTTCTCCTTCTTATAACAGTTGTTACTATATTAGACATAAAGCGCTATTAAATGTAACTATCTCCATCTTCTCCTTCTTATAACAGTTGTTACTATATTAGACATAAAGCGCTACTAAATGTAACTATCTCTATCTTCTCCTTCTTATAACAGTTGTTACTATACTAGACATAAAGCGCTATTAAATGTAACTATCTCTATCTTCTCCTTCTTATAACAGTTGTTACTATATTAGACATAAAGCGCTACTAAATGTAACTATCTCTATCTTCTCCTTCTTATAACAGTTGTTACTATATTAGACATAAAGCGCTATTAAATGTAACTATCTCTATCTTCTCCTTCTTATAACAGTTGTTACTATATTAGACATAAAGCGCTATTAAATGTAACTATCTCTATCTTCTCCTTCTTATAACAGTTGTTACTATATTAGACATAAAGCGCTATTAAATGTAACTATCTCTATTTCTTTCTTATAACAGTTGTTACTTCTGACATAAAGTGCTTTAAATGTATTCTCTTTTCTCTTCTTATAACAGTTGTTACTCATATTGACATAAATGTTATTAAATGTAACGTTCTCTATTTCTCCTTTTATATACTAGTTTTACTATATTAGACTGAACTTGCATCAATGTAATTATTTCATATGTTCTTCTTATAACTTGTCAGTATCTATGACATAAAGGTCTAAAATACATTAACTATCTCTCATCCCTTCCCTTTCTTATACCCCGTTTACTGACTGACGACTAAACGCTACAAAAACTATCCCTACTTGTCCTTGTTTTATAAGTTCGCTATACTTTAGACAGTCACGAAGTTTTGCCTACTAATGTCTTCTTTATCTTCTCGTTCTTTATAACTCATGTATATCTACTAAGTCGTGACTAATGATAAAACTATTCCATCTTCTCCTTCTTAATCTTTGAATTTTTTTACTATACTAACTAGCGCTCACTAAATGTGAATATCTCTACTTGTTTTTATACGTGTTTTACTATATGTACATATTGTTCTAATGTAAATGTCTTTCTATCTTCCCTTCTTATAACGTTGTACTATATAGACCATAGTAGGTAAATGTAATATTTATGTTGTATTGTCTAAACTGTTGGTTACCCATACTAAATATGAAAGCGTTCATTCTCAAAATGTAACACTCTTCTTGGTCCTTTTATACCTTCTCACTATGCACTAGAACATAAAGCGCTCTAAAGCAGCACATATCATCTATCTTCTCTTCAGTAGACAGGGTTTTTACTAATAGACATGTAAGCGCTACTAAATGTACTTAACTCTGATCTTCTCTCTTCTTTCAGCGATCTAGTCTTCTTAATATTAGCACATGCGCATGTGTAACTATCTCATCATCATTTCCCATTTATAACCATGAAAAGTTATTCATTGAGACATTGCAGTCACTATAAATGTCTACTATCTTTCTCTTCCTCATTATAACATTTGTATTATAAGCATTAAAGCGCACTAAATTAACTTCATCTCTATCTTCTCCTTCTATAACAGTTGTTACTATACTAGACATAAAGCGCTATTAAATGTAACTATCTCTATCTTCTCCTTCTTATAACAGTTGTTACTATATTAGACATAAAGTGCTATTAAATGTAACTATCTCTATCTTCTCCTTCTTATAACAGTTGTTACTATACTAGACATAAAGCGCTACTAAATGTAACTATCTCTATCTTCTCCTTCTTATAACAGTTGTTACTATACTAGACATAAAGCGCTATTAAATGTAACTATCTCTATCTTCTCCTTCTTATAACCGTTGTTACTATATTAGACATAAAGCGCTATTAAATGTAACTATCTCTATCTTCTCCTTCTATAAAGTTGTTACTATATTAGACATAAAGGCTACTAAATGTAACTATCTCTATCTTCTCCTTCTTATAACAGTTGTTACTATATTAGACATAAAGCGCTACTAAATGTAACTATCTCTATCTTCTCCTTCTTATAACAGTTGTTACTATACTAGACATAAAGCGCTATTAAATGTAATATCTCATCTTCTCCTTCTTATAACAGTTGTTACTATACTAGACATAAAGCGCTACTAAATGTAACTATCTCTATCTTCTCCTTCTTATAACAGTTGTTACTATACTAGACATAAAGCGCTATTAAATGTAACTATCTCTATCTTCTCCTTCTTATAACAGTTGTTACTATACTAGACATAAAGCGCTATTAAATGTAACTATCTCTATCTTCTCCTTCTTATAACAGTTGTTACTATATTAGACATAAAGCGCTATTAAATGTAACTATCTCTATCTTCTCCTTCTTATAACAGTTGTTACTATACTAGACATAAAAGGCTACTAAATGTAACTATCTCTATCTTCTCCTTCTTATAACAGTTGTTACTATACTAGACATAAAGCGCTATTAAATGTAACTATCTCTATCTTCTCCTTCTTATAACAGTTGTTACTATATTAGACATAAAGCGCTATTAAATGTAACTATCTCTATCTTCTCCTTCTTATAACAGTTGTTACTATACTAGACATAAAGCGCTATTAAATGTAACTATCTCTATCTTCTCCTTCTTATAACAGTTGTTACTATATTAGACATAAAAGCTACTAAATGTAACTATCTCTATCTTCTCCTTCTTATAACAGTTGTTACTATATTAGACATAAAGCGCTATTAAATGTAACTATCTCTATCTTCTCCTTCTTATAACAGTTGTTACTATACTAGACATAAAGCGCTATTAAATGTAACTATCTCTATCTTCTCCTTCTTATAACAGTTGTACTTATATTAGACATAAAGCGCTACTAAATGTAACTATCTCGCTTTTGACACATAGTTTCATTGTAGTTTTCTATTATTTCTTCCCATAATGTTTGCATTTTCTTAATGACTTTTGTTTCTCTGTTTACTCTGTTTCCTTATTGCTCAAAGTTGACGGACTCTTGTTGGTTTTACTGCAACACTGTTTTTAAATAACGTTTTCTCTACAAATAAATATATTTATATTATTATTAATATTGTTTTCTCTGTTTAATATTATGCACGAACTTGCATCCATATTTATTGATTTGAAATGTATGTTTTTATATTACAGAACTTGTGCAGTGAATCTCGTGCGACTTGTGGTCTAACATGCATTACAGTCATCGCTTTCATCATCAACATTCCACATTTTGCATTTTTTACCCAGTTTACCTGACCTGACGACTAACGACTACAACAACACTAGAATCCCTGGACTAAAAGTGGCCTATGTTTTATCAGAGTTCGCTATGAGCGATTTTGGACAGTTCTACGAGTTTTGGTTCCATTGCATGTGTCTCCTGTTGATACCATGGGTGTCAGTTCTGTTCATGAACGTCATGATCATCACTAAGGTCGGTGACTAATATATAAAACAGTGATTCTCAGCTCGTGGTAGATGGTCCCTACTGAATCTTTCTGAATTTTTATTAGCTATACTAAAGCTACCCTCACTAGTTCTGATATGCTGTACGTTGTTGTTTGAGTACGTGATTTTTCTATATGTACATATTTTTGTTCTATATGTTTAAATGTCTTTCTTAATGTACACACGTGTTTTATGTGTGTACATATATATATGTACTTCTATATGTAGGGTAGTGGAATATTTGTGTTGTGTGTAGTTGTCTGAAACTGTTGGAATATAGGAAAACCACTACTAAATATGATGTAATGCGTTCCATTCTTTCGAAAAATCTACGGGACACTCTTCGGTAGGAATGGTACCTGTTTAGGTCCCTTCCTCAGCGGAGTAATGTGCAGTCATAGGAACAGGTGGTAGATGAGTGTAAGAGCAGCCGACAGAGTATCAGTGGCTATGTTCTCAAATCTCACGACGGTAGACAGGTGATGTCTGTAATAGATATATGTATAGCCTTTTCGTCTTTACAGACGGTCAATTGGCAAGTGTTTCACTGTGACAACTTCTGAGTTTTTGCTTGTCTCTCTTGTCTTTCAGCGCATCCCTAAGTCTGTCTTCAAAAGATTATGCACCTTTGCGCAATGTTGTTTTCCATATATCTCGATCATCAGCCAGTTTTTCCCATTTGTTGGAACCAATAGAAAAGTTATTCATTGAGGCATTGCAGTCATCTTTATACAAGTGGTCTGCCTTGTTGTCTCTTCCCCTCCGAAAGTTCACAGAACAACATTTGTTTTGAAATGCGGCCATTGTCCATTCTTCGCACACGCCCTAACCATCTAAGTCTTCTACTGCTGAGCATGCCCATGATGGAAGACAAGTTTGCACGTTGCAGTACTTCAGAGTTCGTTATCTTGTCGCAATAGATACAATATGATGAATATTTATATACTCTCCGGCTTGACGTTGACCACATCACCCATCGTGTGCCGACCTTTACTGAAACATTGCAAGTGTTGAAGGGAAACCGCTAAGAGGCAAATACCATCGATCAGTCTTTCTAATCTTGGAAATAAATTTATCCCAAAAAACAGCACTCTATATGTGTAGATTGACATGAAGACCGACTGGACGATGTCCACGTATTTGTATCAATATTCTGGCTAAAGATATTTGACATGAAGACCGACTGGACGATGTCCACGTATTTGTATCAATATTCTGGCTAAAGATATTTGACATGAAGACCGACTGGACGATGTCCACGTACATGAAGACCGACTGGACGATGTCCACGTATTTGTATCAATATTCTGGCTAAAGATATTTGACATGAAGACCGACTGGACGATGTCCACGTACATGAAGACCGACTGGACGATGTCCACGTATTTGTATCAATATTCTGGCTAAAGATATTTGACATGAAGACCGACTGGACGATGTCCACGTACATAAAGACCGACTGGACGATGTCCACGTACATGAAGACCGACTGGACGATGTTCACGTACATGAAGATCGACTGGACGATGTCCACGTACATGAAGACCGACTGGACGATGTCCACGTACATGAAGACCGACTGGACGATGTCCACGTACATGAAGACCGACTGGACGATGTCCACGTACATGAAGACCGACTGGACGATGTCCCGTACGAAGATCGACTGGACGATGTCCACGTACATGAAGACCGACTGGACGATGTCCACGTACATGAAGACCGACTGGACGATGTCCACGTACATGAAGATCGACTGGACTATGTCCACGTACATGAAGACCGACTGGACGATGTCCACGTATTTGTATCAATATTCTGGCTAAAGATATTTGACATGAAGACCGACTGGACGATGTCCACGTATTTGTATCAATATTCTGGCTAAAGATATTTGACATGAAGACCGACTGGACGATGTCCACGTACATGAAGACCGACTGGACGATGTCCACGTATTTGTATCAATATTCTGGCTAAAGATATTCGACATGAAGACCGACTGGACGATGTCCACGTACATGAAGACCGACTGGACGATGTCCACGTACATGAAGACCGACTGGACGATGTTCACGTACATGAAGATCGACTGGACGATGTCCACGTGCATGAAGACCGACTGGACGATGTCCACCGACTGGACGATGTCCACCGACTGGACGATGTCCACGTACATTGTATCAATATTCTGGCTAAAGATATTTGACATGAAGACCGACTGGACGATGTCCACGTACATGAAGACCGACTGGACGATGTCCACGTACATTGTATCAATATTCTGGCTAAAGATATTTGACATGAAGACCGACTGGACGATGTCCACGTACATGAAGATCGACTGGATGATGTCCACGTACATGAAGACCGACTGGACGATGTCCACGTACATGAAGACCGACTGGACGATGTCCACGTACATTGTATCAATATTCTGTCTAAAGATATTTGACATGAAGACCGACTGGACGATGTCCACGTACATTGTATCAATATTCTGGCTAAAGATATGAATACTTCTTCGTCTTCTTTTTCGAACGCCCCATATCGATCACTTGTTAATCACTGTGTGATTTTTATGTGATCTGTTCCTGAGAGCGATTGAACGTTGTGTGATTTTTATGTGATCTGTTCCTGAGAGCGATTGAACGTTGTGCGAATTATGCGCCTACAAGTAGGTCAGCACATCCAATTTCTCCGATGTTGTTATTTACTAGGGTAGCTTCCCCAGTTCCTACATCAGTGGCTCTTATGACATGCCTTGTAGGTTGCAGTGGTACTATTCTTTGCTTCCCTTGCAGGGCCCGGCATCACACGGGCAAGATATGAATACAGACAATGCTGTCAATTTATGATAGATAAATTCAGTTTCAGTTTCACTTTGGAGTTTCTTAGTACCAGTTTGATGTTCATTGATGAGCTTAATCATACTCCTGTTGTGTTGCTCTTTTCTGGCTACTGCAATCGTTAATGCAATCTCTTGCAATCTAGCTGTTGACGGGGAGGTCTAACGCTAACAGGCTTCTGGCTATCCTAAGAGGATTGACTCTCCTGGTTAAGTCAGTGGTTTTTTTTTGTCCTACTAAGGAGGCGAAAGCCTTTGCTACCCTGCACACAGTATAGAAGTCCACTGCCATCTTCACGAAAATAAAACTCTAGATATTCAGCTCAAATGTGAAATTTGTGTTGCTGTATGGTTCAGAAACGTGGCGAGTTACCAAGTTAAATACAAATAAGATTCAGACCTTTGTCAACGGATGCCTTCTGCGGATGTTCAAACTGAGATAGTATGATAGAGTTGCAAACACAGATCTGTGGATAAGAACCGGACAGGAACCCATGATGGCCCAGGTTAGGAGGAGAAAATGACCATGTGTCGGGCATACCCTACGGAAGATACAGTCGAGTGTCACTAGACAAGCATTTGAGTGGAACCCGCAGGAAAATGAAAAGAGGACGCCCTAAACAGACCTGGAGACGAAGTCTTCTTGAGGAACTGAAGAGTGCTCCACTATCCTGGGAGACCATAAAGGGAACAGCCAGAGACTGAGAAGAGTGGCGAACAACTGTTAAGGCCCTATGCTCCACGAGGAGCGAAGAGGAATAAGTCAAGTAAGTCAAGGAGGCGAACCTGAATAAACAAACGAGAAAGAGAGAGATGTAGACGAAGAAGATTTGTTCACATTAGAAACTAGTAAACTATGTAAACGAGTGAGCATTATGCCAATATATGTTGACTATGATTATATCTGTTGATCGTTCTATACATATAAATATAAATATATATATATAATCTGGATTCAGATCAACAAAGCTAACAAGACAATGGAGAGCAAGAAGACAGCCCAAGCCATGAAGAAATCCAAAGAATCAGAGAACCAGATCACCCGACTTCTGCTCGTGGTAACTTTCACTTTCCTTGTGTTACTCGGCTTAGTGTGTATCACTAATTGCATATGGATGAAACAGCCACCATGTGTGAGTATATACATATGTATGATTGTTTTGTCCACTTGTCCTTGAAGTCTCGCTTAGCATACCGTGAAGTATGTAGCACGGACAGTTTTAATCTATTAAACTGTACAGTTTGTCCGAGCACGATGGTCTCTGTGGTCTAGATTTATGATGCTAGCCTTTCGCTTCAAATGTACTCTGTTCGCTCCCCTCCGGAACGATCGGAATATTCTTCCAGAGATCCCTGATAGTTGTGCAGGTGAGATTGAGTCCTGTCGGAGACGAACGATAAAACGTATTCCCCGTGTTCAAGTTGAGCATGCAATAGAAACATTGCCAGTTTTAAAAAGGCATAAGAATAGGTTGCAAAGTCTCTGTCCGGGAAAAATTCCTTACAAGTATTAAAATAAAGTTCATACAACACGTTCGAAGGAGAGTCCATCTACCTAGGCGAACCAGAACCCGTTAACCTTGGATCTCGCGGTCAACGTTTCCAGGTCTACAACACTAGGAGTTGGGATTGGCTTGTGTGTTTTAATGACCATCAGTATGCTACTATTTTTCACTTTCAACCCATCCTACGGGAGACTAGCTGACACCAACTCTGCTGGCAGCTGAATGCCGCACCAAGTACAGAACACACATTCTAGACCTAACATCAGTTCGGCAACCATTGATAAATCGGTGAAGCAGCTATTAAATTTGAAATAATAAGTTTAGTACGGTGTAAGAGGAGTGTACTGATAATTCTTACTGACAGTTATCGAGCAATAGTAGCCCCACCAGCTGTGAAACCTATGGCCTGCAATGTTATTAATTATAAATGTTCGTCCTCTGTTGTTGTCACGTCTTAGTTAAAACATCGTAGATATTAGAGCAATCGCTCGAGTGGTTACCGGAGCCCAAATTTGGGGTGTAAGGAATAGAGCCACTGTTACCTGCCAAGCATGTCGTAAGAACGGCTAAATAGGTTTGGCTGAAATCGGATGCACGTGTCCTAAACATGTACAAGTCTATGCTTTTAGGGGCCTACCAAACCAATGTGCAACGTATATACGTTCTTGGCAAAGATCAAACATATCACAAAAAGTGAGTAAAATTGGTTGTTAAAGAACGAATGCAAAGAAGAAGAAGATTAGAGCAATAGATTCAAACATAAGCTCAGCTATATATTTTCGCTGAACCGGTTCGGAATTAACTCATCTAATGTACGTAGTGCCACACAAATTAAACTTAGTAGCGAAAACTATCTTGAACTCCTTGTGATTCATACACGGGGCGTATTTATCGAGCGAGCACGTGGCGTGATCTCGAAATGAATAGTTCACGAACATGGCGTAGGTCTTACGTCACCGCGAAATTTTTAAAAAAGTGTTATAAAGTATGAGAAAATATAAAGTATGTAATAATTAATACCCCACATGAAATAAGTAAGAAATTAGCATTTTTGGAATATGGAAGACTATTCTCGATAAGGAACAACTAGTCATTTTGAACATAGACCGCATGCATCTCCTCCAGATAGGGCCGTGCTGTGCTATGATACAGAGAGGCGGCCGCATCAGGCGGCTCCGTAAGGGGACGGCATGAACAGCGAAATCAAAATCACAATTAAAGGTTATTTTAAAGAAAAAAAATTTTAGGGGTGGCATTTCGAAGACTTGCATCATACTGGGAAAATTTACCTCACGGCCCTGCCTCCAGACTACAGTAAACCATAATATGTTTACCATTACACAATAAGAATGCAGGAAAATTCAAACACATTTACGAATAATTTTAAAATATTCCTAACAGATTCCAGAAATGGTGATCAACGCATCTTTTGCATTTGGCAAGACTGGGATATTGTTTAATGCGTCCTTGAACTTTGTGCTCTACTGTCTGGCCGGAAAACGGTTCCGATTGGAACTGTTGAAGCTGTTGGGACTTCACAAGGAAGGTATACTTCAGTCCAGCATGGATACTTCTTCCAGTAATATCTCTACTACTAACACAAAAGCAGAAGCGATAAATGATATGAGCCGATGAGGTGAACATCAACAGATTCGCATATGGGATCAGCTCGCGGCCATCGTAAATAATGGCCTCAGCGCGGACGGCAATATTGCCATGTGACGTCATAGGCTGAGGCGGTGTATTCTCACAGACTAACTATTGACTGTTACTATTGGGAAACGCTGATCTAGACAATACATCTTGCAGATGTTAGAAACTTGTTGTTGGATGTATGTATGTATTACAGAAGATGTTTTCTGATGAGTAGCTATAGTTGTTGCTCTCACATACTATTTTAGTTTAATTTTATATAGAATACTTATAGTAATTGCTGAACATTGCATTGATCATTCCTTATTTTTCTATAATTGTTGAGGAAAATGTTGAAACCGTGGACAATAAAGTATTTCTTTTGAGCTCCGGACATGCAGTACTGTCTAATGAGAATTTTAAGTAGCTGGCAGTTACAATTTGTATGACAATCTCCTTCTGGTTTGTCGTGGCCAAGAACTTATCTTCATATTCAGATGATATCAGCTTTTGAACAACTAGATATGACATGAAGCAGAGAACAGTGAGATCTTGTGATGGGTACTTCAGTCCACCCTATCTATTAAATGCGTGTAGTTAAATGAAACACCATTGTTTGTTACATTATGTCGAAGGAGATCAATAGTCTACATACCAACTTTGATACATTATATCGAAGGAGATCAATAGTCTGTGACAACTTTTGTTACATTATGTCGAAGGAGATCAATAGTCTACATACCAACTTTTATTACATTATGTCGAAGGAGATCAATAGTCTACATGACAACTTTTGATATATTATATCGAAGGAGATCACTAGTGATACAGGATAACAAGGGAAAACAAAATGCTGTGCCAATCAATTATCCTCCAGTATAATTCAGTGCAGCTTTAACATAAATTTCATCCATCTGAATCACCATAGCTTGATTAGCACATAAACTAAACAGTATTACACAAATATATTTATCGACTACTGAATTTTGCTCCTTTCCTTTTTGTGAAGAAGCAGCTTGCTGAACATTGCATTGAACATTCCTGATTTTTATATCATTGTTGAGGAAAATGTTGGAACCGCAGACAGTAAAATATTTCTTTTTTGAGCTTCGCAGACATATACAGTACTGTCTAATGAGAATTTCATGTAACTGGTAATTACAATTTGTATGACAATCTCCTTATGGTTTGTCGTGGCTAAGAACTTATCTTCATATCCAGATGATATGAGGACAGATCAGGTTCAATTTAATATGTCATAAATGCAAAACACTGAGTGTTATTGCTATATCATTTTCTGTTATCTAGAGTTCTGACCAGATGCAATTGCTCAGCGAGGAATTGGAGTGTTTTCTCTGGCACAAAATTAGTGCTTGTTGTTGTGGATGATAAACTAATTGCTTCAACCAGATTATCATGTGCCATTGTCATGTAATAGTCAATAGTTGGTGATCTTCTAAATCTTTGCATGATTTGCATGGACAAGAGGTTCTCAACATGAAACCATCTCTCAATTTTTCCACTATTTGACAGCCAGTTAAAGGAACTCTTATCTATGGAAACATCCTTTAGGTGAACAGTAAAAGACATGTCTTGATCTATTTTAATACCGAGTCCTATAGCTGGTGAGAGCCGCTGTAGTGTAGTTGTTAGTGAACTCGCTTCGCAAGGCTGGTGGTCTGGGTTCAGCTCCGCAATGCGCGTGGAATTTTTCCCTACCGCGACGGCTCTCAGGTCGACCCATCCTCAACTGGGTACCAGACATTCTCTGGGAAAGTAAAGGCGGCCGGCGTGATGCTGACCACATCACCCATCGTGTGCCGACGGTCAATGAAAAATACAGACCTAACACTGTATTGACCTATATACCAGGAGGTATGAAAGGTTTCCTTTACTTTTATTTACTTACTGGTGCTGGTGCTTTCAACAATTATACAATAGAACATGTTCCTTGTCTACATTTCGGTACACAACACTTTCTAGTCATTGTTATTTTGTTATGTTTATTAAAGAAGGTAATTGTTAAATTATACACATATAATTATAATCGTAATTTGATCTACATTTTGGTACACATTACTTACTAGCTAGGCATCGTTATTTTATTGTTATGTTTACAACACTGACAACAGTTAGGTTTACTGAAGAAGGTACTTGTTAAATTAACTTATATTATACATATATAATTACAATCGTTATTTTGTTGTTAAGGAAGATAATTATTAAATTATAACTATTTAATTATAATTATACAATAATTAACAGACTGACTAATCCAATAGTAGTAATACAGGAGAATAATAATCCTTTTGAAAATTGTCGAACACTCTGCTTCATGTATCTGCCTCAGGTCGCCACCATTAAAAAGGGAGCGAATTGGACCTTATAGAGAAGGCGGTGATTAGCTATAAACTAATTGTGATATTCAATTATTATCATGACACATCATGCAAGGGGAAACCATCGAGAAACCAGTTATTACTATTTACAGTTAATACTACAGTTAGTAGGTGGACCTAGAGACAACAAACGCTATGAAAAACACTGTTTAAGAAGCGCACACAAAAGCTCGTTCTAGAAATTTCTTCTTATCCTGACGCTGCGAAGCAAAACACGATTAGAGAAACGAAAGAAAAAAGACAGTTATTCCTTATTTAGTGCTTGTTCTTCTTGGACTACAGATAAGGAGATTTTACTTCGAAAGAATGTTACTTAAATTAGCAACAAACTAGGGACATAATTTAGATTACTAATAATATATGAGTGAGTATGTATGACAAAGAGTAGGGAACGACCTAGAGAGACATCGAGACGAACTGTAGACAGAGAAAGAGAAGAAGCGGAAAGACATGGAATGAACTAAGCTGGTTTGCTCAAGATAGATTCATTGTGAGAAATGTGTTGATGCCTTATGCTTCAATGGGAGTTTACAGAAGAAGAATATGTAAAGAAATCCATGCCCGCCTGCCCAGCGTGTTCGTAGCGCGTTGGACGACGGCTGACAAGTGAGTGCGGGTTCAGCTCCTGTGAGTGCGGGTTTAACTCCGCGGGCTGGCAGAAAAGACACAGGTTCTCCAGATTTATGGTGTTCGTAGCACCGAACCGAAGGGTTACAGTGTCAATGGCACTGAGCCGAAGGGTTACGATGTCAATGGCACCGAACCGAAGGGTTACGGTGTCAATGGCACCGAACCGAAGGGTTACGATGTCAATGGCACCGAACCGAAGGGTTACGATGTCAATGGCACCGAACCGAAGGGTTACGATGTCAATGGCACCGAACCAAAGGGTTACGATGTCAATAGCACTGAGCCGAAGGGTTACGATGTCAATGGCACCGAGCCGAAGGGTTACGATGTCAATGGCACCGAACTGAAGGGTTACGATGTCAATGGCACCGAACTGAAGGGTTACGATGTCAATGGCACCGAACCAAAGGGTTACGATGTCAATAGCACTGAGCCGAAGGGTTACGATGTCAATAGCACCGAGCCGAAGAGCTGAAAGCTCAAGTGCTTCTGGATCAGGGGAAAAGGTGATCCATAAATAAATTGTGAACGAAAAATTATCAATTCAGACTTGCAATTTGAATAGATATTTGATATTGCAAACATGTAAGCTTTAGTTTAGTGTACATTTCTATAAGAACATGTACATTGAAAGATAAATATCTTGTTGGTGTTTGTTTTTTCTTATTGTGTGAGGCAGTTGTTGTACCCAACTCTCAATATTATGGAAGGTTTAAAAAGGAAAGTATCAAAATGAATGGATGCCATCTATCCAGGTTTTCAATCTACAAAGACTTACACTGATCTACCGTCCAGGATATGAGGATGTTCGTAGAAATCAGAGAAGCCAACAATCTTCCATCAACAGCATCGACAGTAATGATGTTAAAGATGTATATGGGGGACGCACTTTGGTTTCTCATCGACTTCCTGTTGGATGAAGACACTAAAATTGATATTGAATATAAACAGCGATTAAATGAGTTTGGAATTACAAGTTGCACGAGCAGAACTGGGTGCATTTAACAAAAGAATCGTGTGAACCATCAGTTTGCATACATTTCAACATTTATCTGGACATGCTGGAGTGCAGGGTAACGAACGTCCTTACATTCTTGTAAACAATGCCCCGACTCAAGAGGGCAGAAGTCTCGACAGAACCGATGTCCTCAATACGGTACGCTCTTATTTATGTGATATTGGCAAGTCTCAGACACTGGAACGAGTGCTGGAATTGGGAGTTAAATTTGGACATGCCAGTGTCGTCTTCGTTGCAGTTGAAAACATTGTCATTTAGTCGACATTCATTGTATTTCAATCTTTTTTTTTTAATGATGTTGATTCTTTTTATTTAGCTTGTGGTGTGTGTTTTTTTTTTTGGTAGTGTATCATAGTTTTTACTGTTTTAATATATTTTTTTTTGTTTAACTCAGGCTTCAGAGTGTATAGTAGCTTTCAATCAACCTCGAGGGTGTTAAACATTTGCTCGATCGGCAGTTTCTGTACTGTGGTCTGTAGGTTACACAAAAGCGTACACACCTTACTTTAGACTGAACCATTGGCAAATCCAATCCTGATTACTTGCAAATGTCATGACATTTCACAACTCCTGTATTGATCTATAGTTGCCAATTATAATTACAAGGGATGTTTACCTTCCTAACCAAAATGAATTCCAAAAAATACGCTATAGTTATACAGGGTGTTCAAGATAATTGCAGCCCCATTGACAAATCGAAAGTTGCCAGATAACCTATCGCGTTGTGTTAATGTACTATTTAAACCGGTTCTGACTAGCTCGTCCTAGGTCACATTTGTTCATCGCCCCTTCCCGCACTACAATTACACACCGTCACACAACCTTGACCTATACTACGTCATAACTGAACCTTCTCATTTCCATACATATATGCCAGATTAGCTCCATTCATAGGCTGCTTTTAAGTTGAACACCCTGCAGAATAGGTAATACGATAATGTGATTGTTTGTTAATACAGATTTGTAGTATCAGGATTTCGTCCAGGCATGCGTCACGGAGAGGTAACTTCGTAGTCGACTTTGTGGACTAAACCAACACGGAAGATATAGGCCATTACAGCCACAAGAAACGTTGTGATTCAGCGCAGAACATACTACGTGACGCAAGACCTATTGTCTCCTGAGACAAAGAGGCCAATGATGATGATCAGGATTTCGAATATAAGTGTTATAGAAGAGTCCTCCGTATATCTTGGACAGAGAAGAGAACAAATAGATCTATCCAGAAAGAACTCAAAATCAAAGAAAACTGGCTGATGTTACAAGTACGAAAGAGAAAATTGAGATATTTTTGACATATAACGAGACATGAAGGGCTGGAGAAGACAATCATGGAAGGAGGCACACCGGCAAAGAGAAGAAGATCATGGAGAAGATGGATTCAGGATGTAACTGATGGTTTGAACATGACGACTGCAGAGGCGGGACATCTAGCCTATGAGAGAGAGAAGTTTCGGAGGACTGTTGGGGTGGCAAAGTTCTGCTCAGGACGAGCTATTTGATGATGAGTATCAGGATCGAATCATAAAATTCCGCCTTTATACTTCATTA
Source organism: Arion vulgaris (assembly GCA_020796225.1). Classification (NCBI taxonomy): domain Eukaryota; kingdom Metazoa; phylum Mollusca; class Gastropoda; order Stylommatophora; family Arionidae; genus Arion; species Arion vulgaris. The sequence continues at coordinate 37,728,630 of CM036764.1, forward strand.
GAAGTCATACTTAAAAATGGTTTCGAATTATATTGCTTATTATAAATTCGAGTAACTATCGTAGCAACAAGAAAAATAATATGTAGGCCTGTTAGTATGTAGTGTTCATGCACAATTTAATGATAACTATTATTATTTTATTACATTTCTTAAATATACGAAAAATAAAACAATTGGTATATATTCGCTGCTAGGCTGGAGCTGACAACATTGAAAAATGGCTTTCACACTAATATCAACAAAATATCCTCCAAATATTGACCCTACCAGATCTTCTTTAGCATATGGACATCTAGCAATACCACGGCTAGTATGTATGATGTTTGAACGATCTATTTTGCCATATATATGCTGTTCTTATGTATTAAATTACATCTCTAGCGCCCTGTTCGCGTACTAGGTTACTGCTGAGTAAGTTACTGTAGTGTATGGTATTTATTGACGCTCAAACTATTCAATCAAACAATATCGTTTGCATTTGATATTATTTGTCGACTGAAGGATGTGGTTATTTTTCTTAATAGACAGTTTAGTTTAGGTCCCAAGTGTCTGTCAAATCGTTGCATGCCCTTTAATAAGCAAGGCAAATAAAAATTAACTCGAGTATGGAGACAATTGGATTCTCCGAAAGGAGTTAATTCTTATTTTCATGTTTGTTGGCCTACACGCTCTGGTATTACCAATAAAAGGTTCGCCTTGGGTTGAAAGTGCGTGCCTCGGTTTAAAAAAGGGTTTATTCCACTACAATACAAACATATATGTATTACCCAGGTACCGTTATACGTTACATAGGGCCTGCAAGTAATCCCCATACGTTTCTGTCCCGGAAAACTCGTTCCATCTCTTCAACATGGAATTAAGTCCTATATTCCTCACTTCTCTCAGTAAAGTTCGTTTCTAGTTTTCCATAGGGCATCTCGTCTTTCTTGAATCCTTTGCCTACCACTTGAATGCAGGCTTTGGTGTTCTTTGAACAGTTCTCAAGGTGTGGCTAACACGTCACCATCATCTCTTTCTTATAACAATTGGCACTAGTGGTTGACCTGACATTTCTCTAATTTCATCACTTCTGAATTTGTCCCATGTTCATTTGTTCATTATTTTTCGCAGATATCTTTTCAAATGTATTCAACTTTAGATATATTTAGTCATTTTCTAGCCTGTGACGCTCCTGGCGTTTAGGGCAGCAACAAATGCACAAAATTCTTCCCTATTCTTGGCTGTCCTCTGTATTGTGTTCCAGCTATCATTTAGTTCTTGATCTCCTCCGGTTTTTTAATTTAGGACTTCCGTACTCGTGAAAGTAGCTTCCTTTCGGCTTTCACCACTTCCAGTCATGTGAGTCAATGACTCCTAAAGCCTTTAATGCCTGTGAATAAGTAGTGTATTTATTACTGTTTTCGTAATGTAAAGTTTTTTTTACAGGATGAGATTGTTAGTCCCAAGTCAGACCTCCAAACTGCAGGACTAGGAGGCCATAATTAATCTGGTCCCTTCTCAGTGACCTGTTCATCCTGGGTGACCCGACCAGAAACATATGTTCCCACCATTCTAGCCCACTGTATCATTGGAGCATGCAAGCCTCCCCACTACTACAAGGTAATTGCCTCATGGGGAGGACACCAAACATGAAATAATCATAATGTGAAAATCCACATAAAGAAAACAGAAATAATGACAATATACAAAGATGAAATACCAACAGAGATCCAATTGGAATAGCAAACCCTAAAACAAGTGTATAACAAAGTACCTTTTAACTCTTTCCACGCTTTTCGCCGCTCACTGCGCCACAGCGGAATTCGTTGCACGCCATTAGCCTTTCTTCAAATTGGTATATAATAAGATATATATATATATATATATATATATAAATATATGTTTATTTATTGACAAGTAGTTGGGATTTTTGTTTTAACCTTCCTTGAATTAACAGTTTGAAAATTGAATAAATAACTCAGCGTGGAAAGAGTTAAGTATAATGTCATCAGCTGTCAAATCAAAAAGAGACAATTGAAAACATGTAACAAAACATACCTATTTATTAGGCAGATCATACCAGTGATAACAAAGAAATAAATTTCAATAGATATAAAAAGAGCACAATATAACACAGTCTCTCACCGAACTACGTCTTAGGAATGCCAGACATAGAATATGTCCAATCCACCCAATTTTCAAAAGTGGAAAAGACAAAAGGATCCGCAGAGCTACAGACCTATAAGTTTGCTAAGTTGCACTGCAAAACTGCTGGAGAGAGTGATAACCACTAGACTCCAGTGGTTTTAGAATCCAACCATAAACTGGATCCAGCCCAGACAGGCTACAGGCAGCATAGAAGCACTGATGACCAAGTGGCATACCTGACACAGGACATAGAAAATGGCTTCCAAGAAAAGAAGAAAACCCTCACTGTGTTCTTCGACATGTCTAAGGCCTTCGACAAAGTCTGGAAAGATGGTTTGCTACTCAAGCTCTTACGCAGTGGAATACGGGTAGAATGTACTATTGGATAAAAGACTTTCTTACCCATAGACAAGCATCTGTAAAATTGGATGGAGTGCACAGTCCCAGATTCAAATTAAGAGCAGGAGTCCCACAGGGCAGCGTACTGTCCCCATTGCTTTTCCTGGTATATATTAATGATCTGCCACAAACTCTGCCCAGACATGTATCACACTCTCTCCATGCTGATGATCTAGCTGTGTGGTACACCTCCGAGTTTCTGGGTCCTGCCATCTTTAAACTCCAGGCCAGCCTGAACAGCGTCATAATGTGGGCAAGTAAATGGGGTCTAGAAATAAACCGAAGCAAAACTATAGCAACGCTTTTCTCATTGTCAACAAAGGAAGAACACTTCAGACTGAAATTTAACGATGATATCGTTCCCGTTCCCATACTCCAACCTTTTTGGGAGTTAAGCTTGACAGTCGTCTGACATGGAAACATCACATAATGGAAACAAACAGAAAGGCTATGAGGAAACAAAGTGTGATGCGGAAGCTGGCTGGAACTACCTGGGGAGCTGATATTCGAATCCTGAGTCAGGTGTACACTGGTGCAGTTAGACCGACCTTCGAATATGCATCATCGACATGGATATCAGCAGCCCATTCAAACAAATCGATACTGGAAAAACACAAAACAGGTGTCTGCGTACTATTTTGGGAGCCATGAAATCTACACCAATTGTAGAAATGGAAAAGGCAGCCAACATCCAGCCCTTGGAAGACAGAAGAAGGAGAAAAGTGATTCTACAGACTGAAAGGATCAAAAGAATGCCTCACCATCCACTGCATGAAAAATGGCGGCTAGAACAAAGAACAGACTAAAGCGCACAAGTCTAAACCACAAAGCAAAAGAAATAGGAAAGTCATACTTGGAACTACTAAATCATAATTCCATACCTGAAGAATTGCTTTTTGATCACTGGGAACCAGACTCAGTACCACTAAACTTCTCAACCTCCATCCCTAAATTATTAAGCAAAGATGCCGAGCCTAATCTAGTGAAAAAGCAATTACAATGGAACATCTCCATTACATGTTTCAAGAAGACAGCTGGATAAGAATTTACACAGATGGATCGGCAATGGAGGCAACCATGAATGGTGGAGCAGGAGTGTACATTAGGCACCCAGATGCTACCACTGTGTCTCTAGCGGCTCCTACTGGAAGAATATGTTCCAACTACAAAGCAGAACTCATAGCCCTTCTGATGGCAGCACAGCACATGAATAAGCTGCAAGAAGCTGCAAGCAAGATGGTATTTCTTACAGACTCATTGTCAGCTATACAAGCCCTGGAGGCTAAATCCACTGACAGCACAGTACAAAAACTACAAAGAGAACTTGCTCAGCTTTCAGAAAAGGCAGAAATTCACTTGCAGTGGATTCCATCTCACTGTGGCATTGCAGGCAATGAGAGTGCTGATGTCTTAGCTAAGGAGGGCAGTGCCAAAGAGCAAATTTACCAACCCTTGTCTTTTCAAGAGGTCAAAACCCTCATACAGAGAAAATCTGCAGTAGACTGGAAGACAAACACTGGATATGATTATGGAAAAGACTCCCTCAAAGACCTAAGCAGAACAGACCAGGTCATTATATTTCGACTACGCACCGGACACTGCAGACTCAACAAATACTTATACAGACTAGGAATAAGTCAAACAGCTCTCTGCCAGTGTCAGCAGGCAGAACAGACACCAGAGCATATCCTGCAAGACTGTCCTCTTCTGTGTGAGCTGAGAAGCAACATGTGGCCACACCCAGTCGACCTGAAAACTAAGCTTTGGGGAAACCTGACAGACCTGAAGCTGTCTGCCCAGTTTGTGGTCCACAGTAAATTAAGCGCATGACCAGAGATCGCTGAAGAAGAAGAAGAAGAAGAATGTCCTTCAACAGACATAATAAAAATTATGAGAGTCTTTCCACACAGAGGAGTTTCACACATTGAGAGAGTCTTTCCGAACAGAGGAGTTTTAGGGCTGTGAATCCCACTCGCTGATCAGATTGAGAGAGATGGGTGTCAATATTGGTGCAGCCCTAAAGAACGACATACTAAATATGCAAAGAGATTGATTAATCAACATCGAACTGGCGTGTTGGGCCGCTGGGCGCTGCTGAATTTGCTGGGATGGAGATCGGAGCACCTATGGACATGTCTGGAGTGCTATGATGATAGTCCTCATATAACTGATAACTGAATAAAAATTATGACAGAAATGAGAATCTTAAGTAGAATGCTCAATGTATTATGAAGAGAGAAAATCAGAAATAGTACATTAAGGTCCAAAGTGGATGTAAAAGCAGCAATAGAATTCACCCAGAAGCAACAAGTCAAATGGTTTGACTATATAACATGATTGCCTTTAAATAGTATACCACAACAAGCAATGATACACATTTAAGGGCAAAATGGGGAGTGGATGGCCATGCAAGCACTGAAATGATGGAACAGCATAGTCCCTGAACATCTCTAAATACAAAGTGCATAAGATGGCCCTTTCCCGCACTTTATACCTCACCTCAACACCGCACAAGTACAAGAGAAACAATATGAGATTTATATTGCTACATATTGTTTAACTCTTTCCACGTCAATCGCCGCACACTGCGCCACAGTGTATTCTGTTGAACGGCATTCGCAGTACACTGCAATATTCTAGTTATTTCCCTTATACAAGTCTTTCTAGTTTTACTTCTACTATTTTACTTCTACTACTATTTAACCTTGTTATTCTAATAGGTTGTCCAGTTTTCTTCAAAAATTAGTATATAATAAGATATGTATATGTGTATTTATTGATGAGTAGTTACGATTTTTTTTAAATTGCTTTTTTTTGCCTCCCTTGAGTTAACTGTGTACATCTGAGGAAATAACTGCGTACGGAAAGAGCTAATCCGCTTGTACTAATTTCTTAACAGAAAAGAGAGCTCAGTGATGAAAACCTTCTTATACGTCAACAAGCAATCATGGCTCTTTGCGACCATCTTCATGACTGTGAGCATATTGCAGTTGCAATCAGATTTGGTGAGCTTTGTATATCAGATTAACTCAAGTTTTTGTTCTCAATCAGTCATGTTCCTCTCTGCATTGAAAGTTGTTGTAATAGATCCCCAACAAGTTTTGTTGTTTGCTCTGATGGTACACTCTTCTAAACTATTGTTTGTCCACTCCTTATGTTTCCCTTTCAATTATATCTCTGTCTTCCCCTTACTCTTCTATCCTATGTCGTTCTACTGTACCTTAAGAACTCGATGAAATCCTTTGGCAAAGATGTCGACAACTGGGAGAATGTTGCTCAAGACAGATCAGCCTGGCGCACACTTCTTCAACACGGTTCTTTGTCCTGAGAGGCAGGTAAAACTGCAAGGATGAAACAAAAACGGCAAAATAGAAAGGCAGTAAAACTCCCCACAAGTGAAAATATACCTTGCCCACACTGTACAAGAACATTTCAAGCCAGCATCAGGCTTACTAGTCATCTACGTACACACAGACAAACATAACGCAATAACATTCCCTTGGATGAAAACTGTGATCATCATCACCCGTGATGGATGAGCATCACTGTACCTTGTCATCATCATCAGGTTAGACAGTCCGAACATATAAATGATATCTCATCAAACATGATACATATATTCTCACCATTGATATTATACACTCAATCTATCACATTTGTACAGATCATTCTATCTTATGCAGGAATTGGTGAAAGCCTAAAAAACCTCCTTCATGACCGTGACAACACCGTCAGACACAAGGCAGTAGAGTGTCTGTATATCATGTCAGGTATTGAGAAATACGCAAATCTAAGCTCCAGTTAAAATTGTTTGCCAAGTTTCGTTAGTTCCTGTTATTTCATACGTTGAAGCATTTCTTTTATATTTTTATGATTTTAAAATCCATGTACATGAACCTTACAAAAAGTAGCCATTTTTATTCTTTGAATGAATACATGCTCTGCAGCTCTATGAGCGTGATACAGAAGATCAAGACCGGTTATGTATGAAGGCAGTGGATGCAATTAATACAACATGTAACATTCCAGACACTTGCCATCATTTTTATCCCAGGTCATTCTGGGGGAAAGGGCAGTGAGAGAGTGGATACACTTCCGAGCAATGCTGCAATCGAGAATGGGCCTAAAGTATTGAAAAAGTAGTTGTTTATATGTGATTCATCTTGAACATGGTTATTCAATCACAAAATCACGAAAATAATTTATTTTTAAATATATATTATTAATTTCTTCTAAAAGGAGCCATCGACCCCTAGATCACCTGAATACCCCATAAAGCTTCTGAGTCCACTATCGCCCCGCTTGAAGGCTTCAGCACCCACTTGGGGGTGGGGTGGGGAGGGGTCGGTACCGCCCACCTGGTAACCTATGCTCTAGACTGTATACACAAACAAATGCATATGTTGAGCTGACATCCAGTTTCTTGAACACACACTTCAAAGACTGCCAAACTTATAATGACCCACAATGTTAATTATGTTATGAGGATATACAGTTGAGGTAGAAGTTATTGAGCAGTCAAATTAACCTAGAGAGGACTGCTCAGTAGACATACCTAATAATCTAGCAAAAATCTCAGAAAAGAAGAACTGTCACAAAATCTTGCAGCTTTTGAAATATAAACATTATTTTAACCTCATAGTCTCATAAAAAGAGAGGATGCCTGAGGGAAACCCTGCAACTAACTTTGCTGAGACAGTCAATAAATATTGTACTCAATTTCATGGAAGAGATTAAGCGAGTTGCCAGGACAGAGTGGTATATAGAAATTACTTACAGGCCCTATGTAATGTATAACGATATGAGAGAACGATATATATATATAGTTTCATAAACCGTAACTATCACATCCAGCAGGATATGATTGTAAAATTGTAATTGCTAATTTGAACAATGGAACAAATTAGTTTGATGTTTCAAAGATTGTTATTTGCAACGCAGGACATTCCATAGGCAGAATGCATTCTGCGCCTGGAGACCATCTACCCGCTCGCCTTGTTATTTGATGACCCAGAAGACATTACAAGAAAGAATGCTCATTTGTGTTTGATGCGAATATCAGAGACCCCTATAGGTAAGCACTACTCAAGGTAGGAAGTAGTTTTGTAAATAGTAAGTTGTTAGTTAGTTAATTCCTTTCGAATAGGGCAGAGGTTTTAGATCTCCATGTGATACGGTTCTCCACAAATAGTAAGTACTGTAGTAATAATAATGCCTATCATATATATCAGCCTTGTGAAATAAAAATCTATACATTATACAGAGTTGTTCCGCCCGAGTGGTTACCGGGCCCAAATTTGGGGGTGTAAAGAATAGAACCACTGTTACCTGCTGTGCATGTCATAAGAGGCGACTAAGGAGGTTTGGCTGAAATCGGATGCACATGTCCTAAACGTGTAGAAGTCTATGTTTTTTAGGGGCCTACCAAACAATGTGCAACGTATACACGTTCTTGACAAAGATCAAACATGTCACAGAGAGTGATTAAAATTGGTCGTAAAGAACGAACGCAAAGAAGATGAAGAAGACAGAGTTGTTCAATGTTTCTCTTTTCTTAAAATTTGCTTACCCATTAAGATTCCGGTGCTACACTATATTGTGTTTGTGTTGAACGCCAATTTACAAACACCATGTAGAGTTGTAATAAATTTATATTCTATTCCAACTTCATTAATTTAACCTAATTTTATTATTTCCGGTTCCATATGTGGACATCGCCCGAGTGGTTACCGGGGCCCAAATTTGGGTGTAAAGAATAGAACCACTGTTACCTGCCATGCATGTCGTAAGAGGCGACTAAGGAGGTTTGGCTGAAATCGGATACATGTGTCCTAAGCGTGTAGAAGTCTATGCGTTTAGGGGCCTACAAAACCAATGTGCAACGTATACACGTTCTTGGCAAAGATCAAACATATCACAGAGAGTGATAAAAATTGGTCATAAAGAACGAACGCAAAGAAGAAGAAGATATGTGGACATAGTTGTTTTTAATTTTAGGTTAGTAAACTGATTAAATCTGCAAAAAGCCCAACAACTAATTTTTTAGCATGTCATTACTTGAAATAGGAGCTTCGTCTTCTGAATAAAAACTGTACTCATAAAAAAATAAGGAAACTTTCCTGGATTGTGTAAATATTGATGTACAGGGTGTTCAAGATAAAAGTAGCCTATCAATGGAGCTAATCTAGCATATATTTATGAAAATGAGAAGGTTCAGTTATGACATAATATAGGTCAAGGTTGTGTGACAGCGTGTAATTGTAGTGCGGGAAGGGGCGATGAACAAATGGGACGTAGGACGGGCTAGTCAGAACCGGTTTAAATAGTAAATAGATACAGCACAATAGATAACTGGCAACTTTTGATTTGTCAATGGGGCTACTGTTATCTTGAACACCCTGTAGTATAAACAGAAACACATTATATGGCTTGCAGATGTATAGGATATATTTTAATTTAGTGGGACAGTTTGGTTTTCATTTTGTTATTTTTTATTTATTTCCTGCTAACTAAAAATCATTTTGCATTTTCCTTTTCTTAATCAGAAATATTTCACCAATGTAAATAAACAGAGCATTCAATTCTAAACTTGTTGATATATTGTATATTGTTTCATATATAAGAAAAATAACAGTATTTATACTTCTTCTTCTTTTGTCGTCATACTGCTACCGGGTTGTTGCCCAGTGTTGTGGTTTTCTGTTTTTGTCTTGCGCTGTTCTGGTGGCTTGTGTGATAGTATTTATACAAAAACTAATAATAGCTGTCTGTATGATCAACAATGACTTGTAGAAACAGTGTTTATGCCCTGGTCCACTAGCAGTTAATTCATAAATCTTCTTGTGTAGTTCTTGACCACCTTTTGTTATAGGTCCAGCAGCAATTCTATTCAATCCAGTTGTTTTATTATTTTCAAGCTGTTTTATGGCATACATTACTTCTTCAAATTCAGTTTCTTCAACATTTGGTTCCCATGTTGGTATTTTCTTCTTGTGTGAAAATGTGCTGCTTGCTTGTGTTGTCACCATCACATTGTGCATGTTGAAGTCTCTTTACAATTAATAATAATATAATAATTCCTCTCATACCGTTAGAAGTTACATAGAGCCTGCAAGCAATTTCTCCATATCGCTCTATCCTAGGCAACTCGCTCAACCTCCTCCATGGAACTGAGACCCATATTTCTTGAAACAGACAAAAAAAACATGGTTTTGCTAAGGCTTGAATCAACATTTTCAAGATTCTTTATTAGCACTACTTAGCCACACTCAGTCATATAGCCAGAGCACTATACTAGTAGCCAAAGAAGAATAGTAAACCAACAAAGAACCGGTGTCGCTAGCCGCCACAAGCTGAGAGATATACTGAGGAGATCCTAGCACTTATCAACTAATTGGTGCGATGTGCAGTGACGTTGATACGACGACTAGACTAAACTAAATACAGTAATATAGAATAGTTCATTAAAAAATCATTGCTGTAGTCAGTTTTAATGTCAGTCATCGCCTGTGTGTTGCCAGGGCTCACAAGGGAGCAAAGAATAGTAACACTGTGACCTACAAGACATGTCGTAAGAAACGACTATGGTAGGGGCCTAGGGAAGCTACACTAGTAACTAAAAAGTGTTGCAGAAATCGGATGTGCTAGCCTACTTGTAAGTGCATAACTGGCACAACGTACAATCACTCTATGGCTCAGATCACATTCAAAGTACAAAGTGTTATAACAAGTGGTCAATATGGAGCGTTTGAAAAAGAAAAATAAGAATGTTAGTCATGATGCTATCCCATAATTTTTTGTACAAAAGGGTCCTTCTATTGTCTGACTTATGTATCACATTTTGTCGGCAGGAGCTGAGAGCATTGTAGAGGCTCAATTTGTGGAAACTCTTGTCAAAAAACTTCAGACAGAACTTGATGAGATTAAGGTTTTTTTACATGCATTTTTGTATCTCATTGTTACATTCTCACAGTTAAATGTATCTCAATACTGTACTCAACATAACTGTACTCAACATAACTGTACTCAACATACCAAACCTTGACTCAACAGAACGAAACTAGACTCAATATACAAAAACTGGACTCCAAGATAACAAAACTGGACTCGATTTACAAAAACTAGATTCAATATACAAAAACTGGACTCGACATAACAAAACTAGACTCAATATACAAAACTGGACTCAATATACAAAACTGGACTCAACATACAAAACTGGACTCAACATAACAAAACTAGACTCAACATAACAAAACTGGACAAAACTAGACTCAACATAACAAAACTGGACTCAACAAAAACTGGACTCAACAAAAACTGGACTCGACATAACAAAACTGGACTCAACATACAAGTATTATACTCAACATACAAAAATTGTTCTACACATACTATTACTCAACATACTATTACCCCTAGGATTGTTGCTGGAGCTATGGAGTTCGTGCTTTGTGCAATACTCTCGACAGGTGGCGTGCTATTTCTGCGGAGAGGGACCGAGCCATATGGGGTAAAACCCGTGCAATGAAGTCAATCCTTTGGCTTTAAAACCTCTTTATTACCCAACATACCATCAATACTTAACATACTATTATTCAACAATCCAACACTTGATTCACATATCACTGGGCTGTTTGTATAGAAAGACTCAATTATTCTCTTGAACCTGGTCACCTTGCAGTTCATCAGATTTTTGTTTTTGGCGATCCAGAAGCACTTGAGCTTTCAGCTCTTCGACTCGGTGCAATGGACATGGTAACCCTTTTCTTCGGTGCCACAAACACCATAAATCTGGAGAACCTGTATCTTTTCTGCCAGACTGCAGAATTGAACCGCACTCACAGGGGTCTTGTCACCCATCGTCCAACGCGCTACCAACACACTGGGGCAGGCGGATCAGTTCATGAGATATATCCATCTCTCATTTACCCCTTGTGTAGATCTTGATAAACTAAGCCTAATTTAGTCAGTCTCATATCTGTCTTACATGATTTCTATTTGGAACCATCATCTTAGTTAATGCTTCAACTTACTTCCTATCATTCTTCATATTTAACCCATTCATCCTTCTGAGCCGGTATATTGGCTCAGTATTTTTAAGATGTCGCACAGTCAATATATGCTGGCTAATTTAGTATTCATTGTAATAGTATTATCGATATAGGGGGAGACTGCTGTTAAACTATGTAAAATGTGAAACACGTAATAACAAAGTACTGTAGTTTTACAAAACAATGACAATACACAGCAATGTTTCGACCAAATAGGCCTATATCAAGCAAACGATACAACAGGAGTGACGAATTTCACATCACACTACATATAGACTACAACGGAGACATTCCAACGGTCCTACAATTATTCATTGTAATATAAATTCATTCAAGGTGTTAAAAAAAAAAAGATACAGAGTGAAAGGGTTAAGTTAGCCTCTATGTCTTACCCTGTTGATTCCAGTTGGAGTCATGTCTAGTTATATTTCTTCTTGAATTTGACAGGAGATCATCCTTGACACCCTCCATTTCTGCATAAATATTAACACTCAATATGCTCTGGAAGCATGTGCGATGGAAGTCTTCACAACATTACTCAAGCATGACCTCTCGGTTATTAAAGCTAAAACTGCAAGAGATATCATGGATCTCAGGTTTGCATTTCTTTTTTAGTTGATCCCAGAGACCACTTGATATAAATGTGTTTGCTGCTGTGTCTTCTGTTTTGTTTGCTCTGTATCACCCACTTATTATACCAATTGTTGGGGACTATGTGTGATTTGCACCTCATAGCTTGAGTTTACTGTGCCAGTTAAGCTTCTACAGACTGTAGCTCAGCACATTCGGTTTAGCTCTCTCTTCACCTTTCAAATCACAACAGAACACAGGTCTTGAATAAACGTCTTCCAATTCTTTCTACATCTTGCATATCCTTTTAATATTAGTCTCCAGCTCTCTTCTCCATGTATTTCTGTCCTTCCCCTACTCCTCTTTCACTGGAAGTTCCAAAACAATGCCTGTCTTACATTCGGTTTTTGCATACTTTTTATCCGGGTTTGCCTTCTTAAGTCGTGGGCATAAAAACCTGACTTAGAGGAGTCCATCCCCCTAGGTGAGCCATAGTCTCGTTAGACTTGGACATCAGAGTTAGTTTTCCCAGTCTATACCACTAGGAGGTGGATTTGGCTAGTGTGTTCTGCAGGTCATCAGCAGGCTACTAATATTTACTCTTCATCCATCCTAAGAAGGTCTAGCTGGCCCTTACTCTGCTGGATGCAGATCCAGGCACAGAACACAACTTGTGGACCACAGATGTGTCTAATATTCCCTATAACATTAACACTCGTTACAAAGTTTCAACACGTCTTTCCATCATGAAAAATCTTCATCTGAAAAAAATTTATCTTTGGTTGCCAACAAATAATGACGGAGTATTGTCAGACCGATTTTTCAGGATGCTGGGATGGGAGATGTTTACATTCTAGAGATATATAATTGGAATCTAGGACTCTTCTTCTTCTCCAATTTCTTCTTCTTTTTCTAATCCCATTTTGCCTAACAGTATCAGGATTTCTAGAAGTGGCTTTTGTGTACTCTTCATAAATAGTATTTTTCATGCCTCTGTTATCTCTGATGTTCACCTTTTGCGTGGACGGCCTTTTGCTTTGTATCCACTGTCGCCCGTGTGGTGCTAGGACCCGCAAGGGAAGCAAAGAATAGTACCACTGCGACCTACAATGCATGTCGTAAGAGGCGACTAATGTAGGCACTAGGAATGCTACCCTAGTAAATAAAAAGCAGAGCAGAAATCAGATGTGCTGACCTACTTGTAGGCACATAACTGGCACAATGTAAAATCGCTCTTGGGCTCAGATCACATACAAATCACACAGAGCGGTTGACAAGTGGTCGATATGGAGCGTTGGAAGAAGTAGAAGAAAAAGAAGTATCCACTGTATTGGAGCAGCATTGCTCTTTGAGTCTGTTGGTAATCTGCTTATGTGGCCGAACAATTAAATTTGTTTGTTGATGTCAATACTGATGTTGTACGCCCTTTTTTTCCTGACGCCTTCATTTCTACACAGGTCTTGGATTCTAAGGATTAATATCATGATATGGCAGAAATGTAGATAGTAGATTGGTCCAACAGAATAGGAACATGAAGTTGTGAAGAGACATAGTTACATGCAAAGAAGAAATTTGATTATGTCACTCAAGTCAGAATGTCCAGAAAATGTAATGTCTTTATGTTGCATTGTTTATCTTGTTGCAGTGTTCCTCTGGCAGGTAAAGACAGAGCTGTTAAATGTGGTGCATTGCAGTTGCTCAAAGACATGCTCTCAGACCCATCAGCAGAAGCTAGAGCAAAGGCAGCAGCAGCCATCATGATGTAACTCATTATTTTATTATATAGTCATGTAATATTTCGGATCCGATTTCTGCAACATTTTTTATTTTCTAGGGTAGCTTCCTTAGGCCCCTATCGTAGTCGCCTCTTACGATATGCCTTGTAAGAAGCAGTGTTACTATTCTATCTTCCCTATTTCGGACCGAGCAACACAAAGGCGATACCTGGGAAGATGAGATTAGTAATACCAGAATTCAAACGCAGACTAATCCGGAAGATATAATTAATGGGATATGAAAGAGAAGATGGTGGTGGATTGAACATGTCTAAAGTTTTCTCTTCAATTTATTATCATTATCTATTCTTTATTTCATAAAATGAGACTTTGTAAAATAATGCTTCGTAAAAATGTATTCGTAAAATGATGCTTCGTAAAATGATGCTTTGGAAAATGATGCTTCAGTAAATGGTACTTCGTAAAATGGATGGCTTGCTTAGAGACAGGACTTGTTACTGAAAACATTCTTGCTGTTGTGTTCAAAATGTGCACCCCATGAGATGATGTGCGTCAGGGTCAATGAGTCAGAGTTCAAGATCATACTCAACCTTTAGATCGAGGAGCGTCTGGCCATATGGATAAGAGCACCAGCTCCCCGGTAAGGCCAAGGAGTATAAATATTACAGGAGAGTCAGTCGTATACCATGAACAGAGAAAATAACATAAAAGATCCATATAGAAGGAACACAAAATCAAAGAAAACTGGTTGATGTTACAAATAAGAATGAGAAAACCAAAGTATTTTGGAGAGATAAAATGACATGAAGGGTTTGAGAAGAAGATGGTTTCAGTATGTGACTGATGATTTGAGGATGATAACCTGCAGAGACAGGAGATCTGGCCTATGAGAGATAGAAATTCCAAAGGACTGCTATAGTGGCCAAATTGTGCTCGAGACAAGCTATTTGATTATCTTCTTTTGCATATATGGGCTAGTAATTCAGGTGTGCCTGGTATGACACTTCTGACTGATTTTTGCTTGAAGGCCTGCTTTCCTTATCATTATCCCTGTCATATTATTCCCTGCCTTCTCCGACTTCATAGGTTATTTGGTGATGATATTAATTTGTTAAGTGTTAATATTTTGTCATACTTGTTGGTGAACAGTTTGTCTTTATACAGGGTGTTTGTAAAGTCTCACAGCACTTTATATGTAGAACAAATGTGAAAAACAAATTCATCAAAAAAATGTGTTACATAGTCACTTGTGGTGAAATATGCAGTGAATGACTGTTGTCTGTTGGGTTAATTCTTTTCACTCAAACTATAATGATGTTTTCAACTGAAGAAAGAATATTTGATAATATGAAGAAACGTGTACAGATATATCTTGAAGTCTGTGGTGGATATCTCCCAAAATCTGCTATAATTAATTTTTCATGTGTTCTTTCTAGTTTACCAAGAAAAACAGCAGACTATAACAGCAACTATTGTGACTAACTTCCCAACTTTGTTTTAGCACATTTTTTGATGATATCATGTACTTTATTTTTCAAGCTGACCTACATATGAAGTGCTGTGAGACTTTACAAACACAATGTATATCTTCAGGATAACCATCACCACAAACGGCAAGTATACAGCCATCCATGCCAAGTCAATCCCTGCTCTAGTGGCGTTGTTGGATGATATAAACAGTGAAGTCAGACTGAATTCCATCAAGGTTAGAATTTGTCTATGTACAATGTGTTTATAAAGTCGCTGTGCAGTGAAATTTACAACCGAGTGAAACTACGTCACGAGAAATGTGGTTTTCAAAGACACTTAAAAATTGTAACAAAGATTGTTATTATTCATTCTTGGCTGGCTTGTATTAGGTAAAGTGGCTGTGAACACACGACTTGTGAGTCTGGAAATTTCAGCACATATTGTCGAATTACTTCCTCAGTATATGTGCTACCATTACGAAAGACATGTTCCACCAAAAATACCCTGTTTTCAAAAGTTAACACCATTTACTTTCAGCAATGACGTGTATATAACAACGGCTTGTTGTGTACTGCTGCACACAGGATTATGAAACTCAGAATATCATGACGTAAATTTCCATCATTCGTGACGTAATTACTTAAATATTTTCCAAATTCACTGCACAGCAATTTTATAATCACCCTGTATGTATGTATGTTTGATTGATTGATTGACAGTACCGTCATCATTGCATTTCGGTGAGTGGCAATGTGTGCTCCGATCTCTTTCTCACACAGGAAGATCTCAGTGGCAGCTTTGTAGCACCGGTGAGGGCTTCCAGTGTAATTTAGAAGATGGTTAAAATATTTTGTAAGAATTTTATTTTTGAATCCTACTAAAGAATTTTGCCAGGATAGCGTCTCTTTAGCCTGCTCTTCTCGATTTTGAACTGTCAATTGTTCTTTTATGTGCTCAACTTGAACACGGGACATACGTTTTATCGTTTGTCTCCGATAGAGTTAGGAGCTCGATCTCCCTACATTGAGATCAGGGACCTTGATCCTGCCTCTGTGGGAGACACAGTCAAGTGTCACTAGACAAGTTCTCAAATGGAACACACAAGGGTAACAGAAGAGGGAACACTCTAAACAGACTGCAGTCTTCTTGAAGAAATGAAGGATGCTGGACTAGCCTGGAAAACCATAAAGAAAACGATCAGAGACTGGGAAAAGTGGAAGACAACTGGTGATACCCTATGCTCCACAAAGAACGGAGAGAAATAAGAAAGTTGTAGACTGATGTATCAATTTAGTGTTATTATACGATATCAGTAACATATTATTATTTTGATTATTACATGAAAACTTTCTGTAAGCTAAATAACAAACTTTGTTTTGTCATCTGTCTAGTGATATTTTAATGTTTAACTTATTGTTTTCATATCCAGTTTTATTGTTAATAAATAAGATCACCATATTAGTTTATCAATATTTATTTTAGGCTCTGACCTGTCTGTCTGAGGCACCTGAAGGAAGAAATCAACTTCTGCAGTATGTTGATAAGGTAAACAAAATAATTCTTTCTAGATAATAGATCAAAGAGAATGAAAATGGAAACCTTGTCTCATAGCATGTAGAGGAATACAACATGAACAATATCTGGATTCTCTCTCAGGATCACCTAAAAGACTGATGTACCAGATCTATCCATAAATTTATTCATGTGGAAATCAGATTCATCATCATTATCATGTGTAGGTTTTCGTCACATCTTCAGCGCCATTTAGAGCTCTGGTGCTTATACTTCTGCGATATGTTCTGATTCAGCCAGCGTTTACTGGGTTCACTCTCTGTTAGCCTTTGGCTGTCTCCAGCTGTCCTGCAAGGCAGCAGGTTGACTTCTACACATTTTAGGACATGTGCAACCGATTTCAGCCAAACCTCCTTAGTCGCCTCTTACAACATGTGTGGCAGGTAACAGTGGCTCTATTCTTTACACCCCAAATTTGGGCCCGTACGACTCGGCGATATCTGGATTCAAATGTACATAAATATTGATTGATTGATAGGATCATCATCATTGCACTTCAGGGAATAACTATGTGTGCTCCGATCTCTTTCTTACACAGAAGCATCTCAACAACAGTGCACAAACTCTGTAGAACCTGCGAGGGTCGCCAATATTATTTCGAAAATGATGAAAGTATTTTGTAGAAATATTATTATTTACTTTATTATTATTAATACAATAATTTTATTATGTTTGCCCCAGTATATCATATTCCAGGCAGTCTTGAAATACAGCCTAGGGTGTCTGTCCTCATGTACACAGGATTGCTGAGTTGATTGTGTGCTGTTCTGTGGCACAGAATGACAACTTTTTCTATTCTGCCCATATTTCGGTAGTCACCCTGTGTTAGTACTGGGTGCAATGTAACGAGATGGGCAGTCTTCAACTCCAGAGAGAACTTTGTTCAAATTCTGCATGATATACGAGATATGTATGTTCATCATGTGAATTTTGTTTTCAATGGATGGCCATACAGGAATAAGATGGTGTCGGATGTTTTGCCACTGGTTTTTTCAGATATGCCATATCCTTTGTATATTCTTTATATAAGGAGATTCATGGACGAGCCTTCAGAACTATTTCAGAGGGACTGAGATGGCCCTCAGTCCCTCTGAAATGGTTCTAAAGTCTGCAACTCGAGTCCGGAATGTGCACCAGAAACCATAGTAGCCTGCATCTAACACTTGATATTGTAAGAATTCCGAGTCAGTAATCTACCACTGACATAACCAGTCGATCGAACAAAATGGCAAGTAGTCTCTGCTCAAGGTGTGAGGCCAACATAACTTTGAGAGCCACAAGATCACGCTTGCACCGTTGTATCGTCTGTTCAATATGGTGTTTGAAAGATAGACTACGATCACAGGTTATTCCAAGATATCGCAGCCTGTCTCTGCTCGATGGTATGTTCATCAAAGGTTACACGGGGTAGGTCAGCCTTGACTATGTGATTATTCAACGAGCACCACAACATACAAGCTTTTTCAGGATTGACCTGAGAGCGAGACTCTCTACACCAACCCGAGATGGTACGCAATGTTTTCTGAATGTCGTCAACCATCTCTCGTCTATCTGACCCAGTCCTATATATTAAGATTTCGTCTGCAAATGTCAATGTCCGACCCAATCCGGTTCGGACATTCCCGTCATGCAATCTCCCAAACCAAGGCATATATGCGGGCTACTGCGGATAAGAGACATCCACTACACGAGAACACTAATGATGTTAAGGGCACGAGAATCAAGCGTGGCATGTCGTGGATGGCCCAGGCTGAGAGAACAATTGGCCAGGTGACTACGGTTGCGACCCTACCAAAAGGAGAAGAATGGATCCCAACAGATGGTAGCATGACCAACTATCTCAACGTTATCATTACTCTTGGAAGAGAATGTAGAGATTGGGGCAACATGAAGGCTGATCTCGAGTTAACCAGCTGATAGAAGATAATGCAAGGGATGATGATGTTGTTGTAGATACAGATGGGTCGGTTCAACGTGGTGAGAGGTCTGGCTGGGGTTTCTTGGCTAATGCGCATGGTAGGGTTGTTGCAGAGCGAAGTGGGGCATACAGGACAACTACTTCTAGTATGAGGATGGAGGTTGAGGCCATTACTGCTGCCCTCCATTGGATCTCTGGGACTTCATTTACTGGGGCAGTTGTTGTATCTGACTCTCAGTCGATGCTTCACAAGATCCAGAAGGGCAGGTTTCGGTATGAGTGGATGTCATCTATAGAAGTTTCTAACTTCCAGCGGCTTACGTGGATATACTGTCCTGGGCATGTGGGCATTTACGGTAATGAGAGAGTGGACAGGCTTGCATCGATTGGTTGCAAGCCTGTCCACTCTCTCACGAGTTGAAGATGGATAAGGGGGATATTCTTCGGTCTCTTCACGACTGCCTGTTGGATGAGGACACTAAAATCGATGTTGAATCGATCAACAGATTTAGGCAGTTTGGAGTTACCCGTTGTTCAAGTCGAACTGGATGCCTGAGAGGCAGAGTGAGAGGTGTGTTTAATCAGCGAGCCACAGGAACCATTAGTATGCATACTCTTCGATATCTGTTGGGGAGACTGAGCACCTATGGGTCTGCCCGGAGTGCAATGACGTCAGTTTAGTAACCAATAACCAATCTAACACTTATATATGATGATTATGCCGCCCGATAAAACTTATGCTGTTGATCGAGCTACGACGTCGCATAGTTAAGTCACTACATTCAAAACTACACTTAATCATAGATGAGCTCTAGACAACAGTTGACTTCATCATAAGAACGCATCTGACTGTGTAATCATCTAAATACTGATAGAAGAAACAGATGCAGTAATGACTGTGCTGCCATTGCTTTCTTACTAACTCAATAGAAATGGCTTGTAAAAGCATGGCTCTTACCATGGTTCACTAAGAGTTAACAAACTCCTAGGAGCTCACATTCGTAAGAATAACAACACTCAGAGTTTACATTTCAGCCTTACTGAGTCCACTCGTTGTAACACTTCTGAGAAGAGCACAATAAAAGAAAACATTTTTTCATCTGTTCAACATTCCAACTATGATATCTATGTGGAGAAGGCATTATTAAATGTGCCTTATATATTGAAAGATATGAAAATGCAATGAAAATATATATGCAAACTATGTTAATTATTTTAAAGTCTGGATTACATAAGATTGACAAATAACTTTTCAAATGAGCACATTTTTGTGTTATAATCATTATAAAATCACTTCCTGTGTTTTATTTTTCTGAGCAGATCCGCAGACATGTAAAAGACCATGAAAGAGCTGTTGCCCAGGCAGCAGAGACTGCTATTAAAGTACTAACTTGGGTCCCATAATATGTATGCTCCCATATCATCTCCTTATAGACTCTCTTGTCTGTCTACATCAAATTGTTAATATAATGAATGTTTGACTATACAACATTAATACAAAAGTTAGTCATGCTATTTAAACAATCAACATCTCTACACAAACACACACATGTATTATATATATATTTATATTCACAAAAGTATGTGTACACTTATGATAGTGGTATCTTGTATAAGGAAGTAAAAAATAAAAGTAGTGATACACTGATGATACTATTAATTTTTTATAATAGTGACTGATTCATCATGTAGAGGAATAATGAAGTCCGAGAAGAGGGGAAATCTGAAAGCGAAAGAGGGAAAAATAAAAGAGCCAAAGAAGAGGAAAGTCAATAGTTAATTAGCCATAAAACATCTCTTTTAATTTATTGTTACGCTGTGTCATCTTGTATTCCTGTTTCTCTATAGTATAGTAGAGAATCAAGTTCATCTACATGATTCATTATGAAGATTTGAATTCAGTATCATCTTCATTTGTTTCTTCTTCTGTCAGTCATCAAATCATAGCACCAGTAGCTTTTTTTCGAACGCTCCATATAGACCACTTGTTAACCACTCTTTGTAATTTGTATGTAATCCAAGTCTAAGACGCAATTGTACATTGTGTGAGTTATGTACCTACAAGTAGGTCAGCACATTCGATTTCTGTGATGCTTTTTATTTACTAGAGTAGCTTCCTAGGACACTACCTCAGTCACCTCTTACGACATGTCTTGTAGGTCGCAGTGTTACTGTTCTCTGCTCCTCTTGAGTGCCCTGGCAACACACTGTGGCACAAGTAGCTACTACATACAGTATAGTGTGCTATATGTTATCCATAGAGCCTCTTCAGGTTCAGTAGTAGCATGCCATATTGTCTTCGGCTTCCATATAGAATGGATAACGGCTTCCAATATAAAAGGATAAAGAGCCGACACACATGAAGAATGTGTTCTGTCATCTCTCGACTCATCCCATAAGTCTGTCTCACCAAATTGATGCTGATTTCTCTTTAAGCCGAGGCACACTATTTCAACCTTACTAATCTCTTTTTGTTTCTTCATAGTGTGTAGATCAACAAAGATAAACAAAATAAAAATGAACTCCTTATATATAATCTGGTTTTCAAAAGTTTTGATATAATAAATACAAATATTCACATCATAGTTTTGTTGTTCCTTTCACAAATTTGTGTTATATTTTCTCATTTGTTTTAATTTTTCAAATCATTTGCCTTTTATGAATTCAGACCCAGTCATGGCGTCTAATATGCGACCTCTGACTGAGTTGTGCCTGATGGCTTGTTTTGCTTATCACTAGTGCTACTCGCTATGCAGGCAAACCTTACTCTGACAAAGAATCGGGGGTTCAACTGCATACCATGTGCACACAAGACTTGCCTTTGCTTATCACCAGTGTACTCCCGCCTTTCAGGTGAACCTTACTACAACTTCAGAAGTACTTGTAATTTAGATCCCCATGTAAGGGATCAAGGTTTCCTGTGGTTAAACCGCACACAATAAGTTTTGACCCAAACTAGCCTCGAACAACAGAACTTTCACGGCTCATGGTCACAAGTGCAGCGTGTTAACAACTCTGTTACTAACAGCCCTCATTTATTTTGTTTTCATTTATATCTTGTTTCTTGATATACTACTATTTCTCTTCATTTCTTTTGTCATCCCTCAATTATTATGATTTTTTTCCTACCTGTTTCATTTTATATTTCCACTCATGTGTTGTCGGGACTCGCAAGGAGAGCAAAGAATAGTAACACTGCTACCTACAAGGCATGTCGAAAGAGGTGACTGAAGTAGGGCCTAGGAAAGCTACCTAGTAAATAAAAGTGTCGCAGAAATCAGATGTGCTGACCTACTTGAAAGCGCATATCTGGCACAATGTACAATTGCTCTTAGATTCAGTTCACATAGAATGGTTAGTTAACAAGTGGACGATATAGAGCGTTTGAAGAAGAAGAAGCAGATGATGAAAAAGATTTCATATTTTGATAAGCTTAAGTACTTGCTATTTCCATTTTTTTCATTATTTCTCTCTTGCATTATTTTGTCTCTTTCTTTCTGTATTTATGTTTTGTTGTAGATAAGTAAAGAAGTAAAGTAAAGGGACACTTTTCCATATCTTAAGGTATATTTGTTAATACAGTGTTAGGCCGGTATTTTTATTGACCGCAGCACACAATGAGTGATGTGGTCAACATCATGTCGTCCGCCTTTACTTCCAAGTGCTTTTCCTGGTACTTGCTTGAAGCTAGGTTGGCCTGAGAGCCGTTACAGGCTCTACAGAATATTTCACGCTCACTGTGTTGAACCTAGACCATGCACTTTAGAAAGGAGTTCACGAACAACCAAGCTACTTTGGCTCTCTCTGTCATAAATACTCATCTTTTTTTTCCTCCCTTTCAGAGAATCACTGACTGTTTCCTTTTCCGCATTCAGATCATTTTCTTCCGATTGTTTTTTGTGATTCTAGTATATATGTGTGTATTTTCTGCGATGGCCTTTTTATTTGTCAATACAGACGGTCAATTGACAAGAGTTTTAATGCGAAAACTTCTGAGTTTGCGTTTGTCTCTCTTGCCTTCATCTCATCACCAAATCTCTTTTCAAAAGATTCTGCACCTTTGTGTAATGTTATTTTCCACATAACTTGGTCATCAAATAGTTTTGCCCATTTGTAGGGGCTATTAGAAAAGTTCTCCATTGAGGCCTTGCAGACATCCTTATTTCTGAGCTGTAGTCTGCTTGGTGCCTCTCTGAAAGTTCTCCATTGAGGCCTTGCAGACACCTTTATATCTGAGCAGTAGTCTGCCTTGGTACCTCTCTGAAAGTTCTGCATTGACGCTTTGCAGACAACCTTATACCAGAGCAGTAGTCTGCCTTGGTGCCTCTCTGGAAGTTCTGCATTGAGGCCTTGCAGACATCCTTATGTCTCTGCAGTAGTCTGCCTTGGTGCCTGTCTGGAAGTTCTGCATTGACGCCTTGCAGACACTCTTATATCTGAGCAGTAGTCTGCCTTGGTACCTGTCTGGTTCTAGTATAACCGTTTCATAAACCACTCTGTGATTTGTGTCTGATTTAAGCATAAGTACAATTTTATTATGTGATAAAAAGGATATGCTTATGCTTGATACGACACATACTCATAAATTTCGGTTTCGACGATAGAAGTTTCTTCTTTGCGTTCGTTCTTTACGACCAATTTTAATCACTCTTTGTGATATATTTGATCTTTGCCAAGAACGTGTATACGTTGCACATTGGTTTAGTAGGCCCCTAAACGCATAGACTTCTACACGTTTAGGACACATGCATCCGATTTCAGCCAAACCTCCTTAGTCGCCTCTTACGACATGCGTGGCAGGTAACAGTGGTTCTATTCTTTACACCCCAAATTTGGGCCCCGGTAACCACTCGGGCGATAGAAGTTTCTAACCTCCAGAGGCTTACGTAGATATACTGTCTTGGGCATGCGGGTGTTTACGGTAATGAGAGAGCGGTCAGGCTTGCCATCAACAGCATCGATTGTCGGCGAGTTGAAGATGGATAAAGGGGATGTTCTTGTCTCTCGCGACTTTCTGTTGGATGAGGACACTAAAACAGATTTTGAATCGATCAAGCTATTTAGGCAGTTTGGAGTTACCCATTGTACAAGTAGAACTGAGTGAGAGGTGTGTTTAATCAGCGAACCACGGGAATCATCAGGATGCATACTCTTCGATATCTGATTGAGGAGACTGAGCGCCTATGGGTCTGCCTGGAGTGCAATGACGTCAGTTTAGTAACCAATACTCAGAAGTATTATCAAAAGACTGTCATGCAGTGGATCCAAGAGGAAAGATGATAAAGGGACAGACCAAAGACAACCTGACGGAGAATAATGTGAATTAGGAAATACATAGTCGAGATCTGTCATGAAGCTCCCTGAAAATAATGGCTGCTAACCAAACATGATGGAGAGATTGTGATGTTGCCCTGCAAGATATCACACATGAATGCCACCAACTGCTTTGACGGAAAACATGATGGTCAAGTTGCTAACACGCTGCACTACTGATCAAGGGCCGTGGAAATTCCAGGGTTCAGCATTGATTGGATAAAAAACAATCTTGGTATGAATATAGAATGTGCTTGGATTACAGGAGATCATGATCCTTTACTTTGGGATCTAAATTAGATGTACCTCTGACGTCCCAGTAAGGCTCGCCTGAACGGTAAGGAACACTGGGGATAAGGAAAACAAGCCTTCATGCAAAAAAAAGTCAGAGGTATCATATTATGGGCCAGGATTACGCCTGAATTTATAGCAGGTGGACAGGAAAAGAAAACTGCTGTGTCTGGCAATGTCCATGGAGAAGGAGAAGTGTTAACAATGTGATACTTTTTCAGCACAGCTTATGTGACCGAACCATTTAATTTGTTGTTTCTTGGTAAAGTTCAATACTAATGTTGTATCCACTTTTTTCCTTGACATCTTCATTTCTAAACCGGTCTCTTCTTGATACTCCCAGCCAGTGGCGGCTCGTCATTAAGGGCCACTGGGGCCAGGCCCCACCAAAAATAATGTTAACGTGTATTTATTATTTTATAAATTAAAACATAACCCAAAGCCATAATTTTTCAGATAATTTTTGTCTGGCCCCACCAACAAAAATGATCACGAGCCCCACTACTCCCAGCATTAGGCGTAGACACTTCCTCTCTCCTATCTGTTGTGACCAAACACTTGAATATATACCTGAAACTCTAATATCAAATTTTCATTAAGAAATGTCAGCATTTGGTTTTTACATGGCCCTCGGCAACAGAAGACCGACTAGCTCAGATGGGAAATCGAAAATACCTGTTAAATGTGGGCTGGTTTTGCACGCTTTTATGCAGTTTTACTCAATTCTATGCGTTCATTGCTATTTATTGATAAAAAATGTTAATAATACTGATATTCTTTAGCTTAAACTTAATTTGTAACATAATATAACCTTGATTTAGCATGTTGCGTTGTTTTTAAAATTAATTAGTTGACATACAACAACATTGGAATGCGAGTATCACGCAATAGTTGTGGTCTTATTTTCTATCAGAGACCACGGGATCTTTATTTGGCTTACAGACAACAAACACGTTCTGATTTCCGCGAAGTCGAAGTTTAGAAATGTTGAGATTTTAAAGATATTCTGTTGAGTTCATTTCTGTACCAGCATGCACTTTGTACACATTCTTAAAAACAAACAGGCGTCTTCATTCTATTCCCGTTTCAAATATCCAAGATGTGTTACCAAGTGGCGCACGTTTGTTGCTAGGTCTTTCTTGGGGAGACAAAAATAGTAACACTGCTACCTACAAGGCATGTTGCATTCTTCTAACGCTTCATATCGACCACTTGTCAACCACTCTGTGGGATTTGTATGAGATCTGAGCCTAAGAGCGATAGTACATTGTGGCAGTTATGCGCCTACAAGTAGGCCAGCATATTCGTTTCTGCGCTGCTTTTTATTTACTAGGGTAGCATCCTAGGGCCTACATCAGTTGCCTCTAACGACATGCATTGTGGGTTGCAGTGGTACTATTCTTTGCTTCCCTTGCTGGTCCCGGCACCACACGGACGGTAAGATACGACAGATGTATGTGCCTAGGGAAGTTACTCTAGTAAGTAAAAAGCGTCGCAGAAATCGGATGTGCTGGCCTACTTGTAGGCACAGAACGTACAGCCGCTCTTAGGCTCGGAACACATAAAAAAATCACAAAGAGTGGTTAACAAGTGGTCGATATGGGGCGGTTGAAGAAGAGGAAAGAAATTACAGTGTCTTCGGGTTTTTTCTTCTAATAGTCTTCATACCAAATCTAGTATCTGTTGGTATCAACAATAAAATAGTCAAGGACGGTGTACACATTGTGACATTTCTATCAAACAATGCAAGCAAGTTCAATTAACGCTTTGGTATCTGCAAGGTCACAAGATGTGGACACATCGCGATTTGTTTGTGTGTGTGCTCAGAGATTACACACGCACGTTCTTGACCTCTCGGATCAAATGCCAACGATCACATATTGAGCTGAGCGTGAAGAATTGTGTAAACAAAGGGAGGTAAATCTCAGTGTAACTGTCTTCGAACGCTCCATATCGACCACTATGTGATTTGTATGTAATCTGATCACAAGAGCGATTTACGCCGTGCCAGTTGTGCGACTACAAGTAAGTCAGATCATACGATTTCTGCTATGCTTTTTATTTACTAGGGTAGCTTCCTAGGTCCTACATCAGTCGCCTCTTAAGATATGTCTTGTAGGTTGCAATGGCATTATTCTTTGCTTCCCTTGCGGGTCTCGTCACCACACGGATGAGTGTAACTGACATAAATATTTTTTTTTTTTATGGGGCCCGTCCCAGATGTGCCATACCAGGTGGACCCGTACAACGGAACGTGAAAACGTTTATAAACTATCAAACCACATCAATCCTTCGATCGATGGCACTCCTAGTTTTGTACAAGGGTAGCCATGTGGCATTTAATGAAGGCTCTCGACTTTCGGCTTCGATCAAGTGGGCACCAGTTCCGTAACACAAGCTGATAACTTTGTGAACCCATATAATGGACCACGTGACAGATATCAAGCGATACAGATACTACACTTTGATCTTTGATTTTTTTTTTTTTTAATTTATATATTTTTTTTAAATTTAAAATTAAAATTTTAAAAAAATTTTTAAAATTACAAAAAAAATATTTTTAAAAAATATTTAAAAATTATTTTTTTAATTAATAATAATATTTCCATTATATTTATGTTATTGCTATTCGTTCCCAATGGAGCACAGGGCTTCAGCTTAACAATAAAATTTATTTCAGTTTTTAGGGACGCCGTTAGCGAAGTTGCTAGCACGCTCCGCTGGTGAGCACATGCCTTCGAAATTCCGATGTTCTTGGCCAACTAGGTCCAAAAATTATCAGTGTGCACACGGTATGCGGTTGGACTACAGGACACCCTGATCCTTTACTTGGGGATCTAAATTACAGGTACATCTGAATTCGGAGTAAGGATTGCCTGAATGGCGAGGGAGGGACACTAGTGATAAGAAAAACAAGTATTCACGCAAAATCAGTTAGAGGTATCATGACTACGTTTGAACTCATAGCGTGCAAACGACACAAAAAAAATGCAGTTTCTTCAATTTGTTTATAATGAAAACCATCATCATCAAATAGCTTGTCCTGAGTAGAACTTTGCCACCCCAACAGTCCTCCGGAACTTCTCTCTCTCATAGGCCAGATGTCCTGCCTCGTATATTTTCCACCACAATTTCCACCTTGCACCACGAAAACCATAGTTTTTTAATTGTCCCCTAAATCAATGTCAGTGGCTTATTGCAGTTTATGTAACAAAGTCATTTCTAAAGTGTTGGGTATTTAACTCTTAGTGAAGGCCCGCCTGCCTAGCGTGTTCGTAGCGCGTTGGACTGCGGATGACAAGTCCTCTATGAGTGCGGGTTCAATTCCGCGGACTGGCAGAAAAGCCACAGGTTCCCCAGATTTACGGTGTTCGTGGCACCGAACCGAAGGGTTACGATGTCCATGGCACCGAGCCGAAGAGCTGTCAGCTCAAGTGCTTCTAGATCGAAAAAAAAATCAATCTTAGTGAACCAGGGCAAAAGCCATGTTTTTACAAGGCATTTGTATTTAGAATAAAAAACGCTCTTTAATGTGGCTACTTGTAAAAGGCGTCAATACAAGCTACATACTGTGGCATTTAGTCCACACGGAGTTAATCTGAACTCAACCACACAGAATAGTATCCAGTAAAATGAACATTTGTGCAGATTTGATAAAAACGTTAATCCTTTCATCCCGTAATGTGCTTCTATCTCCGGACTCATTCTTATTCCAATGTGTACTGATATAGGTCATTGTACTAGCTTTGTGTTATCTTAACAAATACTGGGAGACAGTATACTGACTTAACAAATACTGGGAGACAGTATACTAACTTAACAAATACTGGGAGACAGTATACTGACTTAACAAATACTGGGAGACAGTATATCAGCTCTGAAGAACCACAGCCAACTATAAACTCATACGGCCGGCGGACTCAGGTAAATAAGAAATAGGAAATAAGACCCCCAACCGTCGCGTGTCCTCGCATTCCAGTATTGTTGTATATAGAGGTATTCATTTTAAAATCAACACAAAATGCTCAATCAAGGTTATGTTATGTAACAAGTTATGTTTAACAATAAGGAATATTAGTATTATTAATATTTTGTCATCAATAAATAAGCATAGACTCATAAAATGAAGTAGAACTGCAAAAAGCTTGTAGTGTTATAACAAACATATAGATTTGAAACAAATAATTCTGCAACAAATAATGAAACAATAAATTAAATGGTTCAGCCACATAGGCATATTACCAACAGACACTGCGCCACAAAGAGCAATGTTACTCCGATACAGTGGATACAAACAAAAAGCCGGCCACGCAAAAAGGGACCTCAGAGATAACAGAGGCGACGAAGGACACTGTTTATGAGGCGCAAAACAAAAGACCGTTCTAGAAATCTATTCTTATCCTGAAGCTGTACGACAAATCAGGCCAGAAGAAAAGACAGAACGACAAGGTGCATAGCGAGACTAGCTTCAGGTTCTCCTTATTTCGACCTGGCGCTGAAAGGCAGAACAGGATTAGAGAATAGAATATGTGGTTCGATCCCTTTCCGCAATAAGGACACGCTACCTGTCTAGAGAATTGCACGAACTCCGTAGCTCCGCCAACAATCCTAGCGGTCTCTGTTACCACATCTATTGAGGGATAGTGTAAAATGGTGAAAGATGTGAGTGATGATATAAATAGGTAGGACGTCTGCGCTGACTCATGTCACTTTTAGGTTGTTAAATACACTAAGGTGTGTCGCTCTATCGTGGAGGTTAATTGTTGACCTTCGAGCAGAAGTTTATTGAGTCCGTTTCTTCTTCTTCTTTGCGTTAGTTCTTTACAACCAATTTTAATCACTCTTTGTGATATGTTTGATCTTTGCCAAGAACGTGTATACGTTGCACATTGGTTTGGTAGGCCCCTAAACGCATAGACTTCTACACGTTTAGGTTCGATTCGATTTCAGCCAAATCTCCTTAGACGCCTCTTACGACATGTGTGGCAGGTAGCAATGGTTCTATTCTTTACACCCCAAATTTGGACCCTTCAACTTGGAAGCGATTCAGAAAAATTCCCACCGACCCCCGATCTCACGGTAGGAGAGGTCAAGTGTCTAATCCAATTTTAAAGAGTCAATCGGATACCGTGTCCATGCAAAATATACATTGAAAGTTCAAACAGGAAATAAGTGTAGACGATGTATGAAATGTAGGTTAGGTTACATTGTCTCGTGAAATGTGGTCCAATACTAGATTTCAACTTTTTAGAATGTATGAAGTATATATAGGAATATTGGCTTACGCCCGAATGGATAAGCTCGCGGGCTCCCATTCGATAGAACCGGGCTCGATTCCCGGTAAGGTCAATGAGTTTTTTTTATGTCGGGGCATAAAGAAAACTCCCTAACCTGAACAGTTTCACGACGACTGCACTAGCCATGCGGTCAGTAATTTCCTCAGGCTCATGTCCACCCCCCTGTTCTACACGGCCCTAGACAGCGGTAACACAGGAAGTAGTGACAGCTTATTGGCTTACGCGTCTGTCGTCCCCATCTCGTTCTGCTCCTTACGTAGCAGCCGCAAACAATTGTCTCCACAATGTCAATAAAATTGTGTAAAATAATGTTCTAATTCTCAGACTGTCTTCTAATTATAGTTTTCGTTCATCTCTAGTTGGACATTGTTGGAGCTTTAGATCAAAATTATCTTCTCACCAAACATTCACAAATATCCTTACATTCTGTGATACAAAGCAGCCTGTGTCCAATGAAAAGGAGAGGGGGACAGAAAACCAAACACAGGGAATAGAGAGATCCTGTTTAGTGCTTTTTAAACAGGTTTCATTTCCAGTCCACATTTCCGGTTTTGTTAAAAAAAAAAAAAGTTAATGGGTGTTTGAAACAAATAGGTGGGAATCGTAGAGATCATTAAATGTTGAATTCCAAAATAAATATTAGTACTCGGTGCTTCTTTTATTTTAAATTACGTTTAATTTTGGTCGGGTTTCGGAATTATGGAAAGGACTTTGTCAAAAACGATTCCCGATGAGGATTTGTTGTTTCTAAAATTAAAATATCCCAGCAAACGCTTGCATAAACTTGGAATAAGTCAAACATACATATATATTTGCAGGCTGTCGTTTTTTCTTTCCATGTTGTTCCGCGTGTCTTTTGAGGGGCCAGACAAAACATTTCGGAAAATCATGATTTTGGGTTAGGTTATATTTTATTATTGACTATTATTTGTCTATTCAACTTTCAAAACTAATCAGTATCACATTAAAAGTAATAATTATGAACAATTTTTTTTAAATATAGCCTACACATTATTTTTGTTAGGGCACGGCCCCACTGGCCCTTAATGACGAGCCGCCACTGACTCTAGTGTATCAATAAGAATGAGCAAATTTAAGTATTTTTCAAATATATAAAGAGATATGAAGGGTTGGAGAAAACAATTATAAAAGTAGGCATCCTGGCAAAGAAGAGAAGAGAAAGACAACGAAGAATATGGATTCAGTGTGTAACTGATGACTTGACCAATGACGGCTGCAGAGACGGGGCATCTGGCATTTGAGAGAGAAATTCTGAAGGACTGTTATGGTGGTTAATGAAGTTCTATTCAGGACAAGCTATTCGAAATGTGGTGACAATGAAAGATTCCGAACACAATGGCAGCCAACAAAATCAATGGGGAACGAGGTAATATACGAGATCGAGAGAGCATTCTAGACAGTTTAACCTCATGAAAGGGACAAAATCCAAACTATAATAATCAATACACATGACAGACGCTTGTGAACATGCATGATCGCATTCGTTAACCGGCATGGCACGTCATAATAATTGAAGTTAACAATAAGAATTTGCAAAGAAGATATGATTTTATTGATTAATCCTTAGCGAAACACGTCATAACAAAGTAATATAGTTTTACACATTACACAAACAATGACAATACACAGCAATGTTTCGACCAAAAGGCCTTTATCACGCAAACGATACAACAGAAGTGAAGAATTTCACAGCACACTACATTTAGACGTTGACAAAGATATTACAACGATTAAAAATGAATGAAAATGTGCGATTAAAAACTAATAACGAAATAAATGCAGAAAAACTAAAAGTGGGAAAAGAAGAGAAACAATAAGAAATCAAGTAAATATATGATTCGTATATACATTTAATATATGCACATATAAAATATGGAGCATCAGAAGAGAAAATACTAAGAAGCATAGGAATGTAGAGCGTTGAGTCCATGAGGTCGCAAGGTACCATATAAGAAATAAAACGATTCTCCAGAGCAAATCGACTACGATCATCAGAGAAACATGATCAGATGGCCGTGACCTGGACGTCGCGATCTTCCAAATGGTCAGTTCCATTGAAATGAGTGGCTTCAGGGGTCACAGAGCATTGGCGTATATCGCATAAGTGTTGGCATAACATTGGCATAAGTGGTGGTCATTAAACATTTTGCCTGTTTCGCCGGTATATGCCTTAGCACACGGCTTGCAAGTGATAGTGTAGATTATATTGCGGTACTCACATGTGAAACCATCTTCAATAACAAACGTGGAGTTAGGAAAAGATACAGTACGAGTCTGTATCACATAGGCACACATATTGCAACGCTGACTGCCACACTGGACAGTGCCAAAATGACTGGATATTGGACTTTATGCGACTGTGTACCAACATGTCCTTAAGACTTCTGTCCCGTCTTTAAGCCACTAAAATGATAGTTTGAGAAGACTGAACGGGTCTCATGATCTGACTTAAGAATAGACAGATGACGGAATAAAAATATTTTTCACCAGTGGACTATGAGGGTGGAAAGTTAAGATAAGTTTCACTCTGTCAGAGTTGGAAGTCCTATGCTGGTTGGTAAGGGCCTGCTGGTGAGTAATTTTCTGAACACGATGCGTAGCAGATACAAGCACCTTCTCCTAGTATATACGCTTGCGGAAGAAATCAAGCATCTCGCGAGCTCTATCAAGAAAATCATCGTCCTCGCTACAAAGGCGACAGAGGCACAAGAGTTGGTCACGCATTTTAATTCAACTTTTGACTGTTGTAATAACTTTGTCAAAGTCTATATGTAGTGTACTTTGAAATTTGTCCCTCCCGTTGTATCGTTTGCTTGATAAAAGCCTTTTGATCGAAACGTTGCTGTGTATTGTCATAGTTTTTGTATTTTGTAAAACTAAAGTACTTTTTTATTACGTATTTCGCCATTTTACATAGTTTTATTTCAGTCTTCATCTATATTGTTTATTCTTTAACAAATGCCGACATCATTTCGGATTTCTAGCATTTGAATAGTTTCGTTTCTTTCCAAGTTGACTATCTTCCTTCCATCAGTAGCTCTCGGAAATAGGTTAAAAAAAACTCACAAACAATTGCGGTGTTGGACATACTTCCTCTCGTCTTTCTCTTTCACCCCGCTCAAACTTGCTAATTATAGCTCTCATGTTTACTGAAAAACTTTGAGACTTCCCTGGTCACAAACAAGCATACACGCAGCGCCGGACACTGCCAGGAGTTTTTATCACCCTTGAGCCCCGATCATCCCCCAGGTGTTGGTAAAGATTTGAGGTCTTGTCATACACCTGTGACTGAAATTTTTTACTTAACAGAAACGCTGACAAGTTTCCAGCTTACTTGGAGTCAATGTCCACGTTGTGTAGCATTGTTTTACTCTGTCGGTGAAAAATACATGGACTAGGCACTCTTAACTTTCGACGTATATATTTGAATCTGTCTCTTATACGCTATCTTATTTAGTTGTCGCTTGTTTGATTCTGTTCATATGTTTATTTTTACTACTTGTGTTAACATTGCGGAATGTGGATGCGCCGGTTCTACATGTCGTAGGTGCATATGAACCAGAACGCAGTGTATTTACCTTCTCAGAGCAAACCACATCTGTCACAGAGAAAGGCTAAATTAGTTGATAAGAACGAACAAAAAGAAGTTTTAAAAGGTCTAACGGCGAAGGATTACTTTTATTACACCGGGTTTTCTAGTATGGCTCCGCCTCAGTCGGCAGAAATGACACGCCATCTAGCGAGAGCGAATCACAAACTCCATAACTCCATCAACAATATTAGGGATATTATGAAAAAAATGCCATATGACTCGATTCGGATTAAAACCATCAATCTTCAGAACAACAGACAAATGGCTTAACCATTTCACCATAGAGACAAACAGAAGAAGAAAACATTGCTAAAACTTTCGTAGAAAATATATGAGTTATGTCCCCTGCCTTCTTGTGTCGGAGGTCATTAAACTAAGTCAGTCAAAGATTTGCTACGTGTCATTGAGGAATCCTGATGGGTGCCCACAGAGACTTTCAGTTTGTTAGGTCTGTATTCGTCCTTTACAAGGTGTCACAGGACGGGGAAATGGGACGTTTACGAAATGATTTCTCAACATTGTTTTAAAAATTGTCATCATGAACGCCCATACGTTAAGACAAGTGCAACACCACGGGAAACGGCTTTTTGATAACACAATTGTATGCGAACTTGGTCTATTCCATTCATTTTGAACCTCTCTGAAGAAATGTTCACTGGACGCCCTTGGTCGCCTTCATATTGTTTGTTTGTTGTGTAGGGGATTAAATCATCTTTAAGCCGAGACACACCACTTTCAACCTAACGATGATCCGTTTTTGGTTATATCAGAGCGTGTAGGCCAACAAACATGAACCGCCCAAGTGGGTACCGGGGCCCAAAAGTGGGGTGTAAAGAATAGAACCAATGTTACCTGCCACGCATGTCGTAAGAGGCGACTAAGGAGGTTTGGATGAAATCGGATGTGTGTGTCCTAAACGTGTAGAAGTCTATGCGTTTAGGAGCCTACCAAACCAATGTGCAAGGTATACACGTTCTTGGCAAAGATCAAACATATCACAGAGAGTGATTAAAATTGGTCGTAAAGAATGAACGCAAAGAAGAAGAAGAACAAACAGGAACAATAAGAATTAACTTATATACAAGTATATAAGTTTACATAGATACTACTTACATAGCAGGTACAAGTGCTATTGCAGGACAAATTCCACCAAAATCCTGGCAATGTGTGAGAGAATCTGTAGTAGACCGGGAGACAAACACTGGATATGGTTATGGGAAAGACTTTCTCAAAGACCACATCAGAACAGGCCAGGTCATTATGTTTAGCCTACGCACCAGCCACTGCAGGCTCAACGGAAACATATAGACTATGAATATGTCAAACAGCTCTCTGCCAGTGACAGCAGGTGAAACATACACCGAAGCATGTTATGCAAAACTTTAAAAAAAAATGTATGTGGTAGCTAAAAAAAAACATTTTTCTGTGGTAGCTAAGAAGCAACATATGACCACTCCCAATGGACGTGATAAGTAAGTTTTATGGAATCGTGAAAGACCTCAAGCTGACACTGACCCGTTTGTGGTCAACGGTGGATAAGTGCATGACCAGAGATCACCGAAGAAGGATAAATAAAACTAGATAATAGTAAAGGAATCCTTTTTCATACATCTAGGTCTTTCTTCTTCTTCTTCTTTGCGTTCGTTCTTTACGACCAATTTTAATCACTCTTTGTGATATGTTTGATCTTTGCCAACAACGTGTAAACGTTGCACAATGGTTTGGTAGGCCCCTAAACGCCATAGACACGTTTAGGTCACGTGCATCCGATTTAAGCCAAACCTCCTTAGGCGCCTCTTAGGACATGCGTGGCATGTAACAGTGGTTCTATTCTTTACACCCCAAATTTAGACCCCGGTAACCATTCGGGCGCCACATCTAGGTCTGTTATTTAATACGGTGTTAGGCCCATATTTTTCCTTGACCATCGGTAAATGTTGGGTGTTGTCATCAACATCACTCCGGCTGCTTTTACTCCTTGACCATCGGTAAATGTTGGGTGTTGTCATCAACATCACACCGACCGCCTTTACTTCTTGACCATCGGCAAATGTTGGGTGTTGTCATCAACATCACACCGACCGCCTTTACTTCCCAGTGCTTTTCCTAGTACCCAGTTAAGGCTTGGTCGACCTGAGAGCCGTTACGGACGAAAACATATTCCACACACACACACACACGCTGTGGAGTTGAACCTGCACTATCATCATCATCAAATAGCTTGTCCTGAGCAAAACGGTGCCCACCCCAACAGTCCTCCGGAAGTTCTCTCTCTCAGATGTCCCGCCTCTGCAGCCGTCATGTTCAAACCATCAGTTACACCGTCTTCTCTTTGCCGGTATGTCTCCATCCACGCGTTCCATGCGGAACCTGGACCACGCGTATAAAAAAGCAAGTTCACTAACAACTACGCTGATATTGCTCTCCTTGAAGAATAAATACAACCTGCAAACATATTTCTTCTTCAATGATATAAGATCTTCACAATGTTTCCCGTGATATGACCAACAATCTCAGTAGAATGCACACCTTAATTTGATTACCTGCTAAATGCAAACACGTAAACTATTTGTCTTGGCTCTTCCATCAACATCACAACGATCACTGTCAGCTCTAATTTTAGCATCATCTGTTTGTGACGACTATTGGATGTGGATTAGAAGCTGGACACTTCTCATACACACTCAATTTTGTAATCCTGTTCCAACATTGCAAAAATAAAAATAGCTCCTGGTTTCATTGTTAAATAATAGAGTATTATTTGTTGCTGAAAACAAGTTTAGTTCTGCGTGTACATGGTCCAGTCTCATGTTGTACAGACAGCGTTTGGTAGCCAAATTGATCCACATTTGCAGTGCCGTAAATGGATTTTGATGATCTCTATAGCAGTTTTTTGAAAACTCATGTTATTTGTCCGTCTTTTGTTGTTTCTTCTTCTTCTTCTTCTTCAAACACTCCATATCGACCACTTGTGAACCACTCTTTGTGGTTTGTATGTGATATGAGCCTAAGAGCGAGTGTACGTTGTGCCAGTTGTGCGCCTACAAGTAGGCCAGCACATCCGATTTCTGTGACGCTTTTAATTTACTAGGGTAGCTTCCCTAAGCCCCTACCATAGTCGCCTCTTACGACAGGGCTTGTAGACCGCAGTGGTACTATTATTTGCACCACTTGTGGGCCCCGGCAACACACGGGAGTTTTGATGTTTCAATCTGACTTATATTTACTATAGACTAACAACAGACATAGTGAGCGTCTGTGGCATAGTGGTAGTAAGCTCAATCACAACCCAAGAGTACCTGGTTCAAACTCTGTCGCTGGTAGCTTGGAAGCAAATTTGTTCCCTCGTATTTTTACGAACGGTAAAAATAGACCTAGCCGTTCATAAAGCAATGGCCGCCCGAGTGGTTACCGGGGCCCAAATTTGGAGTGTAAAGAATAGAATGACTGTTATCTGCACCGCATGTCGTAAGAGGCGACTAAGGAGGTTTGGCTGAAATCGGATGCACGTGTCCTAAACGTGTAGAAGTCTGTGCGTTTAGGGGCCTACCAAACTAATGTGCAACGTATACACGTTCTTGACAAAGATCAAACATATCACAAACAGTGATTAAAATTGGTCGTAAAGAAAGAACGCAAAGAAGAAGATAAAGCCAAAGGCAAACTACTGAACGTATAAGTGATCCCTAGAAAATCATCAACTTGGTCACTGTGGTTGATGGCGACGTCTAGTCAAGGATATGCCCCGGTTTTCCTTTCATTTCAACAATAGACTGTCGTAAAACTATAGACTAACAATAGACTGTCGTAAAACTATAGACTAACACAATAGACTGTCGTTAAACTATAGACTAACACAATAGACTGTCGTTAAACTATAGACTAACACAATAGACTGTCGTTAAACTATAGACTAACACAATAGACTGTCGTTAAACTATAGACTAACACAATAGACTGTCGTTAAACTATAGACTAACACAATAGACTGTCGTTAAACTATAGACTAACACAATAGACTGTCGTTAAACTATAGACTAACACAATAGACTGTCGTTAAACTATAGACTAACACAATAGACTGTCGTTAAACTATAGACTAACACAATAGACTGTCGTAGAACTATAGACTAACACAATAGACTGTCGTAAAACTATAGACTAACAATAGACTGTCGTAAAACTATAGATTAACAATAGACTGTCGTAAAACTATAGATTAACAATAGACTGTCGTAAAACTATGAACTAACAATAGACTGTCGTAAAACTATAGACTAACACAATAGACTGTCGTAAAACTATAGATTAACAATAGACTGTCGTAAAACTATAGACTAACAATAGACTGTCGTAGAACTATAGATTAACAGTTAATATTACATTCCTCTCGAACCGTAATGTTACATATGGACTGCAAGCAATTTCTCCATTTCGCTCTATCCAGGACAACTGATTCAATTTCTTCTATTGAATTAAGTGCGACATTTCTCGCCTCTCTCAGTAAAGTTCGTTTCAGGGTTTCCCTGGGGCGTCCTTACCTTCTTGAACTCTTTGCCTCCCCGTTCACTGGATCTCCTTGCCCTTCGCTTGATCTCTTCTAAAGGTTACACACCTTTAGTCCATGCACTTATTTTGTGAACCAATGACTTTTATTGTCATCAGACTTAAATGTGTACTTCAGATATACACCTAGGCTAGGCCGAGGCGCTAGTTGGCCGTTTTCAAGCCTTTTTGAAATGTACACCTAGACTAGGCCGAGGCGCTAATTGACGGTTTTCAAACCTTTTTGAAATATACACATAGGCTAGGCCGAGGCGCTAATTGACGGTTTTCAAACCTTTATGAAATGTACACCTAGACTAGGCCGAGGCGCTAGTTGACGGTTTTCAAACCTTTTTCGAAACTATCTTATTCAATAACATAGTTTATTTATTTGTTTAAGATCGCCGAGACAGTGCGAGTTTGACTAATTTCCTGTTTGAGTCTTTCTTTTTCCTTTCTCCAATCCTGTTTTGTCTTACAGCGTCGCGATAAGAAGAGATTTCTAGAACGAGCCCTTGTGTGCGCTTCATAAATAGTGTTTTTCGTCGCCTCTGTTATCTCTGATGTCCACCTTTGTGTGGACGGCCTTTTGCTTTGTATGCACTGTATCGAAGTAACATTGATCGTTGATGCGCACTTTCTGTTGGTAATCTGCTTATGTGACCGAACCATTTAATTTGTTGTTTCTTGATGAAGTTCAGTATTGATGTTGTACTCACATTTCCCCCCTGATGTCTTCATTTCTAAACCTGTCTCTTCTTCATACTCCCAACGTTCTACGTAGACATTTCATCTCTGTCTCTTCTTCATACTCCCAACATTCTACGTAGACATTTCATATCTGTCTCTTCTTCATACTCCCAACATTCTACGTAGACATTTCTAAACCTGTCTCTTCTTCATACTCCCAACATTCTACGTAGACATTTCATCTCTGTCTCTTCTTCATACTCCCAACATTCTACGTAGACATTTCTAAACCTGTCTCTTCTTCATACTCCCAACATTCTACGTAGACATTTCATCTCTGTCTCTTCTTCATACTCCCAACATTCTACGTAGACATTTCATCTCTGTCTTCTCATTTTCTTCTATTATTTGAAATATATATATATATATATGTTCAAGTTGACGTCTGAAAGTGAATGAAGAAAAAGAACACAGAGAAAGCTTTCCAGAACTTTCTTTTAGACACCCCCCTAGGGCTGGTGTCTCAGTGTGGTTAAAGCTGCCATGGGTGTTCACATACGTTTTTCTTAGGTAAGAAAGGGGGTGGGAGAGACCTAAATTAATTTGTTTAAATGTTAGTAGTGTGGCAAAGGGTGCCACTCCAGAATAGGCCATTACAACCACAAGAAACATTGTGATTCAGCGCTGAACATACTACGTGACGCAAGACCTATTGTCTC
Organism: Arion vulgaris; assembly: GCA_020796225.1. Lineage (NCBI taxonomy): Eukaryota > Metazoa > Mollusca > Gastropoda > Stylommatophora > Arionidae > Arion > Arion vulgaris. The sequence continues at coordinate 37,767,943 of CM036764.1, forward strand.
CTGGGACAGCGCAGAACATAGTACGTGACGCAAGACCTATTGTCTCCTGAGACAGCGCAGAACATACTACGTGACGCAAGACCTATTGTCTCCTGGGACAGCGCAGAACATACTACGTGACGCAAGACCTATTGTCTCCTGGGACAGCGCAGAACATAGTACGTGATGCAAGACCTATTGTCTCCTGAGACAGCGCAGAACATACTACGTGACGCAAGACCTATTGTCTCCTGAGACAGAGAGGTCAATAAAGAAATAGTAGTGTTTACAACGCGGAAATGGAGAAGACTAGAATCAGATTGGATTTTTTCTCTGAGACCTGAGAACGTACACCTGTATGACGGTTCACGCTGATAATAAGGCAAACAACCCTTCACGCAAAAATCAGTCGGAAGTGCCATACCAGACTACGCCTGAATTCATAACGGTCGAACGCAAGAAAATGAAGAAGATCGGATTTCGAATGTCGGTTCCATGTATAGAAATATTAACTGCATATTGTTTTATAACATGCTTAAATCATAGATCATTAGCAAACAGTCAGTCATAATGTTTTGTCACTAGTTATTTTTCAGAGATAGGTGGGTGGGGAGGAGGGCTGCCTTAAAGTATGTACGCCCATGGGGTGAGTTGCCTTAAAGTGTGTACACCCGTGGGGGGAGTTACCTTAAAGTATGTACGCCCATGGGGGGAGTTACCTTAAAGTATGTACGCCCATGGGGGGAGTTACCTTAAAGTATGTACGCCCGTGGGGAGTTACTTAAAGTATGTACGCCCATGGGGAGTTGACTTAAAGTATGTCACGATCTCGACATTCTTCTACGCAAGGAGGAGATTTTCTCAGATATGATTTTCTCAGATATGATATTCTCAGATATGATATTCTCAGATATGATATTCTCAGATATGATATTCTCAGATATGATATTCTCAGATATGATATTCTCAGATATGATATTCTCAGATATGATATTCTCAGAAGGGATATTCTTAGAACTCTCTGACAACAAACGAAGTCAAGCTGGGTCTCCATACCTTGATAGCAACAAAGACACAGAATTATACACATACTTTGATAGCAACAAAGACACAGGAGAGGGAACAAACGTGACTTACGTGTTATCGTATGTCTCCAATAGGACTAGGATCTCGATTTCATCTACATTGTGATCAGGAATCTCTGGAAAAATATCCCGATCGTTTCACGCAGTGACCGATCCTAGAACCTTTGGAGTGAGTGGCGAACAAACTACCCTCATGTCACAGACACTTAAAAACTTTTGTATAATTACATCCTGACCACGCCGTTCTGTTCACGAAAGCATTTTTTCGGAGATCTCTAGGATTGTTTTCGGTGCTACGGATTTCGTGCTTTGTGTAATACTCTCGACAGGTGGCGTGACATTTCTGCCGAGAGGGACCGAGCTATATGGATATACCCGGTGTAATGAAATCAATCCTTCGTCTTCAGACATCTTGTCCGCCCGAGTGGTTACCGGGCCCGCCCGAGTGGTTACCGGGGCCCAAATTTGTGGTGTCACGAATAGAATCACTGTTACCTGCCACACATGTCGTAAGAGGCAACTAAGGAGGTTTGGCTGAAATCGGATGCACATGTCCTAAATGTGTAGAAGTCTATGCGTTTAGAGGCCTACCAAACCAATGAGCAATGTATACACGTTCATGACAAAGATCAAACATATCACAAAGTGTGATTAAAATTGGTCGTAAAGAACGAACGCAAAGAAGATGAAGAAGAAGAAGACATCTTGTCCACAGAGCATTCCTTCAAGACTGCCCCCTGTATGTCCTCCCTAGAAGGGAATGCTGGCCCTACAACTCAATACTACATTCAAAACTACATGACACTAGAGATTAGCCCCAGACAACAGTCGACTTCATCATAAGAACACGTCTAACTGTATCATCTTCTTTGCGTTCGTTCTTTACGACCAATTTTAATCACTCTTTGTGATATGTTTGATCTTTGCCAAGAACGTGTATACGTTACACATTGGTTTAGTAGGCCCTAAACGCATAGACTTCTACACGTTTAGGACACGTCCATCCGATTTCAGCCAAACCTCCTTTGTCACCTATTACGACATGCGTGGCAGGTAACATTGGTTCTATTATTTCCACCCCAAATTTGGACCGCGGTAACCACTCGGGCGATCTAACGATTTAATCATCAATGTAGCGATCGTATAGAAGAAGAAGAAGACCTCTTGGAAACGAAAGTTGGAGAACCTCTGGTCACCATCTCCTACACCTGTTGTCTCCTCCCTCACCTCCGGACCATATTATCACAACTGTGACCTTTGTTTACCTGTTGTCCAGACTGGGAGTGTTATGGTTTCTTTCCTGTGTCCACAAGGTTTGGTCAAGTATCACTAGTTCACTCGGATCACAACGAGACTGGAGTTATGTCCAGTTCGCTACGTGTTTTTGAAGACAGGACATGAACAGGTGTAGCCATATTTGATTCAACAGTTCCGGAACTTATTCAACATATTGTACAACATGTGAGTAGTATAGCAACATCAGCTTTTCAAGTCTAAATACGATTCTTAAGTTAGTTACATAGTTTTAAAACTAAATCACCAATTAGAAATTGCAATGTTATGTTGTATCAATCATAACATAACATATGATTGTCAGTGAGAGTTAGAAAATTATTAAAGATATCGAAAATTGAATGCATTTCTTCTTCAAACGCTTCATATTGACCACTTGTTCAACCACTCTTTGTGATTTGTATGTGATCTGATCATAAGAGCGATTGTACATTGTACCAGTTATGCGCCTACAAGTAGGCCAGCACATCCGATTTCTGTAGCGCTTTTGATTTACTAGGTAGCTTCCTATTTCCTATCAGTCGCCTCTACTACATGCCTTGTAGGTCGCAATGGTACTATTCTTTGCTTCCTTGAAGTCCCTGCACCACGCGGATGGTATCAACCCTAACATATGCCAGTGATAGTTGGTCAATTACTGAAAATATAGAAAGTTGAATGCATTTGAAAATAGATGTCGTAAAAATGAGCATAAATGGGACAAATTCACTGTTTCAGAAGTGACGAAATCAGAGAACTGTCTGGTGCATCATCACTAGTAACAACTGTTATAAGAAAGAGAAGATGGAGATATGTTGAGCATACTTCAAGAAGAAATGTCTGGTCAACCACTAGTAACAACTGTTATAAGAAAGAGAAGATGGAGATATGTTGAACACACTCCAAGAAGAAATGCTTGGTCAACCACTAGTAACAACTGTTATAAGAAAGAGAAGATGGAGATATGTTGAGCGTACTTCAAGAAGAAATGTCTGGTCAACCACTAGTAACAACTGTTATAAGAAAGAGAAGATGGAGATATGTTGAACACACTCCAAGAAGAAATGCTTGGTCAACCACTAGTAACAACTGTTATAAGAAAGAGAAGATGGAGATATGTTGAGCGTACTTCAAGAAGAAATGTCTGTTGAATCACTAGTAACAACTGTTATGAGAAAGAGAAGATGGAGATATGTTGAACGTACTTCAAGAAAAAATGTCTGGTCAGCCACTAGTAACAACTGTTATAAGAAAGAAGAAATGTCTGGTCAACCACTAGTAACAACTGTTATAAGAAAGAGAAGATGGAGATATGTTGAACACACTCCAAGAAGAAATGCTTGGTCAACCACTAGTAACAACTGTTATAAGAAGAGAAGATGGAGATATGTTGAGCGTACTTCAAGAAGAAATGTCTGGTCAACCACTAGTAACAACTGTTATAAGAAAGAGAAGATGGAGATATGTTGAACATACTCCAAGAAGAAATGCCTGGTCAACCACTAGTAACAACTGTTATAAGAAAGAGAAGATGGAGATATGTTGAGCGTACTCCAAGAAGAAATGTCTGTTGAATCACTAGTAACAACTGTTATGAGAAAGAGAAGATGGAGATATGTTGAACGTACTTCAAGAAAAAATGTCTGGTCAGCACTAGTAACAACTGTTATAAGAAAGAAGAAATGTCTGGTCAACCACTAGTAACAACTGTTATAAGAAGAGAAGATGGAGATATGTTGAACGTACTTCAAGAAAAAATGTCTGGTCAGCCACTAGTAACAACTGTTATAAGAAAGAAGAAATGTCTGGTCAACCACTAGTAACAACTGTTATAAGAAAGAGAAGATGGAGATATGTTGAGCGTACTCCAAGAAGAAATGCCTGGTCAGCCACTAGTAACAACTGTTATAAGAAAGAGAAGATGGAGATATGTTGAGCGTACTTCAAGAAGAAATGTCTGTTGAATCACTAGTAACAACTGTTATAAGAAAGAGAAGATGGAGATATGTTGAACGTACTTCAAGAAAAAATGTCTGGTCAGCCACTAGTAACAACTGTTATAAGAAAGAAGAAATGTCTGTTGAATCACTAGTAACAACTGTTATAAGAAAGAGAAGATGGAGATATGTTGAACGTACTTCAAGAAAAAATGTCTGGTCAGCCACTAGTAACAACTGTTATAAGAAAGAAGAAATGTCTGGTCAACTACTAGTAACAACTGTTATAAGAAAGAGAAGGTGGAGATATGTTGAGCGTACTCCAAGAAGAAATGTCTGGTCAACCACTAGTAACAACTGTTATAAGAAAGAGAAGGTGGAGATATGTTGAGCGTACTCCAAGAAGAAATGTCTGGTCAACCACTAGTAACAACTGTTATAAGAAAGAGAAGATGGAGATATGTTGAACACACTCCAAGAAGAAATGCTTGGTCAACCACTAGTAACAACTGTTATAAGAAAGAGAAGATGGAGATATGTTGAGCGTACTTCAAGAAGAAATGTCTGTTGAATCACTAGTAACAACTGTTATGAGAAAGAGAAGATGGAGATATGTTGAACGTACTTCAAGAAAAAATGTCTGGTCAGCCACTAGTAACAACTGTTATAAGAAAGAAGAAATGTCTGTTCAACCACTAGTAACAACTGTTATAAGAAAGAGAAGATGGAGATATGTTGAGCGATCTTCAAGAAGAAATGTCTGGTCAACCACTAGTAACAACTGTTATAAGAAAGAGAAGATGGAGATATGTTGAACACACTCCAAGAAGAAATGCTTGGTCAACCACTAGTAACAACTGTTATAAGAAAGAGAAGATGGAGATATGTTGAGCGTACTTCAAGAAGAAATGTCTGGTCAACCACTAGTAACAACTGTTATAAGAAAGAGAAGATGGAGATATGTTGAACATACTCCAAGAAGAAATGCCTGGTCAACCACTAGTAACAACTGTTATAAGAAAGAGAAGATGGAGATATGTTGAGCGTACTTCAAGAAGAAATGTCTGTTGAATCACTAGTAACAACTGTTATGAGAAAGAGAAGATGGAGATATGTTGAACGTACTTCAAGAAAAAATGTCTGGTCAGCCACTAGTAACAACTGTTATAAGAAAGAAGAAATGTCTGGTCAACCACTAGTAACAACTGTTATAAGAAAGAGAAGATGGAGATATGTTGAACGTACTTCAAGAAAAAATGTCTGGTCAGCCACTAGTAACAACTGTTATAAGAAAGAAGAAATGTCTGGTCAACTACTAGTAACAACTGTTATAAGAAAGAGAAGATGGAGATATGTTGAGCGTACTCCAAGAAGAAATGCCTGGTCAGCCACTAGTAACAACTGTTATAAGAAAGAGAAGATGGAGATATGTTGAGCGTACTTCAAGAAGAAATGTCTGTTGAATCACTAGTAACAACTGTTATAAGAAAGAGAAGATGGAGATATGTTGAACGTACTTCAAGAAAAAATGTCTGGTCAGCCACTAGTAACAACTGTTATAAGAAAGAAGAAATGTCTGTTGAATCACTAGTAACAACTGTTATAAGAAAGAGAAGATGGAGATATGTTGAACGTACTTCAAGAAAAAATGTCTGGTCAGCCACTAGTAACAACTGTTATAAGAAAGAAGAAATGTCTGGTCAACCACTAGTAACAACTGTTATAAGAAAGAGAAGGTGGAGATATGTTGAGCGTACTCCAAGAAGAAATGTCTGGTCAACCACTAGTAACAACTGTTATAAGAAAGAGAAGGTGGAGATATGTTGAGCGTACTCCAAGAAGAAATGTCTGGTCAACCACTAGTAACACTGTTATAAGAAAGAGAAGATGGAGATATGTTGAACACACTCCAAGAAGAAATGCTTGGTCAACCACTAGTAACAACTGTTATAAGAAAGAGAAGATGGAGATATGTTGAGCGTACTTCAAGAAGAAATGTCTGTTGAATCACTAGTAACAACTGTTATGAGAAAGAGAAGATGGAGATATGTTGAACGTACTTCAAGAAAAAATGTCTGGTCAGCCACTAGTAACAACTGTTATAAGAAAGAAGAAATGTCTGGTCAACCACTAGTAACAACTGTTATAAGAAAGAGAAGATGGAGATATGTTGAGCGTACTTCAAGAAGAAATGTCTGGTCAACCACTAGTAACAACTGTTATAAGAAAGAGAAGATGGAGATATGTTGAACACACTCCAAGAAGAAATGCTTGGTCAACCACTAGTAACAACTGTTATAAGAAAGAGAAGATGGAGATATGTTGAACGTACTTCAAGAAGAAATGTCTGGTCAACCACTAGTAACAACTGTTATGAGAAAGGAAGATGAGAAGTGAAACCTCTAACGAGAAGTAAACCTCTGGTCAACTCCGTAACACTGTTTCCCATCAGACATATAAAGATGGGACTTGTTTGAACGTTTCCAAGAGAAATGTTCTGGTCAACAATTTGTCAATACACTAGTTCACTGAAAAGAGATGGAGTATGTCGAGTCGTACGTTTAAGAAGAAATGTCTGTTGATTCAACAGTACGAACTTATTCAGAAAGAGAAGATGGAGATATGTTGAACGTCACTTTCAAGAAAAATGTCTAGTAGCTTACATAGTAAAACTGAATACAAGAAATTGAATGTAATTGTTCATGCTAATCACTATGATGTAACAATGATTAAAGAAAAGAGAAGATGTGAGATATGTTGAACGCTTCAAGAAGCAACATCTCTGTCATTTTTGCACATAGAACGATGTACGTTTACAGTATGCCTAAAGTAGAAATGTTCTGAGTGCAACCCTACTATCATACTTTATAAGCTAGAAGGTGGAGACTATGTTGAAGCGTGTATCTCCTAAAAGCAGTAAGTTGGTCAATTACTAGAATATAAAATTGTGTTATAAGAAAAGAGAAGGATGGAGAATATGTTGAGAGTACCAAGAAGAAACTGTCTGGTCACCACTAGTAACAACTGTTATAAGAAAGAGAAGATGGAGATATGTTGAACACACTTCAAGAAGAAATGTCTGGTCAACCACTAGTAACAACTGTTATAAGAAAGAGAAGATGGAGATATGTTGAACACTCAAGAAGAAATGTCTGTTAACACTAGTAACAACTGTTATGAGAAAGAGAAGATGGAGATATGTTGAACGTACTTCAAGAAAAAATGTCTGGTCAGCCACTAGTAACAACTGTTATAAGAAAGAAGAAATGTCTCGAAGTCTAACCACTAGTAACAACTGTTATAAGAAAGAGAAGATGGAGATATGTTGAGCGTACTTCAAGAAGAAATGTCTGTTTAACCACTAGTAACAACTGTTATAAGAAAGAGAAGATGGAGATATGTTGAACACTTCAAGAAGAAATGTCTTGGTCAACCACTAGTAACAACTGTTATAAGAAAGAGAAGATGGAGATATGTGAGCTACTTCAGAAAAATGTCTGGTCAACCACTAGTAACAACTGTTATAAGAAAGAGAAGATGGAGATATGTTGAACATACTCCAAGAAGAAATGCCTGGTCAACCACTAGTAACAACTGTTATAAGAAAGAGAAGATGGAGATATGTTGAGCGTACTTCAAGAAGAAATGTCTGTTGAATCACTAGTAACAACTGTTATAAGAAAGAGAAGATGGAGATATGTTGAACGTACTTCAAGAAAAATGCTGGTCAGCCACTAGTAACAACTGTTATAAGAAAGAAGATAATAGTTGGTCATACTCACAGAAAACTGTTGATAAGAAAGTAGAAAGAGTGGAGATATGTTGAACGTACTTCAAGAAAAAATGTCTGGTCAGCCACTAGTAACAACTGTTATAAGAAAGAAGAAATGTCTGGTCAACCACTAGTAATAACTGTTATAAGAAAGAGAAGATGGAGATATGTTGAGCGTACTCCAAGAAGAAATGCCTGGTCAGCCACTAGTAACAACTGTTATAAGAAAGAGAAGATGGAGATATGTTGAGCGTACTTCAAGAAGAAATGTCTGTTGAATCACTAGTAACAACTGTTATAAGAAAGAGAAGATGGAGATATGTTGAACGTACTTCAAGAAAAAATGTCTGGTCAGCCACTAGTAACAACTGTTATAAGAAAGAAGAAATGTCTGTTGAATCACTAGTAACAACTGTTATAAGAAAGAGAAGATGGAGATATGTTGAACGTACTTCAAGAAAAAATGTCTGGTCAGCCACTAGTAACAACTGTTATAAGAAAGAAGAAATGTCTGGTCAACCACTAGTAACAACTGTTATAAGAAAGAGAAGGTGGAGATATGTTGAGCGTACTCCAAGAAGAAATGTCTGGTCAACCACTAGTAACAACTGTTATAAGAAAGAGAAGGTGGAGATATGTTGAGCGTACTCCAAGAAGAAATGTCTGGTCAACCACTAGTAACAACTGTTATAAGAAAGAGAAGATGGAGATATGTTGAACACACTCCAAGAAGAAATGCTTGGTCAACCACTAGTAACAACTGTTATAAGAAAGAGAAGATGGAGATATGTTGAGCGTACTTCAAGAAGAAATGTCTGTTGAATCACTAGTAACAACTGTTATGAGAAAGAGAAGATGGAGATATGTTGAACGTACTTCAAGAAAAAATGTCTGGTCAGCCACTAGTAACAACTGTTATAAGAAAGAAGAAATGTCTGGTCAACCACTAGTAACAACTGTTATAAGAAAGAGAAGATGGAGATATGTTGAGCGTACTTCAAGAAGAAATGTCTGGTCAACCACTAGTAACAACTGTTATAAGAAAGAGAAGATGGAGATATGTTGAACACACTCCAAGAAGAAATGCTTGGTCAACCACTAGTAACAACTGTTATAAGAAAGAGAAGATGGAGATATGTTGAACGTACTTCAAGAAGAAATGTCTGGTCAACCACTAGTAACAACTGTTATGAGAAAGAGAAGATGGAGATATGTTGAACATACTCCAAGAAGAAATGCCTGGTCAACCACTAGTAACAACTGTTATAAGAAAGAGAAGATGGAGATATGTTGAACGTACTTCAAGAAGAAATGTCTGGTCAACCACTAGTAACAACTGTTATAAGAAAGAGAAGATGGAGATATGTTGAGCGTACTTCAAGAAGAAATGTCTGTTGAATCACTAGTAACAACTGTTATGAGAAAGAGAAGATGGAGATATGTTGAACGTACTTCAAGAAAAAATGTCTGGTCAGCCACTAGTAACAACTGTTATAAGAAAGAAGAAATGTCTGGTCAACCACTAGTAACAACTGTTATAAGAAAGAGAAGATGGAGATATGTTGAACGTACTTCAAGAAAAAATGTCTGGTCAGCCACTAGTAACAACTGTTATAAGAAAGAAGAAATGTCTGGTCAACCACTAGTAACAACTGTTATAAGAAAGAGAAGGTGGAGATATGTTGAGCGTACTCCAAGAAGAAATGCCTGGTCAACCACTAGTAACAACTGTTATAAGAAAGAGAAGATGGAGATATGTTGAACGTACTTCAAGAAGAAATGTCTGGTCAGCCACTAGTAACAACTGTTATAAGAAAGAAGAAATGTCTGGTCAACCACTAGTAACAACTGTTATAAGAAAGAGAAGATGGAGATATGTTGAACGTACTTCAAGAAAAAATGTCTGGTCAGCCACTAGTAACAACTGTTATAAGAAAGAAGAAATGTCTGGTCAACCACTAGTAACAACTGTTATAAGAAAGAGAAGGTGGAGATATGTTGAGCGTACTCCAAGAAGAAATGCCTGGTCAACCACTAGTAACAACTGTTATAAGAAAGAGAAGATGGAGATATGTTGAACGTACTTCAAGAAGAAATGATCAAAGAATCACAAAGAAGGCATTGAAGTGGTAGACAAAGGTTTCAAGAAAGAAATAATTCCCTTGGGAAACCCTAAAACGAACTTTACTGAGAGTGAGAGGCGAGAAATACCAAACTCAAGTCTATAGAATAGTTGAAACAAGTTGCCCAGGATATAGTTTATTTGTGTGGAAAATTTCCTGCAGACCTAATTATCGTGTAATGATAGGAAAATAATATGTAATATATGTAAGTAGTGCATTTATTTAAAAAAATTGTTTACTTCAAATAATTTGCTAACAATCATTTCTTCATCTTTATCCTTTAGTAATTCAGAATGATTCCAAATTGTCATGTCGCCATACTAGTGTTTTGATCAATTTATTGACTTTCTTTACTCCCAGTGGTTTGTTTGTTTGGTAGGGGATTAAAGCCTCTTTAAGCCGAGGCACGCTCCTTTCAACCTAAGGCGAACCTTTTATTAGTTATATCAGAGCGTGTAGGCCAACAAACATGAAAATAAGAATTAACTCCTTTCGGAGAATCCAAGTCAAGGTCTGTCCCAGTAGTGTGATTCAGTTGTCATTTTCCATCTTAGAAATAGTACTTGTAATAAATGGAATCTTCTTAACAAAGAAATTGAAGTTAGTATTTCAGAGGTTGTGAGAGGAGTACCTAGCCTTGAAGTTAGTATTTCAGAGGTTGTGAGAGGGAGTACCTAGCCTTAAAGTTAGTATTTCAGAGGTTGTGAGAGGGAGTACCTAGCCTTAAAGTTAGTATTTCAGAGGTTGTGAGAGGGAGTACCTAGCCTTAAAGTTAGTATTTCAGAGGTTGTGAGAGGGAGTACCTAGCCTTAAAGTTAGTATTTCAGAGGTTGTGAGAGGGAGTACCTAGCCTTAAAGTTAGTATTTCAGAGGTTGTGAGAGGGAGTACCTAGCCTTAAAGTTAGTATTTCAGAGGTTGTGAGAGGGAGTACCTAGCCTTAAAGTTAGTATTTCAGAGGTTGTGAGAGGGATTACCTAGCCTTAAAGTTAGTATTTCAGAGGTTGTGAGAGGGAGTACCTAGCCTTAAAGTTAGTATTTCAGAGGTTGTGAGAGGGAGTACCTAGCCTTAAAGTTAGTATTTCAGAGGTTGTGAGAGGGAGTACCTAGCCTTAAAGTTAGTATTTCAGAGGTTGTGAGAGGGAGTACCTAGCCTTATTTTTTTTCTATGAATGTGATATTGCAGAAACATGAACAATTGGTGTCTTCAGTTATTTGGATTAAAACACAGATCAGACGAATAGAGACTTGTCATTGATTTACCAAATACAGGTCTGAAAGTTGTCTTTCTTCAAATATGCACTTTTATATCCATCTATCCCAGTAGTGTTTGCCCGCGTGCCCAGCGTGTTCTTAGCGCGTTGGACGATGGGTGACAAGCTCCCTGTGAATGCGGTTCAATTTCACGGACTGTCAGAAAAGCCACAGGTTCTCCAGATTTACGGTGTTCGTGGTACCGAACCTAAGTGTTACGATGTCCATGGCACCGAGCCGAGAGCTGAAAGCTCAAGTGCTTCTGGATCGAAAGAAAAAGAAAGAAAGAAATTCCTAGATGTGCGTTAAGTTTCTATGAAAGAAACTTACGAAATAATGACACTTGTGTTGCAGACAATTAATTACAATGCTAACAAAGTATTGTAACTTGTGGTGACTTGAAAGTGATACCGATGTTACTTGGATTACAAATTAGATACATCAAGTATTGTTGCTTCCTGTGCGAATAGGATAACATAACGAGGAAGAATCACTTATGTGATTTAACAGTGACATTTGTACACAACTCTAATATCCGGTAAGAAAAATGTGAATTAAAAAAGAAGCATTAGTAGATCTACAGAAAATGTACTTGCGCCTTAAGGTTGGCCTAATAAAACATATTGTCAAAGTTATGGGGCCTGAACAGTCCGGATTTCCACATTTGTGACACTTCGGAAGCCGGTATATCGGGGGAACACTAGTAATTTACAAATGCAGGCCTGACGCAAAATCAGATACAAACGACATACCAGGGTCCTGACTACGCCTGAATTCATGGCGGGCGAAGGTTCTGTCTGTTTGGAAATGATAGCGTGTGTACACTTTTGTCTAAACTTCATTCAAGTTAGTGTACATTTCTGTCTGTATAGAAATGATTGCCTGTGTGCACTTTTGTCTAAACGTCATCTATGTTAGGGTACACTTTTGTCCCAAACTTCATCCCTGTTAGCGTACACTTTTGTCCCAAACTTCATCCCTATTAGTGTACATTTGTACAGCTGAGTCACATTATTTCTTTTCTATTTTCGCATTTCCTATTAGTATTCAGTTGTACATCAGTCTACCTCAGTTGTACATCAGCCTACCTCAGTTGTACATCAGCCTACCTCAGTTGTACATCAGTCTACCTCAGTTGTACATCAGCCTACCTCAGTTGTACATCAGCCTACCTCAGTTGTACATCAGCCTACCTCAGTTGTACATCAGCCTACCTCAGTTGTACATCAGTCTACCTCGTCTGGAAGGATATTTCTACATAACATTTCTTCATATTTATACTTCAGATTTCAGAGCAAATAACAGATTAAACTATCTAGTTGAAGACTTTGATAAATTTGTTTTAAATAGGGGAAGAAGTTTTGAAATTGAACCATGAACCTGGCTATCATTGTGCGAGAGTTTGGTTAGGAGTTCTTGTGATATTTACCTATCCTTATCCGGGTGTACAAGGTATGTATACCTGCTTGAGGTCGTTATTTACTCGGCGTGGTCTCAGATACCATCAGTACATTTTTCCTCGTATTTTACTATTGATGGCATCGAAGCAAACATCCATCGGCATATTTGGCTAACATCTACTATAGACACGTATACAATCTTATTCAACATTGATGTTGTATCAGATCTCTATTTCCCCAATTCAAAGCTTCATATACCCGTTTCTTCGTGGACTCAGATGGTTAACATTCCGGATGCAATTGCCATGATTAGAGTTCTGGTTTTACCGTACTATCTACCATACATATGTTTATTTTTATCAGTGTTTAACATTTCATACTAAGCCGAAGTTATTTAATTAATTTCTGTTTAAGTAATTCAATCGTCGCATATAATTTGTATTACTGTGGTCGTGTATTCTGTGAGTTTTAGTGTTCTAGGACTGTTCTTAGTTAATATTGAAACCGATTTTATTAAAGTCCTAAAGTTGTGTTTTACTGCCAGTGATATTTCTTCTTGCTACCAGTGTATTTGTTAAATGGAAGTTTTAAATAAATTATTACTTATAAGAGTGTAGTGAAGAAGATCGCACAGATTTAGATTAAACAGCCACCTGTTGGTGCCAGGACCCCAAGGAAGCAAAGAATAGTACCCCTGCGACCTAAAGGCATGTCGTAAGAGGACCTAGGAAGCTACCCTAGTAAATAAAAGCATCGCTGAAATCGGATGTGCTGGCCTACTTGTAGGCAGATAACTGGCAAAGCGTACAATCGCTCTTAGGCTCAGATCACATACAAATCACACAGAGTGGTTAACATATGGAGCGTTCCAAGAAGTAGAAATTAATTGAATACTTGCGTCAACAGCTGTTTAGTTAAATAATACTGAATGTATGGGAAGTTTAATGTTGAATTCAGTGGATGTTTAGATAAATAAGGCTGATTTCAACGACTGTTTAAATAAACAATACTGATTTCAAAATATACTTAGATAAGTAATACTGAATTCAACGGACTTTTAAAGAAATAATGATGAATTCAACGGATGTTTAGTTCATACTGACATCACAACAGCTTTTATTTCACTAATACAGACTTCATCTGTACTAATTGATGCACATATTATAGATAGTTTCTATAGTCAAGAGACACAATTTGGACACACAAAAAACATACTATAACAACAACACAGAACAACACAGTTGCAATTATATACTGCCATCATTTGAATATATTTTAAACTTGGGACTATACTTCAGCTTCTACGGCACGATACATTTCAACGGTTAACGTTTCAGCAGTACTTTTATAATCTTCTCTGACAAAAGAACACTTCTCAGACCTGCAGATCTCAAAATCCTCACATTTCCCATCTACATGACATCATCACAACATCCTCAGCAAGATGTTGCTGGAGGGCAGGAAGAATCATAGTTTCATCTACCGTATGACAGATAGACACACACTTCCTCGACCAGAAATGATCAATTTGGCAGCAACAAGTTTGGTCCCAGTCTACACTCCATATCTTCACGTTTCAGATGACAGACATGGAGCAGCTTCTCTGATAACAAGCTTCAGATCCTACCCGTCGCTTCCTCCCATGTATAGGAAACATAGATTGTACTCTGGGGGTATGTTTTAACTTAACGGAAGTGGGTGTAACGTATCTAGGCTGAACGGGACTATTTATCCTGTCTACATATATCATATAAAAAATATGTGTGTGTTTGTGTTTATGTACATATGTATGATCTTCGTGTTCTTAGAAATAACATCTTTCTTCTTCTTTGCGTTCGTTATTTACAACCAATTTTAATCACTCTTTGTAATATGTTTGATCTTTGCCAAGAACGTGTATACATTGCACATTGGTTTGGTAGGCCCTAAATGCATAGACTTCTACACGTTTAGGACACGTGCATCCGATTTCAATAAACTCTCCTTAGTCGCCTCTTACGACACAAGTGACAGGTAACATTGGTTCTATTCTTTACAACCCAAATTTGGGCCCCGGTAACCATTCGGGCGATAAGATCTCTCACAGCGAAGGTGCTCGTCCATTACGTTTGATGATGACCACAATTTTCATTCAAGGGGCATCTCTCACAACACAGTCAGCCTGAAAGACATGAGTGATCTGTAGCCACCTCCCCTACCGACTCCTACTTCGGCATCTCTCACAACACAGTCAGCCTGAAAACATGGGTGATCTGTAGCCACCTCCCCTACCGACTCCTACTTCGCGCATCTCTCACAACACAGTCAGCCTGAAAGACATGAGGGGATATGTAGCCACTTCCCCACCCTGAAAACTCCTGACATTCAGCTCGACATCTCACTCACAACACAGTCAGCCTGAAAGACATGAGTGATATGTAGCCACTTCTCCCACCGACTCCTACTTCGCGCATCTCTCACAACACAGTCAGCCTGAAAGACATGAGTGATATGTAGCCACTTCCCCCACCGACTCCTACTTCGCGCATCTCTCACAACACAGTCAGCCTGAAAGACATGAGTGATCTGTAGCCACCCTTCCCCCGACTACCGCGCATCTCTCACAACACAGTCAGCCTGAAAGACATGAGTGATCTGTAGCCACCTTTCCCCGACTCCTACTTGGTGTTATTAGTTACCTTAACCTTCTTCTTCTGGTACGCCCGATATGAATTCAAGCGTAGTCAGTGCGTCCAGTATGGGGCTTCTGGCTGATTTTCGCGTGAAGGCTTGCTTTTCTTATCATCGGTGTCCCTCACCATTCAGGCGAGCCTTCTCCGACTTCAGAGTTGTTACCTTTGATGCCTGGTTACTACGCGTCTTGACGGTCACCTGGCTCTAGAACCATGTCCTCCATAATTGTTCTCCCTAAACCACTAACTTTTACTGTAGTTACAATATTTCAACTTTCCAGATATGATTCTCTCTGTCTCATGATCATCGCTTAGACTGATGTACCAGATTTCCTCATCAATTCTTATTCTGATTCATGCAGCCATAGCAAGGGTGTGTTTCGTCACATTTTTAGCGCCATTTGGAGCTCTGGTGCTTATCCTTCGGCGATGTGTCCGGTTTTAGCCAGCGTTTACTGGTTCGCTCTCCGTCAGCCTTGGATATTCCCCAGCCGACCTACAAGGCAGCAGGTTGCTATTTTCTTTTAGGTAGCTACCCTTAGACAACCTTCCCTCCCGGGCTGTTGAGGGTCATCTGGCCAGGTTTCCAGTCTTTTTTGGAGCTACTTGGTTTGCCTGCCTTCAAGTTTTGTGTACGGTTTGCTCCTCTAGACTTTGATTGTCCCCAATCGAACTACAAGACAGTAGTAGTTCTCTGTGAGGGGAAACACGGTTATTGTTCTCTGGATGGAGACGCCATCTTCGAGGCGAGACATGATTCAATGAAGTCAATAAAGATTGGCCTGCTGGTTCCGATCTCTCTTATAAGAACATGACTATACCAAGCTACCTACCAATTAGTTAAACGTGAATTCGTAAGGTCGTGATGTATATAAGACTGCATGCAAAAAATTACTATTATATGTCCGGTAGATTTCGTACAAATTAAACTTTAGTGTGTTCACGAATTTTGGAATGAACTTTTTAAAATAATTAATTTGCAACGTCTCCTTACTTTTCTCTTTTATACTTTCTTAACCCTGATTTGGGCATATGCCCTCGACAAACTCATGCAATTGTCACTTAGCTATCTCCTGGAGGTGTAAATTTGTAAGAATTATATGTTATTATTTGTATTAGATTTTACATGTTGTATAAGCAACGACTTTCTAGAGTACTGTTAGGTCAATTTTAAAACTTGTCCTTCGTCTCAAAAATAGTTTGATCGCTCCATGCGGACACGAAAGGAATACTATCGAAGCGTAAGCAGAACACTACAGTTCAAGAAATGAATGAATGATTGATTGATAGAACCATCATTGTTTTACTTCGGTGAGTAACCATAATTCTTTCTTACACAGGAAGATCTTAGAGGCTGTGCACGAGCTACGTAGCACCGGCAAAGGCCCCAAATGTAATTTAGAAGATGGTAAAATATTCTGTAGGAAGTTTAATTTTGTAAAACTTTATTTAAATAATTCTTATAAGATAGCTTTATAAGATAGCTTTATAAGATAGCTTTATAAGATAGATATGAGAAAACAAAATACTACTCAAGATCATACATGAAAGAATTAAAAACAAGATAGACATAGAAGTAGGAGAAGAACAGTTTGGCTTTAGAAAAAAACAGAGGAACAAGAGAGGCAATACTTTGTATAAGACTACTCTGACAAGTATATAGAAGTGCAAAAAGTATCTACTTGTGTTTCATCGATTATAGCAAAGCTTTGACAGAGTCCAACATGAAAAGCTAATCATATGTCTACAAGAAATAGGCCTAGATGGGGATGATATCAGACTAATAAGTAACATATACTGGGAACAGACAGCAATAATAAAATATGAAAATAGCTACTCTCCATACATAGACATAAAGAGAGGAGTGAGACAAGGATGCATACTGTCACCAAGCCTATTTAACATCTACACAGAGAAAATCTTCAAACAACTAGAGGGAATGCCAGGACTCAAGATCAATGGAAAAATAATAAATAACTTAAGATATGCAGATGACACAGTATTGGTAGCAGAAAATGAACAAGATCTACAAGAATTAGTGGACCAATTGGACAGAACTAGCAAGGAATATGGATTAGACATTAACATACAGAAAACAAAAACTATGGTAATCAACAAGGAAATGGAAAAACCTAAAATGAATATAAAAATACATGGAGAATTACTACATCAAGTAAAAAGCTACTCCTATCTCGGTCAGATGATAACAGATGATGGCAGATGTATAACTGAAATTAAAAAGAGAATAGGAATGGCCAAGGATAATTTCAATAGTATGAGAAAGTTACTGACATCCAAACAAATCACAAACAGGCTAAAAATTAGAATGATCAAATGCTATATATATCCTATATTAATGTATGGCTCGGAAACATGGACAATGAACAAGCAGTTAGAAGACAGAATTGATGCATTTGAGATGTGGATATATAGAAGAATAAGCAGAGTTTCGTGGACAGAAAAACAGACAAATAAACAAGTTTTAGGAAAACTAGGCATGAAGAAACAATTATTAAGAGAAATAAAATTCAGACAAGTAAAGTATTTTGGGCACATAAAAGGCATGACACCATGATAAAACATTTACTAGAGGGGAAAGTTGAGGGAGAAGAGCAAGAGGAAGACCGAGAGATAAGTGGGAGGAAACTTTAAGAAATGGACAGGTTACAGTCTGGCAGTGTGCAACACTAAGGCGAAAGACAGAGGATGCTGGAGATTCATTGCAGCCAACCTTCGATGTGGAGACGGCACCATGATGATGATGATGAGAAAACAAGATTGTCACAAAACTGTTCCAACATAATGTCCTTTGTCAAAGGGAAATAACAACATTAATTCATGTTCTTGTTTTTTAATTTCTTCTTCTTTCCCCTTCAACTTCCAACGGAGCACAAGTCTTCAACAAACTTCTTCCATCTCTTCCTCTCACACGTCTTCAACAAACTTCTTCCAGCTCTTCCTCTCACAGGTCTTCAACAAACTTCTTCCAGCTCTTCCTCTCACACGTCTTCAACAAACTTCTTCCAGCTCTTCCTCTCTCCTGCCATCCCTTTCAATGCTTTCCATGTTTTACCTAGCCTTTTCATATCAGTCTCCAGCTCTCTTCTCCAGGTATGTCTAGGCTATCCCCTACTCTTCTTTCCCTGCGGGTTCCAAAACATTGCCTGTCTTGCAATGCTTCCTGTCAATCTTCTCAATGTGTGTCCTATCCATCACCAGCGTTTCTTCCTTACCTCTTTCTCTGAGTTCCTAGATTGTAATCTTATCATACCATCTCAGTCCCTCTATTCTACGTAAGCATCCATTTATGAAGGTCTGTAGTTTTCTGGTGGTTACTTTTGTTGTCTTCCATGTTTCCGAGCCATAGAACAGCACTGACTTGACATTTGGTTGAAAGATTCTCAGCTTTGTGTTTGTTTTGATCGCTTTTGATTTCCACATTTTACTGAATGAAATAAAGTTGCATTTTTTATTTATCTGGTACTACTTACCTCTTCGAAGTGGGTGAACTGACAGTGTGAGTTTCAGATGTGCTGCAAAGAGAGCAACGTCCTATAAAGGATACGCACCTTGATGATGACTTACCTCTTGCTCACATACAAGCGACATCATTCAATGTTGATACCAACCCGTTTTAGTCATGGGCGTTAAATCTTACTCAGCTCAGGAGGTATCATCTCCACATCAACGGAGGGATGTTACCAATCAAAAATATATCGTTACTTGTGAATGTGGAATAAGTTGTGAAAGTAGTGTCAATCTATTGAGTTAATGATCCCTTAAGTAATATATGCAAGAGCATCTGAAAAAAAAAACAGCCAGTGTACAGTTCGAATAAACACATATCTATCAGAAAAGTTCCACGTTAGCCAGGAGTAAGATAAATATGCTTACTATCACTGCTGCTTTTCATCACATGTCCATCAAATCTGCAAAATAGCTAACACCAGTGAAGGGAACAACGTTGTGGAATGCTTAAATGAATTTTTTTTTTTGCCACGATCAGGTGCTAGATAATATCAACAGCAGAGGAACAGCAAAACATTAACAGACTCCAGTTAACATGAAATAAATACAATATGAAAATAAACATTGGCAAAACCGAAGTAATGACATTCGTTAGAGAGGAAAACGCTACAAATATCTCCACCAACAAACATCAATTGAAGCAAGTCAAAGACTTTACATATCTAGGAAGCGGGGTTTTTTTTAAGGAAATGGAAGAATAACTAACGAAATCCAAACATAGATGCAATAAAACAAATCAAATCATAGGGCAAACGGCACACACCTTAAATGCAAACCTGTCACCATGAACACTAAAAGAGCATTGTTTAATGCAATCTTTCTTCCAATATTATGCTATTAGTGCCAAACCTGGATACTGACATCAAACGATAGAAGAAAACTAGTCACAACATATCAACGTAGAATGATGGGAGTAACAAGAAGAGAACGGTTTAGAAATGAAGATATCAGGAAAAAAGTGGGTACAACTACAGTACTGAACTTCATCAAGAAAAAGAAAATTAAGCAGGTCGGCCAAACATGTAGATTACCAACAGACAGTGCACCTCAAAGAGCAATGCTAATCCAATACAGTGGATAACAAATGAAAGGGGGACCACCGAAATAACAGAGGCAGTGAAAAACATTGTGAAGCGAAAAAAACCCGTTCTAGATATCTCTTCTTATCCTGATGCTGTCAGTCAAAACAGGATTCGAGAAAAGAAAACAAGATTGTCGTATGCTTAGGTTTGGTTTTTTTCTCACTTCCTTGTGCTTGTTTTTGCGTGTAGTGTTATCTCTCGCTATGTCGTTAGCATATACTGATAGAGCAGTTTTGAAACATTGCTTGCAGTTCCTATGCAGTGTATAATGGTAGCGAGTAATAATAACCGTTCATGGCAAGCGATTTTAACAGCAGCCTCAGACACATGTGTTGTTGCAACTCATTGAAGTGTGTGGAGGTGACTGTAGAGTCAAATCCTAGAACACAATCCCTACCATAGGTGGGACGGGACGGACGTACATGGTCAAGAATTAACATGCGGATATTGGGTGTTCTATATTTTCGCGTAGTTCTCTTTCTCTGCACCTCATCGTTTAAATAAAACAATTTCGTTAGCTTGATTTTCAACAGCAGAGTATCACACATCATAAAGATTTTGCAACTATTTTTTGGGGGTCCATTTATTATCTATTTTGATTTCTCTTCCTCCCCCACCCCTTCCCCAATGCTTTTACACCCCTTGTTGTTTACCTCTATTTCTAGGAAAATGTTGCTTGTATTTGTACATCAACTGGTCTCATAGACTTTAATGTTGTCTTCCATGTGCTTCTTCTTCTTTTGTCGTCACACTGCTACCGGGTTGTTGCCCAGTGTCGTGGTTTTCTGTTTTGTCTTGCGCTGTTCTGGTGGCTTGTGTGATTGTATTTTTACTTTTCACAGGATTCTGCTACACCATCTAACCATCTTTTCCGTGTCTTCCTCTTGCCTTCTTTCCCGATGTTCTGTTGTAGAAGACTCTGTATACTGTGGAGTTTGGATGCATTCTTATTAAGTGGCCAAACCACTTCATTCTTTGTTTATCTATGTATTTCAAGCACGGTTTGTGCCAACTTTCTTTCTTATGCTGATGTTAGTGATTCTGTCTTTTCTTGTGTTATTGGTAACTTTTCGCAGGCAACGCATTTCCCATGTAGTTATTTTTTGTGACTGCGATTGGCTCAATGTCCATGTGCTTGTTCATGTTTATGCGACATAGATAGGCGACTGTGTAGATAAATAAATATATATATATTTTTATATTTGTTCCTCATCGTTTTCTAGGACGTCTGAAGCTTTTTTATCCTCTAGCATTTATTTGAAACGATTCAATTTCTTTTTAATGGTACATAACTGGTATTCATATGTTTTTGCCACGTAAAAACGTGTATGACTGCTATTTCATTGCTTGTGTTTTGTTTTGACTGTTTTTTGTTAGTTACTGAACTAACGTCACATCATTCCGGGAAGATCCACAGATGCTCAGTCCAGTGGCGGCTTGTGATTATTTTTGTTGGTGGGGCCAGACAAATTTTTCCGGATAAATCATGGTTTTTGGTAGCTATATTTCAATTTATAAAATAATAAATACACGTTATACATTATTTTTGGTGGGGCCCGGCCCACTGGCCCTTAATGACGAGCCGCCACTGGCTCAGTCTCCCCCAACGGATGTCGAAGTGTATATGTACTGATGGTTTCTGTGGCTCGCTGGTTACACCCACTCCTCTCTCTGCCCACCAAGCATCCAGCTCTACTTGTACACGGTATAACTCAAAATTCCTGAAATCGCTGGATTGATTCAACGTTAATTTTAGTGTCCACATACTACAGTAGGTGTTGCCATCCATGAGATGTTGCCATCTATTTTTTTAAGTCTTCACCATTGTTTCCCACAGAGCTAAAGTATTCGAAACTTAACATTTTTAATGTCTTCATTATTGATGATAATTTCTTCATTATTGATGGTAATGAAAGGTAATGTCTTCATTATTCATGGTAATTCTTCATTATTATGGAGCTTCATTATTCATGAGTAGTGTCTTCATTATTCATGGTAATGTCTTCATTATTCATTGCAATGGTAATGTCTTCATTATTCATGGTAATGTCTTCATTATTCATGGTAATGTCTTCATTATTCATGGTAATGTCTTCATTATTCATGGTAATGTGTGGTTTTTTTTTGTTTTGTCGGTGAATATTTTGTCCTTATTCTCCCGCTATGAGTTCGGGCGTAGTTAGGGTACATCTAATTTTTGAGGGAAAGCTTGCTTTCCTTTTCTCCAGCGTAGTTCACCATTCAGACGAGCCTTACTTCGGCTTCAGAGGTACTTGCACGGAATTTCCACGCATGTTATCACTTGTACAGAGTGGTATTAGATTCTATCAGCGACACCTGTAGGAGGACATAATCTTAGTTTCTTCTTTCTTCTTCTTTGCGTTCGGTTTCGTATGCTCGTCTAAACCATGAGATGGGTTGCCTCTATGAAGCTGCATGTCAGTTAGAGTTCTCCGAGAGTTTCCCATAGCCTGCTCGGTATGCTTCGTTCATGAGACCATGTTTCGTTTCTTTAGTGTATGTATGATGGACATGACTGCAGGATGTGCTCTGGAGTCTGTGTTTCTGTTCCTGGCATGCACATTGTGCAGTCTGAGCAGGCTTTATTCTGTGCATGTGATGGCTGAGGCTGCAGTGACATGTTCTTATTGCAAAAGATTGTTGTTTGCTGTATCTAATCTTAGTTTAGTTTACATTAAGAAAATGTCGTCACTTGGTTGTTTTATTTTCAGAGAATATGATTGTTTTAGAATATGAACTGTTTCTTAGAATAGAACTGTTTTCTTCTTCTTCTTCTTACGCTCACCCTCTATCTATTCAGGCGTAGTCTGGGCGCCTGCTATGTGGCGCTTCTGACTGATTTTGTGCGAATTCTGCTTTCCTTCCTTTTATCATTGTTCCCCTTATAACTGCTCAGGTCGGAGGGATGTTGTGAAGGAAGACAGTGGAGGTTTTGCCGTGATTACGAGCAGTCTCACTATGGAAATCATGGCGGTTATTAAAGCGATTGTTTGGCTGGAATCACAGACTTTTATCCATGCATGATTTCTCAGTGACTCAATGAGTATGCTCAGGAAGATTGAAACAGGATGGGCTAGGAGACATTGGGTGGAGTCGTGGGAGGTCTAAGCCAGAGCAATTATAAACTACTGGGCATTCGGACTCAGGTAGGAATAGTGGAAATCAGACCTACTACAATCACGTGACCTCGCATTCCAGTATTGGTGTATGTAGACGAATTCATTTTAAAATCAACACAAAATGCTAACTCGAAGTCATATTATGCAACAAGTTAAGTTTAACAATAAGGAATATCAATATTATAAATATTTTCACCAATAAATAACCATAGACTCACAGAATTGAGTAAAATTGCACAAAAGCGTGCAGTGTTCTATCAAACATCTGTAATTTCCAGATCCTTTTCTTATCTAGGTCAGGAAATACCCGGCCAGTTGTCTGGCCAGTGCTAGAGCCTGGCTGTGTCTAAGCTGACAAAGATCAGTTTTATTTTTGTGCTAGGGCATGCAGGTGTAAGGGAATGAACGTGCGGATAGGCTTGCAGGTATGGCTACTGTACAAAGTGGGCGAGCAATGGACCATGCTGATATTATAAATTCCCTTAAGGGAGAGAGTCCGTGTACATGATTCATGTAATAGTGGTGAATCTACAACACTAACCAGACTGCAAGAACTCAAAGTTAAGTGTGGTGTAGCTCGACAAGAACGCTATACTGGTAGCCACAGAAGAATAGTAAACCAACAAAGAACCAGTGTCGTTAGTCGCCACACACTGAGAGACATACTGAGGAGGAGATCAGAGCACTTATGGACTAATTGTTCGACTGCAGTGATGATGATCCTACTACTAAACTAAACTAAATTGTCCCCCGCCATGCAGGCGTCCTTCTCCGACTTCCGATGTATTAGCTGTTTTAATCCCCTTGATATTATGGAATGACTTCAAGCGGATAATTGGGGTCTGTTTAATCTGGATGTAGATCGCTTGATAGCGCCGCTGTTACACCACTCTATTTTAGCCATTCAATGTGTTGACACAGAAGGTAGTCTTGAGATAAAATATCAGGGCAAATTTGATCGGCTGACTTGTAACCAATCGTAATCTGGTTCAGTAAACCGTGCAACCAATTACGTAACCCACAATTTATGAATGAAACTTGGGAATTACGTAATCAACAATCCATGAATGAAACTCGTGTGTATGACATCATTTATAACCCACCCAGTCAAAAAAAAGCAAACGATGACGACCCAGTTTATAAATAGAAAAGGATGTATGTGATTCCCAGAATTTCGAAGTATAATCACGTTTATAGAGTTTGTTAACTACTTAATAGTTCAGACGTTGACAAACATTCAATACGTGGTGAATGTTCCTGTGTACATTGTGAATTTGTGATAATTTATTTCCTAGTGTGTTTTATATTTTATTTTCCTTTAGTGACGCAGCGTCAACACACGAAGCGAAGTTTTACTTCTCTTCCGGTGGGATTGGGAAGGATAGTATTAAAAAAAAAATATATATATATATATACGTCGTACTGTTGAGGCGCAGAGAAAACGAGCCGCGTGAAAAGACAAAACACACAACACCCACACGTCCAATCTTGATCATGTATGCCCTACCTGTGGCAAGGGATTGTATTCAAAGATTGGATTTTCCAAAACCTTCGCACACTTCAGTGAGGTGCAGCAGCACGCGTCTGATGCTGTTGTCATCATCGTTTGCGATGGACGGCTACTATTATTATTATTGGTTATTGGCTACTAAACTGACGTCATTGCACTCCGGGCAGACCCATAGGCGCTCAGTCTCCACCAACAGATATCGAAGAGTATGTATACTGATGGTTCCCGTGACTCGCTGATTAAACATACTCCTCTCTCTGCCTCTCAGGTATCCATCTCTACTCGTGCAACATGTAATTCTAAACTTCTTAAATCGCCGAATTGATTCAACGAATTTTATTGTCCTCATCCAACAGTAGGTTACCAAGAGACCGAAGAGCATCCCTCTTATCCATCCTAAACTCCCCAACAATTGATGCTTTCGATGCTAGCCTATCCTATTTCTTGTGGGCGCGAACACCCACATGCCCAGTCAGTAGATCTACGTGTAAAAACGACATCCACTCATACCGCTACCTGCCATTATAGATCTTTCGAAGCATAGACTGCGAGTTAGAAACAACAACGGTCTCAGTAAACGAACTCCCAGAGAGCCAATGGTGGGCAGCAGTAACGGTCTCAACCTCCGCCCTCAAGTATCGCACGTGTAGTACCAGGGCCCGCAAGGGAAGCAAAGAATAGTATCACTGAGATCTACAATGCATGCCGTAAGAGGCGACTAATGTAGGACCTATTGAAGCTACCCTAGTAAAAGAAAGACGAACCGTACCCCGACTTCAGATGTACATGTAATTTAGATCATCACGGTAACGGATAAGGATTTACTGTAGTCCAACCACGCATGATGTGTACACTGAACATATTTTGTCAAAGCTTTTAACTCAAAATTTCCCGGCACTTGGTCACTAGCTTGTCATAAGCCGGGGATTGCGTGTTCGTATCCCGTCGGGGGTGCCACTATGGCCATCTCCGAAGAGCAATGAAGATATTCCAAACTGAAACTGAAACTTGTCCGCGTGTTATCAATTTCACTATCATCGATCCTCACAGTCAGTAACGAACGACAACAACAACCTCTGACCCCTTCAACCACAACTTGAGAATATTTGAAATATTTCATCCCATCAGTATTTCATAAAAGTCACGTAATGTCCGTTTTAAAAATAACTAGTTAGACATCTTTATTTATTGTGTATCTTCTGTTCAAATAATTGCAATGAGAGATTCATTTACGTGCTTTGCATTTACCAAGTTAACCAATTCTAATTGGGCATGCACAGACAATGATATTTTGTATGCACGATTCGCTATCGTTTACTTTTAGTGTTTGCCATTTATAAAGCAGACTTCGACACACATATATATATATATACGCATCATGGTGAGAATTGCAACTGAGGTTTCTTAGCTAGCGCCCATCGTAGGATTGTTGAAGGGCGAAATGGAGCATACAGGACAACTACTTTCAGTATTCTTTTCTTCTTCTTCTTTGGACGCTCCATATCGACCACTTGTTAACCACTCTGTGTGATTTGTATGTGATCTGAGTCTAAGAGGGATTGTACGTTGTGTCAGTTATGCGCCTACAAGTAGGCTAGCACATCCGATTTCTGCGACACTTTTTATTTACTAGGGTAGCTTCCTAAGCCCCTACCTCAGTCGCCTCTTACGACATGCCTTGTATGTGCAGTGATACTATTCTTTGCTCCGCTTGCGGGTCCCGGCACCCCACGGGCGGACCCTCATTGTATGAAATTGTGTTTGTTTACTTTTGCCTATGATGACTTTTCTCCTCGTTGAACCGCGTGCATGTAATGGTATCTAATTTGGAGATTGTTTGCACTTCCCGATCGATTGATTGTTCCTATGTAAGAAAGGGATAGGAGCAAACATGGTTACTCATCGAAGTGCAGTGATGATAATCCAATCAAACCAAATCGATTAACACGACCGTATGGTACCGGGGCCCACAAACAATACTACCACTGCAACCTACAAGGCATGTCGTAAGAGGCGACTGATGTAGGACCTAGGAAGCTACCCTAGTAAATAAAAAGCGTAGCAGAAATCGAATTTGCTGGCCTACTTATAGGATCATAGCTGGCACAACGTAAATCGCTCTTAGGCTTAGATCACATACAAATCACACAGAGTGGTTAACAAGTGTCGATATGGAGCGTTCGAAGAAGAGGAAGAATCTATCAACTCAATCACTCCACTGCGCAGACTGCGACGCTGATCTCTCATCGACCTGTTTTAAAACTGTGACTTCAACCAAAGAGAATTCCCAGAAGCGATCAGGAATATATATCGCTTGATTCTAACTACAGTTGCCAGACAGATAATGTAAAGGAATTCAGACATATCTCATCTGAAGCATTAGACTCTAACCATTCCGACGGCAGTGCAAAGGACAAACAGGACATAAAAAATGCTTTATATGTCACACCAACGAAAGACTTTCTAGGAAACAATGGAACGAATAACAACGTCTTATTCTCTCTCTCTCTCTCTCTCTCTCTCCCTCTCGATCTCCGCCCAGACCGATGTACAAGATCTCCCCATAAATTCTAATCATGTGGAAATCTGATTCATGCAGCCTTAGCATTGGTGTGTTTTACGTCCCAACTTCAGCACCATTTGGAGCTCTGGTACTTATCCTTCGGCGATGTGTCTGGTTTCTCAGCCGTTTACTCGTCGCTCTCGTTCTGTAGCCATCTAGTGTTTTTACAGTGTGGATAGCTAACCACCAACATCCTTAGTCGCTTCTTCGATTGCATCTAGGAATCAGTGGTTCTATTTTTAGTCTACTCCCAATTTGACCCCAGAACCAGTCAGGGGATCTCCTAGTCTGATCTCGTCATTGACTTCACTCTGCCATTAGGAAATCCAGCTATCAGAGTCCATTGGTGGATCAGTTCCTAGTCCTGGATCTCAGTCTAGTGTGATCAGTTCCTAGCCTATCGAAGAGATCTAGTCTAGATGTGATCAAGTTCCTAGTCCTATCAAGAGATCTGTCTAGATGTGATCAAGTTCTAGTCCTTCGAAGAGATCTTAGTCTAGATGTGATCAGTTCCTAGTCCTATCGAAGAGATCTTAGTCTAGATGTGATCGAGTTCCTATCCATCAGATCAGTCAGTGACGAGTTCTATCTATCGAGAGATCTAGTCTAGTGTGATCAAGTTCCTAGTCCTATCGAAGAGATCTTAGTCTAGATGTGATCAAGTTCCTAGTCCTATCGAAGAGATCTTAGTCTAGATGTGATCAAGTTCCTAGTCCTATCGAAGAGATTAGTCAGATGTAATCAAGTTCTAGGTCCTATCGGAAGAACTTAGTCTGTGTGACAAGTTCTAGTCTATCG
The DNA here is from genome assembly GCA_020796225.1 of Arion vulgaris. NCBI lineage: Eukaryota > Metazoa > Mollusca > Gastropoda > Stylommatophora > Arionidae > Arion > Arion vulgaris. Next base: position 37,796,056 of record CM036764.1, read on the forward strand.
AAGAGATCTTAGTCTAGATGGACAGTTCCTAGTCCTATCGAAGATCTTAGTCAGGTGTGATCAGTTCTAGTCTATCGAAGAGATCTTAGTCTGGTGTGACGTTCCTACTCTATCGAGAGATCTTAGTCTAGATGTGATCAAGTTCTAGTCCTATCGAGAGATCTCAGTCTAGGTGTGATCAAGTTCTAGTCCATCGAGAGATCTCAGTCTAGGTGGATCAGTTCTAGTCCTATCGAAGAATCTCAGTCTAGATGTGACAGTTCCTAGTCCTATCGAAGAGATCTCAGTCTAGATGGATCAAGTTCCTACCTATCGAAGAGATCTTAGTCTAGATGTGATCAGTTCTAGTCCTATCGAAGAGATCTTGTCTAGATGTGATCAAGTTCTAGTCCTATCAAGAGATCTCAGTCTAGATGTGATCAAGTTCCTCTCCTATCGAAGAGATCTTAGTCTAGATGTGATCAGTTCTAGTCATATCGAAGAGATCTTAGTCTAGATGTGATCAAGTTCCTAGTCCTATCGAAGAGATCTTAGTCTAGATGTGATCAAGTTCCTAGTCATATCGAAGAGATCTTAGTCTAGATGTGATCAAGTTCCTAGTCCTATCGAAGAGATCTTAGTCTAGATGTGATCAAGTTCCTAGTCCTATCGAAGAGATCTTAGTCTAGATGTGATCAAGTTCCTAGTCCTATCGAAGACGGGATAAACTTAGGTCCCGTGTTCCGTTGAGCATATAAAAGAACCTTGATAGTTTAAAAGAAAAAGCGAGAATAGCAGGCTGGAAAACCGCTGTGCGGGACAAAATTCATTAACAATATTAGAAACAAAATTCATACAAAATACTTTCACCATCTTCAAAATTATATTGAGGACCCTCACCGGTGCTAAGGAGTTCGTGCCCTGCTGCTGTGATCTTCCTTTGTACGATATAGATCGAAGCATACAGATCGTCAAAATAAAAAGGCAGTAAAACTCCCCACAAGTGCAAATATACATTGCCCACACTGTACAAGAACATTTCAAGCCCACATCGGCTCACTAGTCATCTACGCACACACATACAAACATAACGCAACTACATTCCCTTGGATGAACATTTGTGTGGTCATCATCACCTGTGATGGACGAGCATCATAAATCGAAGCACATATTGTTACGCACCGAAGTGCAATGATGATGGCCCAATCAATCAGTTTGCATGTTGTGACAGACCTGTAGCTGTCTACCCTGGTTGGGGACCACAGTGGATTAAACACATGACCAGAGATTGCGGAAGACGATTTCATGTTGGACACTAGTATATCACGATCGTGGGCTGGATTAGCGTCATGCGTAAGCGTTTGTCTATCAACTCAGACTCAGTATGGTTGTGGGTTCAATCCGACACGTGACGTCCCACACGCGAGGAAAGGAATTTGCCCTCCTACCTCTTGAACACTAGGTATATAAGTATGACAGACACTGCATACCCTAGGTAGACATCGATTGGAAGACTCGTATAGACACTCTGCTCGTCTGTAGTGCGAAAAGATCTCATACCATTTGTGTTCTTTTTAAACCATTTGTGACTTTACTCACGCTACTAACTTATCTCGAGATCACTTGACAATATTGACAAACGTCAGACCATCATCATCATGTATCATGCCGGCTAGCGTAGACGATCATAGATCTCCACAAATCTATGTCTCTGGTGTTTGCTGTCATTTCAGATGTTGACGCTCTACCGTACCATGAAGTCAGGCTATCCAAATTTTCTCACTCTGCCGTTATCTGTCTCGTCTATCCTCGATTTTACCTTCAGATAACGTACTAATATGACAAGAGAGACTGCTGTCATTCAATAAATCATGCATCACATGAACATTAAAACAAGCACCCTAGCCACACCTAGTTCTCTTACATTTCAAAATATTTGAAATAACGAAAGGTGTAAAATAATGCCCTACCAAAATATATCGACCACAAAAATGTTCCGAATGTAAAACAGAAATCAGAAAGGTAAACATTAATCATGCACCAAGCAAGTCCCACTGTGGTAAACTTTTCCCCCCACACACTCCCCATTCGCGTGACATTCTACCCACACCCCAAAAAGGCTTGGGAAGGACATCTCCCAGAATTGCGGTAACCAAACCCAAACACAGGTAAAGTGACTGACATATCTAGGCTATGAGAAATCTCAACTCAGTGAAGGAATCGTGAAAAGTTTAGAGTGGTGCCCCTTGAACTAAAAATAGTTTGTATAACTATACAGCAGACGTACACACATTGAGACAGTTTTATTTAGTGGTTCAGTTTGTAACTTGTATTTTCAACGGATCGCGGAAAGCAAGAATTGGTGAGTAGCTGGTTTCTTAGTTCAAGTTAACAAACATATTCAATGATATAAGAGAAACTGTTTCGGATAACATTTAAGTACAAGTTTTATATATTGTTTGCTAGTTATTCATAATCATTATCAAATAGCTTGTCCTGAGCAGAACTTTGCCACCCCAACAGTCCCCCGGGAATTTCTCTCTGGCCGGTCCCCACCAAAAGTAATGTGTAACGTTATTTATTATTTTTTAGATTAAAATATAACCTAACATAAAACCATGATTTTCCCGAAAACTTGTGTCTGGCCCCACCAACAAAAATTAGCACGAGCCGTCACTGGTAGGGATATCAAGCAATTTCTCCATACTGCTCTGTCCTGGGCAACTCTCTCTCAATCTCTTCCATGGAATAGAGTCCGATATTTCTTGCCTCTCTCAGCTTCCTCATCTTCGAACACTCCATATCGACCACTTCTTCGACCATTCTTTGGGACTTGTTTGTGAGCTGAGTCTAAGAACGATTGTACGTTCGCCAGTTATCGCCTACAAGTAGACCAGCACAGTTATTTCTGCGACGCTTTTATTTACTAGGTAACTTCTCTAGGCCCCTACTCAGTCGTCCTTACATTAAATTCCTCATGCTCTCGTCCTACCAGTCCTACGCAGCCCTAAAAAGCGGTACTACCGGCAGTAACGTCAGTAACATTGGTTTTTTATATGAACTCGATCGCAAAGAATAATAGAGCAAGAGTAAGAATAGAACAATAAACATAGGAAAACTGATGAGCGTAATCAGTCAACTATAAACTTATCTAGAGTTAGCTGTGGCGTAATACGCCACCACAAAAGAAAAAGACAAAATATTCAAGATCCATTAGAGCCTAATGTCGATGTGGAGACGGAAATTCATCTGATCTGACCTGATTTTTAAAAAAAAACAGCGGTAGTTTGTCAGACTTGTTGGTAAAGAAAGAGGGGCTAAATAGAGCGTAACCCGTCTGCATGGAAGCGGAGCCCAGTGACCCGTTGAGCATCCAAGGACAGACAAAAGCTTGGGCGGTTGTGATATCTATTAACAAGTTTGCCCTCTTTATATTTAGATCAAATGTATTGAAACTGTTACGATTCTGAATATCACTTGTACCACATACACGCGATGTTATCGTTGTTCGGAGAAATAGTACTGATGGGGTCTTTGTAGCTAAGTGGTTAGCCATTCGACTTGCGTTCAGAAGGTCGTGTGTTGTATGCTGGTCCGCACCGTTCTGTTTACGGGTGCATTTTTTCAGAGACCTCTGGGATTATTGCAGGAGATACGGAGTTTGTACTTTGTGCAATACTCTCAGCAAAGGGCGTGCCATTTCTGCGGAGAGGTACCAAGCCATATTGGGTAAAACCCAGTGCAATGAAAATCTTTTGGCTTTAGACCCTATAGTACTGCCAGCTCCACACTGATGATAGGCTGCTATTGAATTCCAACTCTTGCTGCTTCTTGTTATTGTATTTTATTCCAAGATGTTCTTTGGCTTGCATTCCAATTATATCGATGTACATGGAGATCCCTGAATTGAGGAAACCTAGGCAGTGGCGTACCACTCTGTACCTGGTTATTGCAGTAATACCTAGCAGGTGACGACAGCTGTATTTAGGAAATGCAGTTAAATGCAGGTGACGTACCACTTCTGCTGATATTCCTGGTTTATTGCAGTTACAATCCTGGCAGGTGACGTACCACTGATATTTCGGGTTTGCAGTACAATACTAGGCAGGTGACGTACCACTTCTGCTGATATTCTGGGATTATTGCAGTTTCAATACTCTAGGCAGGTGACGTACCACTTCTGCTGATATTCCTGGGTTTATTGTCATACTTGCAGTGATCAGCGATATTCTGTTTATTGCTTATACTCAGGCAGGTGACGTACCACTGCGATATTTCGATTGTTCACTTAGCAGTGACGTACCACGCTGATATCCGGGTTAGCTAATATCAGCAGGTGACGACCACTTGCTGATATTTCGGAATTGCAGATTCAGGTGACGTACCTTGCGATATTCCGGATTATAGTTCAATACGACAGGTGACGTACCACTGCTCGAAGTGACCCATCCATCTGTCAAGATCTTGATTAAGTCAATCTTCAACTTGACCTTCCCCTCTTACTTTTGAATCAGAACTTTGTGTCTGTGTACACGAAGAGCGACTTTTTTTTCTCCTGCGTCTGACCGCTTTGAATTAAGGTAGTCATGCGCCTAGTATACGCTTCTGACTGATTTTTGTGTGGCAGCCTGCTTTCCTTATTAAGTATCTCCCGCCATACAGGTGCGCTTTCTCCGGCTTCATATGTAAATATGAGAGCGACGACTTAGGTCATTTATTTAGCTTGTGATACCTCTGAAGTCGGTGAAAGCACGCCTGTATGGAGGGGGACACTGATAGTAAGGAAAGCATGACTTCACGCAAAAATCAGTCTGAAGCACCACAACAGGCGGCCTGAATTCATAGCGGTTGGACGTAAGAAGAAAAAGAATTTATCTTGTGTTAAGTATCTAGTCAGATCAGATCAGAACTCGTTTCGTTGTCACGTCAAAGAATACCCGTAATGAATCTCAAAACATTATTTTTCACACTCTGGTACATTCTATCAGACTGTTGCATATCTATCCATTCATTGATATTTTCATTCCGTTATCAACTTTCTCTATTACCATCATTATCTTCTTACCTAACTAAAACAAGTTTCTCAACGTTGCATTATGGGTCCAGTATTTTCCTTTACTGACCTTGTGCGATCTCTTCTAACATCGTAAATAATTGGGTCAGGGCTATTTCAGTATAGGATAACTGACCACATCTGTGTTTTGATTGGATCTTGGTGCCCGCCTGCCCAACGTGTTCGTAGCGCGTTGGACGACGGGAAACAATCCCCTTGTGAGTGCGGTTCAATTCCACTGGCTGGCAGAAAAGCAACATGTTCTCCAGATTTACGGTGTTCGTGGCACCGAACTGAAGTGTTACGATGTCCATGGCACCGAGCCGAAGAACTGAAAGCTCAAGTGCTTCTGGATCGGGAAAACAAACATTGATCTGAGTTATGTTAAATGATCTGTTTTCTGAGATATACCAATTGATTGGTTTTATTGTCTGTGTATTGCTGGGGCCTACAGTATAGGAGCAAAGAATAGTAACACTGCGACCTATAAAGCATGTCGTAAGAGGCAACTGATGTAGGAGCCTAGGGAAGCTACCCTAGTAAATTTAAAGCATCGCGTAAATCGGATGTGCTGGCCTATCTGCATGCGCATAACGCACAATCGCTCTTAGGCTCAGACCACATACAAATCACAGAGTGGTTAACAAGCGTTCGAAGAAGATTCACTTTACCATTATTTTAGATAATTATTTTTGTTACCCCCCTTCTCCTCCCCCTCACCCTCACCTTCGATATTCTACCGTATTTTTCCAATTGATCTTCTGTCATTGATGTTTTCCCATTATTCTCACCAAAATTAGTTTAAAAAAATAAACCATTCATTCTATTATGTCTGACCACAATTAGTTTATAAAAGAATAACCAATAATTCTATTATGTCTCACCAGACACAACCGGCTCGATGACACGTCTATTTCTCGTTCCAAATCGTGGCGGTGATGTTCGCTCCAGGGCCAGCATCAACCTCAGCAACAGTAGCGGCAACATCCCCAGCATGTACAGCTACAACAACAGCAGCAACATCAACATTTCCCGCCTCAACAGCAACAACAGTAAAAGCAGCACGCTTGACAGCAATCATGTTCCCCAGCAACATTACCTTCAACGTCAACATCACAATTTTAGTAACAGCACTAACAGTATCCCTACTGCTTATCGAGAAACTTCCAGAAGTGGAGGTGGTCTGGTCTACCGAAGTCACTCCTTCGGAGGAGTATCCATTCCTTTAAACAATCGGCCATGGTCTACTCCAACAGTTTTAGGAGCTGCAGTAAGGAGGAGTCCACGGGCCTTCTCAAAAGTTCATGGCAAATTACGTTCCTTACGAAAGTCAACCAGGATACCTAAAATACCCTGTCCTGGTAGAACTCTAAAAGTCTTTGAATGCGTCAAACGAGGAATTAGGTGAGTGATATAATTGTTTTGTGTCCAAGAAACATGGTTTATGAGCAGGATATGTGGGTACTGTGCAGATAAAACTTCCTTCTTTTCTCTATTCCTATCTTGCCTCACAGCGTCAGGATAATAAGAGATTTCTAGAACAGGTTTTAATGTGTGCTTCATAAAGTGTTTTTCGTCACCTCTATTATCTCTGAGGTCCACCTTTTGCGTGGACGGTCTTTTTATTTGATCCACTGTACCAGAGTAACATTACTCTTTGAGGTAATCTTTGAGGTCTGTTAGTAATCTGCTTATGGCTCCGAAAGGTTTAATTTGTTGTTTCTTGATCAAGTTCAGTACTGACGTTGTACCCAATGTTTCCCTGATGTTTTCATTACTAAACCTGTCTCTTCTTGTTCCAGCATTCTGCGTAGATAGTTCATCTATGTCATGACTAGTGTTCTTCTATGATTTGATGTCAGCGTCCAGGTGTGTCACTGATAGCATAATGTTGGGAGAAACATTGTGTTGAACAATACTCTTTTAGTGTTCATGGTGACATGTTTACATTTCAAAATTGGCGCTATTTTTTTTCTATAATTTGATTGATGAGTGAACATTTTATATAAACATGCGGAAGCCTGCTGTCGTGTGAGAGGGATGCGAATGTGTCGGACGAAAAAATTAACATGACAATTAGTTTTAACCCTTTCGCTGCTACATACTTTCTGAAGACTGAGTTAAAAATAGCTACTCTTTGTTTCTAGGTCACAAACGTGAATGTACGCCAACAGCAATGAAAGTAGAAATGTATAACGTGTTAACACGTCTTTAGCCCACAGAGGAGAGATAATAACAGAAGTGTTAATGCGTCTTTAGAAGTGAATGAGAAAAACGTATATATACGTCCATAGCAGCTAAAGGGTTAATTACAGATTTCCCTTTGAAATTGCATTAACCCCTATAGTACTACAAGCCACATGAAAACCATTCTAGCTAGAACCAGTTTTCCGATAAGACATTCCACGAACCAGAGAATCACACGAAACAAAACTATTCACAACATCCATTTGATGCTATTTGTGTATAAGTCTTTGTAGAATAAATCAGGTTAGTTTATAAATTGAACTTTCAACTCTGGACAGTCTCGACATATCAAATAAAGGTTTTAACGTCGAAGAATTGACTTCATTTCACTGGGTTTTACCTCATATGGCACGCCACCTGCCACAAAACACGAACTCCATCAACAATCCTAGGGGTCTCTGGAAAAAAACTTCACTCGTGAACAGAACGGCGCGGTCTGGATTCGAACCCACGACCTTCGACTCACACTTTAAAGGGCGTAACCACTTAGCTACAGAGACCCATTATAAAAATTGTGATCTCTGGTGCTTAACATAAGGTTTTTAAGTAGATTTAATTTAATTAAAATGTGTACTCCAGAGTGCCAACTGTGTGCACATCATCATGAAACCGTTCACCACCACCTCTTCAAGTGTCAAGAACTAGATGACATCAGAAAGACCCTCCTTCCTCCAAGGTCAGATAAATGGAACACACTATACGGAACAAAAGAACAACTTACAGACACATGCAGATACCACTACATAGCATTGGGCAAGGGAACAACTGATAAACACGAAGGAACACTAAAACATGCAGATACCACTACATAGCATTGGGCCGAAGGGAACAACTGACAAACACTTGCAGATACCACTACAGAGCATTGGGCCGAAGGGCAAAAAAGCTCCAAGTGCCGACTAGGTGCAGATACGACTACATAGCATTGGGCCGAAGGGCAAAAGCTCAAGTGCCGCTGGGTCATTGAAGAAGAAGATTTAAAATGTGTATTCTCAAGGCCAGTGAGTAGAAACGTGGTGTTAGTGTGCATACATTTTACGTTATTATGAGTTACCGGCTCGCCTGAATGTCGTGAGGCACTAGAGAAAAGGAAAGCAAACATTCACGACAAAATCGTTCAAATGCACCATGTTAGGTGCAATTCATAGCGGCCGATATACAAAAATTCGATCCCATGACTTGCTCTTGTTAAACCATATTAATATTCCTTATAACTTGTAAAGTGTCGCCTTCGATACCAGAATTATAATGATTTCCCAAAAATCTTGAAAGAACCGTTTGTATAATATACTGTTGTATATCTGGCTGTAACATCTCAACTTCAGCTTCTACTTTCAAGACAGATTCTAAGATTATACTCGTATATTGAAAACAAGGATCCGGAACGTAGTAATTAACCCATTATCTAAGAATGTTGAAGGCGATGGAAACGCCAGGAGACGTTCAAATAGAAGTCGTTGACCTTCATTGTAACTCCGATCTGAATATCAAATTTTGCTCTTGTGGTGCCTGGCCCGCAAGGAAGCAAAGGATAGTACCACTGTGATCTACAATGCATGATGTAGGAACTACTAGGGAAGCTACTCTAGTAATAAAAAGCATGCAGAAATTGGATGTGCTGGCTTACTGTAGGCGCATAACTTGCACAACGTACAATCGCTCTTAGACTAAAATCACATACAAATCACACATAGTAGTTAACAAGTGGTCGATATGGGGCGTTCGAAGAAGATCAAATTTGATTAACCTCTTCATCGTTCTAAACGGATATTTAGGCTCGCAGTATTTTTTTAAAGATGCCGCAAAGTCACTATACTGGCTAACTCAGTATACATTGTAATATAATTGCGTCCGGGAGGGAGTATACAAAAATTACGGAGTGGAAGGGTTAAGTTACTCTTCTAGAAAATAAACAAAAATTAGAAAAAAGCAGACAAAATATGCTTATTTGCGTTTGTTCTATCAAGAAAATTAATCATTCTTCATGATCTGTGTAGTTTGCGTTAGGAACTTGAGTACGTTGGGCTTCAGTTAGGTTCATACGGCATGTAGAACAGGTACATCCGAATGTTGACATAAGTGTATGCTTAGTACCCACCAGGACATGAATGTGTACAGACTTCAATTAATATTTTATCAAGAGAAACACCCAACTTTTAAAGTACCACATCGGAAGTTTGATTTGTCATAGAGAGATTAACAGAGCTGACTCATGCCAATAAAATACATCGATTTAAGAATGTGATATGCAAAATGTTCATCTTCTTCAGAAGCATGTTAGAGTGTGAACGTGTTAGAGTGTGAACGTGTTAGGGTGTGAACGTGTTAGGGTGTGAACGTGTTAGGGTGTGAACGTGTTAGGGTGTGAACGTGTTAGGGTGTGAACGTGTTAGGTGCGTAGGTGAACGTGTTAGGGTGCGAGAACGTGTTAGAGTGGAACGCGTTAGGGTGGAACGTGTTAGGGTGTGAACGTGTTAGGGTGTGAACGTGTTAGGGTGTGAACGTGTTAGGTGTGGAACGTGTTAGGTGTGAGCGTGTTAGGGTGTGAACGTGTTAGGGTGTGAACGTGTTAGGGTGTGAACGTGTTAGAGTGTGAACGTGTTAGGGTGTGAGCGTGTTAGGTGTAGCGTGTTAGGGTGTGAGCGTGTTGGGGTGTTGAGTGTGAGCGTGTTAGGTATGGTGTGACGTGTTAGAGTGTGAACGTGTTAGAGTGTGAACGTGTTAGAGTGTGAACGTGTTAGAGTGTGAGCGTGTTAGGGTAGGGTGTGAACGTGTTAGAGTGTGAACGTGTTAGAGTGTGAACGTGTTAGGGTGTGAACGTGTTAGGGTGTGAGCGTGTTAGGGTAGGGTGTGAACGTGTTAGAGTGTGAACGTGTTAGGGTGTGAGCGTGTTAGGGTGTGAGCGTGTTAGGGTGTGAGCGTGTTAGGGTGTTAGAGTGTGAGCGTGTTAGGGTAGGGTGTGAACGTGTTAGAGTGTGAACGTGTTAGAGTGTGAACGTGTTAGAGTGTGAACGTGTTAGAGTGTGAGCGTGTTAGGGTAGGGTGTGAACGTGTTAGAGTGTGAACGTGTTAGAGTGTGAACGTGTTAGAGTGTGAACGTGTTAGGGTGTGAACGTGTTAGGGTGTGAGCGTGTTAAGGGTGTGAGCGTGTTAAGGGTGCGAACGTGTTAGAGTGTGAACGTGTTAAGAGTTTGAACATATTTTTTTTCAAAGTGAAGTACTACTTTTTCTTTTGTCATCACACTGCTACCGGGTTGTTGTCCAGTGTCGTGTTTTCTGTTTTTATCTTGCGCTGTTCTGATGGCTTGGGTGTTTGTTATATTTTGCTCTTTGACATGATTCTGCTTTTTTTCTCCGATCCAGAAGCACTTGAGCTTTCAGATCTTCGGCTCGGTGCCACGAACACCATAAATCTGGAGAACCTGTGGCTTTCTTCAGCCCGCGGAATTGACCGCACTCACATGGGCTTGTCACCCGTCGTCCAGCGGCTACGAAAACCTGGGCAGGCGGACATCTATATTGTTCGTAATATTCAAATTGAATAATTGGCATGCAAGTGTTCACGGCAACGAGATAGCAAGCAGGTTAGCATAGAAAGGGTCGATTATTGGGGAGTTTAGGATGGATAAGAGGGATGTTCTTTGGTCTCTTGGCGACCTACTGTTGGATGAGGACACTAAAATTGATGTTGTATCAATTCAGCGATTTAAAGAGTTTGGAATTACACGTTGTACAAATAGAGCTGGATGTTTGAATGGTAGAGAGAAGTGTTTTTAACAAATGAGCCACATGAACCATCAGTATGCATACCCTTCATCTGTTGAGGGATACTGAGCACCAGAGTTCTGTGACGTCAGTTAAATAACCTATTCAAATTGAGCCCCTCTGAACTTAAGCAACATTCTGAACCTATGCTTGAGCTGTGTAAGACGAGCTATGTCGTGGATACTTCTATTCTATTACAGAAATTACCAACTGAAAAGGACTTATCGTTTCGCTCGAACCTATGCTGTTACTTCTATAATCTTTTAAAACAAATAGCAAAGTGTGCAGTATAAATGTACATCTGATGAGATTTGTTTCTTTTCTAATTTCAGAGAATATATTCAAACTACACACGAGGATATTGCCAAGCTAATAACTAGCGAAAATGGGACATCTACAGCACAGGTACACATCTAATGACCCTTATAAATGTTACACATGCTCATGACACACATACACACTGATTTTCTTGAACATATCCTCATATTTCCCTACAATTGGAGCTCTTCTATTCTTTGGGTATCTTTCATAATCTTCTCTTTATTTTTCTTATACAGCTTCTGTTTACAACACATATGCTGCTAAAGTCTACCTCTATTTCTTCTTCACCCTTCGCCCCTAGGGAGGCATAGGTCCGCAAGCAAGGCCATCTTTTCCAGATCTCTTCACTCTCTCCCATTTTCTTGCATTCCGTCTCCAACTCCTGACCCCAGGTGTTCCTGCATCTTCCCTTACCTCTATTGCCTTGGGGGTTCCATCGGAGAGTCTGCTTCGTGATGCTGTTAGGGGGTTTCCTCAGTGTGTGCCCTATCCATCAAAAACTTCTGCTCCTTATCTCTTGTCTCACCTGCCGTTGTCCTGCTCTATCCCAGAGTTCCCTGTTTGTGGTTCTGTCATATGATCGCAGATAGAGTATCCTGCGCAGGCATCTATTGAAGAATGTTTGCAACTTTTTGGTGTTCCACTTAGATGTTCTCCATGTCTCCGCTCCATATAGGACAGCCTTGCTACCTCTATTTGGTTGACATTTACTTTTTAAAAAATTATATTATCATAAGTGACTACACTATCTGTATGACAACTATCCTCTTTTTCTTCCAACGCTCCATATTGACCACTTGTTAAACCACTCTGTGATTTGTATGTGATCTGAGCCTAAGAGCGATTGTACATTGTGCCAGTTATGCGCCTACATGTAGGCCTGCACATCCAATTTCTGCGTTGTTTTTTATTTAGTAGGCTAGCATCCCTAGGGCCTATATCAGTCGCCTCTTACGACATGCATTGTAGGTCGTAGTGGTACTATTCTTTGCTTCCCTTGTGGACCCCAGCACTACATGGGCGGACAACTATCTATATGTTTATAATGTATAAATTGCTTATACAATGATGGTAGATGGAATGTGTTAGCATTTGTTTTACAAAGAATGATACAATTTAAATTTGCTTATCACAGGGGAGATTACTAGAAACAGATAAGGTAAATAGAAAGAGTTATCTTTCCCTCTCTCTTTAATTGTTCATCTCATATTGTGATTCTGTGTGAAATTAACTATTGTTTATGCTTGCTCAGAGTTTTATTAAGGGATAGTCTGTTTAATAGAGAACTGACAGAAGCTGTTTGACCAATATAACTAAAAACATAGTCAATAGTAAATAATGCAGAGGCATATATATGTCTATACATCCCAATAACAAAATAAGATAGATGTTACAATATAACAGTCAATAGATATCTACCAACTTTGATTGAAAAAAAAACATTGTGTATGGGAACACGACTCAATGAGCATATGTTAAAACACTGATGTGTATGGGACCATTACTCATTGAGGTTGTTAAAACACTAATGTGTATGGGACCATTACTCATTGAGGTTGTTAAAACACTAAAGTGTATGGACATTACTCATTGAGGTTGTTAAAACACTAATTTGTATGGAAACATTACTCATTGAGGTTGTTAAAACACTAATGTGTATGGGAACATTACTCATTGAGGTTGTTAAAACACTAATGTGTATGGGACCATTACTCATTGAGGTTGTTAAAACACTAATGTGTATGGAAACATTACTCATTGAGGTTGTTAAAACACTAATGTGTATGGAAACATTACTCATTGAGGTTGTTAAAACACTAATGTGTATGGAAACATTACTCATTGAGGTTGTTAAAACACTAATGTGTATGGACCATTACTCATTGAGGTTGTTAAAACACTAATGTGTATGGGACCATTACTCATTGAGGTTGTTAAAACACTAATGTGTATGGGACCATTACTCATTGAGGTTGTTAAAACACTATTGTGTATGGAAACATTACTCATTGAGGTTGTTAAAACACTAATGTGTATGGGACCATTACTCATTGAGGTTGTTAAAACACTAATGTGTATGGGACCATTACTCATTGAGGTTGTTAAAACACTATGTGTATGGAACATTACTCATTGAGGTTGTTAAAACACTAATGTGTATGGAAACATTACTCATTGAGGTTGTTAAAACACTAATGTGTATGGAAACATTACTCATTGAGATTGTTAAAACACTAATGTGTATAGGAACATTACTCATTGAGGTTGTTAAAACACTAATGTGTATGGAAACATTACTCATTGAGGTTGTTAAAACACTAATGTGTATGGGAACATTACTCATTGAAGTGTTAAAACACTGATGTTTTGGACATTATCATTGAGTTGTTAAAACACTAATGTGATGGAACATATATTGAGTTGTTAAAACACAATGTGTAGGAACATTACTCATTAGGTTGTTAAAACACTATGTGATGGAACATTACTCATTGAAGGTGTTAAAACACTAATGTGTATGAACATTACTCATTAAGGTTGTTAAAACACTAATGTGTATGGGACCATTACTCATTGAGGTTGTTAAAACACTGAGTGTTGGAACATACTCATTGAGTTGTTAAAACACTAATGTGTATGGACCATACTCATTGAAGTTGTTAAAACACTAATGTGTATGGGACCATTACTCATTGAGTTGTTAAACACTAATGTGTATGGAAACATTACTCATTGAGGTTGTTAAAACACTGATGTAGGAACATTACTCATTGAGGTTGTTAAAACACTAATGTGTATGGAAACATTACTCATTGAGGTTGTTAAAAACTGATGTGTAGGAACATTACTCATTGAGGTATTAAAACACTAATGGTATGGAACATTACTCATTGAGTTGTTAAACACTAATGTGTATGGGACCATTACTCATTGGTTGTTAAAACACTGATGTGTATGGAACATTACTCATTGAGTTGTTAAACACTAATGGGAGGAACATTACTCATTGAGTTGTTAAAACACTAATGAATATGGAACATTACTCATTGAGGTTGTTAAAACACTGATGGTATGGGACATTACTCATTGAGGTTGTTAAAACACTGATGTGTATGGGAACATTACTCATTAGGTTTTAAACACTGATTGTAGGGAACATATCATTGAGGTTGTTAAAACACTAATGTGTAGGAACATATCATTGAGTTGTTAAAACACTGAATGTATGGACCATTACCATTGAGGTTGTTAAACACTAATTGTATGGGACCATTACTCATTGAGGTTGTTAAACACTAATGTGTATGAACATTACTCATTGAGGTTGTTAAAACACTAATGTGATGAAACATTACTCATTGGTTGTTAAAAAACTGATGTGATGGACCATTACTCATTGAGGTTGTTAAACACTAATGATGGACCATACTCATTAGTTGTTAAACACTCATGGATGGGACATTACATTGAGTTGTTAAAACACTGATGTGTATGGACCATTACTCATTGAGTTGTTAAAACACTGATGTATGGAACATTACTCATTAAGGATTGTTAAAACACTAATGTGTAGGAACATTACTCATTGAGGTTGTTAAAACACTAATTGTATGGGACATACTCATTGAGTTGTTAAAACACTAATGTGTAGGACCAACTCATTGAGGTTGTTAAACACTAATGTATGGAATTACTCATTGAGTTGTTAAAACATGTATGGAACATTACTCATTGAGGTTGTTAAACACTATGTGATGGAACATTACTATTGAGGTTGTTAAAACACTAATGTATGGACCATTACTCATTGAGGTTGTTAGAACACTGTATGGAACATTACTCATTGAGGTTGTTAAAACACTGATGTGTATGGAAACATTACTCATTGAGGTTGTTAAAACACTAATGTGTATGGGACCATTACTCATTGAGGTTGTTAAAACACTAATGTGTATGGGACCATTACTCATTGAGGTTGTTAAAACACTAATGTGTATGGAAACATTACTCATTGAGATTGTTAAAACACTAATGTGTATGGGAACATTACTCATTGAGGTTGTTAAAACACTGATGTGTATGGGAACATTACTCATTGAGGTTGTTAAAACACTGATGTGTATGGAAACATTACTCATTGAGGTTGTTAAAACACTAATGTGTATGGGACCATTACTCATTGAGGTTGTTAAAACACTAATGTGTATGGGACCATTACTCATTGAGGTTGTTAAAACACTAATGTGTATGGAAACATTACTCATTGAGGTTGTTAAAACACTAATGTGTATGGGAACATTACTCATTGAGGTTGTTAAAACACTAATGTGTATGGGACCATTACTCATTGAGGTTGTTAAAACACTAATGTGTATGGGACCATTACTCATTGAGGTTGTTAAAACACTAATGTGTATGGGACCATTACTCATTGAGGTTGTTAAAACACTGATGTGTATGGAAACATTACTCTTTGAGGTTGTTAAAACACTAATGTGTATGGGAACATGACTGAATGATCATATGGAAACACAGCTGTGTAGCACAAATATTATGGATTAAACACATCATTGAATGTAGCATACTATATTCAGATTTAACATAAATATTATGAAATAAAAATATTAAAACAATATTGACATGAAAATGTGAAATTCAAATATAAAAACATTGAAGTCAAACATAGAAACTTTGAAATAGGAACATTGAAACACTGAAATAGGAACATTGAAACACTGAAATAGGAACATTGAAACACTGAAATAGGAACATAGAAACTTTGAAATAGGAACATTGAAACACTGAAATAGGAACATAGAAACTTTGAAATAGGAACATAGAAACTTTGAAATAGGAACATTGAAACACTGAAATAGGAACATTCGAACACTGAAGTAGGAACATTGGAGATAAACATAGAAACTTTGAAGTAGGAACATTGGAACACTGAAGTAGGAACATTGGAACACTGAAGTAGGAACATTGGAACACTGAAGTAGGAACATTGGAACACTGAAGTAGGAACATTGGAACACTGAAGTAGGAACATTGGAACACTGAAGTAGGAACATTGGAACACTGAAGTAGGAACATTGGAACACTGAAGTAGGAACATTGGAACACTGAAGTAGGAACATTGGAACACTGAAGTAGGAACATTGGAACACTGAAGTAGGAACATTGGAACACTGAAGTAGGAACATTAGAACACTGAAGTAGGAACATTGGAACACTGAAGTAGGAACATTGGAACACTGAAGTAGGAACATTGGAGATAAACATAGAAACTTTGAAGTAGGAACATTGAAGATAAACATAGAAACTTTGAAGTAGGAACATTGGAACATTGAAGTAGGAACATTGGAACACTGAAGTAGGAACATTGGAACACTGAAGTAGGAACATTGGAACACTGAAGTAGGAACATTGGAACACTGAAGTAGGAACATTGAAGATAAACATAGAAACTTTGGAAGTCAAACATTGGAACACTGAAGTAGGAACATTGAAGATAAACATAGAAACTTTGAAGTAGGAACATTGAAGATAAACATAGAAACTTTGAAGTAGGAACATTGAAGATAAACATAGAAACTTTGAAGTAGGAACATTGGAGATAAACATAGAAACTTTGAAGTAGGAACATTGAAGATAAACATAGAAACTTTGAAGTAGGAACATTGAAGATAAACATAGAAACTTTGAAGTAGGAACATTGAAGATAAACATAGAAACTTTGAAGTAGGAACATTGAAGATAAACATAGAAACTTTGAAGTAGGAACATTGGAGATAAACATAGAAACTTTGAAGTAGGAACATTGGAGATAAACATAGAAACTTTGAAGTAGGAACATTGGAGATAAACATAGAAACTTTGAAGTTGGAACATTGAAATAGAACATTGGAACACTGAAGTAGGAACATTGAACAGATAGGAACATTGGAAACTGAAGTAAACATTGGAGATAAACATAGAAACTTTGAAGTAGGAACATTGGAACATTTAAGTAGGAACATTGAAGATAAACATAGAAACTTTGAAGTAGGAACATTGGAACATTGAAGTAGGAACATTGGAGATAAACATAGAAACTTGAATAGGAACATTGAAGATAAACATAGAAACTTTGAAGTAGGAACATTGAAGATAAACATAGAAACTTTGAAGTAGGAACATTGAAGATAATCATAGAAACTTTGGAAGTCAAACATTGGATCATTACTAATAACTATTTTTAAAAAATGTAAATATTAAATCAATTCAATAAAAAAGACCATTTCATGCTAACTCTGAACTATAATGAGATGTAGAAATGAAAAAAATTATGTAGGAAACAAAGAAACACTCTGAGAAAGCATAACTTGCATGCTCTTGCTAACATTGTTGTCTGCTTAACATGTTCCATTTCATATGTTTGTATCCTTTATGATTTCTTATCCTTTATGATTTCTTATCCTTTATGATTTCTTATCCTTTATGATTTCTTATCCTTTATGATTTCTTATCCTTTATGATTTCTTATCCTTTATGATTTCTTATCCTTTATGATTTCTTATCCTTTATGATTTCTTATAGATGAATGTATTTCAGAAATAAATAACAGAATTAATTAAACAAGCATGGGAGATGTGATTCTGCAACAAATTCTTCTCTACTCCTCTTTTCCAAATATGGACATTTACAGAATTCATCATCATTACCAGTCCTTGTTGCACACAAGAGCTCGTAATGCAGAGAGAATTTCTCACTCAATTAAATCTTGTACCTTTCTTTCAGCTTCACACTTAGTCCTATGCATGTTCATCCCCTATCACTATGAAAACCGGTTCTATCTGAGCAGTTTGGGTATTATTCTGAGTCTTGTGTTTTGGGATGTGGGGTAGACGGTGACAATACAATCTCTGTTAATCTCCTTTTACTAAACTCGTTGATAGAAGACAGTAATTCTATCCTTAGCTACCATGAAAAAACACAGTAGGAAGCAGAATTATGTTATATGATTTGTCTTATCTCTAACCAAGGACCGTCTCTAGCCAAGGACCGTCTCTAGCCAAGGACCGTCTCTAGCCAAGGACCGTCTCTAGCCAAGGACCGTCTCTAGCCAAGGACCGTCTCTAGCCAAGAACCGTCTCTAGCCAAGGACCGTCTCTAGCCAAGGACCGTCTCTAGCCAAGGACCGTCTCTAGCCAAAAAACCATCTATAACCAAGAACTGCTTAGTTGATATCAGCTACAAGATTAAAATATCATAACCCAAAGAGATGCTGGAAATGGATCAGACAAGTGTGTTGCACATGGAGGCTAACTATATCACAAAAACTGCAGTGAGATAAACACAGTAGGGTAAACAAACACATAAAAGAAACAAAAAATATAGATGGTGCTCATGTTTCATGTATTTTGCTAATTATGCACACTGCTGATCCCAGCACCTACCCCACTCTACTTATACTGCTATGACATAAAATAATCTGTCACAATATAACTGAAGTTTTAGTTTAGTTGTCGGATCATCATCTCTGCACATCGAACAAATGTATTCCATACAAGCTCTGATCTCCTCAGTATGTCTCTCAGTGTGTGGCAACTAACGACACCGGTTCTTTGTTGGTTTACTATTGTTCTTTGGATACCAGTTTAATATTCTTGTCTAGCTACCCCACATTTGTCTTGGTATTCTTGCAGTCTGGTTAATATTGTAGATTCACCACTATTACTTGAATCATTTACCCATCCACAAAACTTAATGTTAATGTGAGGTTATTATTGGTTCATACTTATCGATTCTCACTCTTGGATATTTAACACAAAAATTTACTATGAAGACATCTTTTTTGTAATGGTGTGGTAAAGTTTGTATTATTTATTTCTACTGTTAAAAATATGCTTTCATTGTTGTATTATTTACTGATTGTTGTGATTTCATTGTTGCTTCTAACAAACATGTTGTAACGTAACATTTGTTATTTTTAAGTAACCCTTTAATAAAAGTTATTGAAAAATGGAATCGGTACAAGTTACAAAAAACTATGAAATAAATCTTTATTTTTAGGTTAGATTATGTGTGCAAGGAAAGTAATGGGTAAATCTTGTGTTGTGATGGTAGATTTTATTGTTTATTTACAAAGTTGTAGTAGATTTGTCTGTATTTAAGAATAGTGCACTAATTAATTCTCTTAAAAAAGGGTCTAGATTGGTTTAGAATATTTGGTGACAACAGGTAAAATTCAGGGAAGGAGAGATTGTGGAAAACAGAGGGAGAATATGTTGGATGGATGGCCTGACATCATGGTTTGACACAAGATCAACGTCAGAACTGATTACATGCGCCAAACAGGAAGAGTTGTGGAGAGACATGACCGCCTGTACCGGCAGACATGGCACTTGATTAAAAAATGGTCTAAAGGCAAAGGATTGACAACATTGTACCAGATTTCCCCCTTATTACTCAGTCCAACAGACTAAATCTACAGGCTTAAACCATGGTTTAACTATTTGGGACTTGGTGTATCAAAATATCACAGGTTAACATAGTTAAATCAGACCAGAACATCCCGAGCAATGATTTCCCTCTTGCTCAGATTGTGTACTTTGACAGACTGCTTTTTGTTCATCTCTTCATAATATTCTCCTATTTGCATTGTTGTCTAAAAGGTTTAACAACATTTAAAGACTTCATTTCATTTAGTTTCTATATATGACTCCGTCTTTGCAGAAATAATACACCACCTGCCAAGAGTATTGCGCAAAGCAAGTTTTAGGTTACTCTGACATCAATCCTAGACATCTCTTAATAAAAAGCATCTTTAATTTTCAGTTCTCTTCTAGTGGTCATGGGCGTCCACAGAAGTTTTCCAGGAAGGTGCAAAAAGAAAACAAAAATTGTGTTGGTAGTTCGTTACGCTCAAATTCAGATGATTAGATTCACATAAAACTGTTTTATCAAAGATTCATTTTCCAGGGAGTGGCATTTGGCTTCCCTTTCCCTTAATGTATGCACACCCAAACTAGTAGCTAAAAGTGGCCACCGATTTAGAGTATGTAATACACCTGGTACTTCTTGGGATGAATTGTTTGTTTCTTTTGAAGGAGGTCAAAGTCCTTTTAAGTTGAGTTTCGCACTTTTCAACATAAGGACTAGCCTTTTTTTGGTTTTATAAGAGCTTGTAAGCCAAAAAAAAAAAAAAAAGAATTAACTCTTTGCAGAGAATCCAAGCAATAATTTGAATACACTTCATATTACATGCTACTATAAGCAATATTTGTTCTCTTTTCACAGAAAATCAAATGTGCAGAAAGATACCTGAAGAGATTAGAGTTCCATCTGTCAAAGGTGAGTAGAGTAATTAAATGTGTACAAATTATTTATGAACTTATATTATATACTTGTGCCTTGTCTACTTAGAGCTTTGTCTGTGCTGGCATGTGCCAAGTCAGTTAAGTGCTTCTTCAAACGCTCCATATCAACCATTTGTTAACCACTCTTTGTGATTTGTATGTGATCCGAGTTTAAGAGCAATTTCATGTTGTGCCAGTTATGCGCCTACAATTAGGCCAGCACATTCAATT
This sequence comes from Arion vulgaris, assembly GCA_020796225.1. NCBI lineage: Eukaryota > Metazoa > Mollusca > Gastropoda > Stylommatophora > Arionidae > Arion > Arion vulgaris. The sequence goes on from CM036764.1 coordinate 37,816,993, forward strand.
TCTGCAACTCTTTTTATTTACTTGGGTAGTTTCCCTAGACTCTTATGACATGCCTTGAAGGTTGCAGTGTTACTATTCTTTGCTACCCTTGCAAGCCCCAGCAGTACACAGACAAATTTAGAGCTGAAAAGGCCTAACTACATCAAGGGAAATAATTAATCAAATATGTATCCAAATCATCATCAAATAGCTTGTCATAAGCAGAATTTTCATATCCTAACATTCCTTTGGAATTTCTCTCTCACATAGTCCAGATCTCGACTCATTCCTTCACACAAGTAATACAACTGAGCCGACTCTTCTTTAAGAAACTAACTACCCTATGATTTTAACTTTAAAGCAGTGGAACAGGCAGTTTCAGTTCAGAGTAGGAACAGTGTATTCTTTATCAGCGATTGTATTTGTTCTTCTAAATTGATATAACTTAATTAAGGAAAAAAGATATATGTAACTGAAAGTACCAAAATATTGTGTGATTTGTGTCTGTCTATTGTCTTTCCCCAGGTGGATGATGGAATTGGTTGTCCAATCTTGCAGTTAAGCGTAGGGGTGGGAGCTTTAATTTCCGTTTCAGGGCTAGATGGGTCGCCCTTGTTGTGTTACATCCGTGTTTATTTATTGTGGTCATGAATATTTGTGTAAATAAGAAACAGTTAATGTAGTGTATTTAACCAGCATGGCACATGATGATAGTGATAATGAATGTATTCCACAGATTGATGAGCTCCATGATTACTATCTATTGAATCAACGAATGAGAGAAGGTATGTATTCAATTTCATTGTCTCTTTCGGTCTTATGGAATATTTGTTTAAAATTAGAAACAATTTTGGCTGACAAAGATAGAAGCAGCCCCGACAAGGGTTCCAATCTAGTAAATGTTTTTGAAAATGAGAAGGTTCAATTATGACGTATGTATGGGTCAAGTAAGCGAGTCTTTTTTGTGATGGTGTGTAATTATGGTACAGGAAGGAGTGATGAACAAATGTGACGAAACAACGAGCTAGTGATCTTGTGTGTCCTTGTTCTAATGCACTTTGTAAGCTATTATTCATTTTCTTAAGGTCACCTAGTACTGTATAATAATACTTTCCAATGATACTATCCCCTTCGCTGACCAGATTGAGAGAGATGGGTGTCAATATTGATGCAGCCCAAAAAGAACGACATACTAAATATGCAAAGAGATTGATTAATCAATATCGAACTCGCGTGTTGGGCCGCTGGACGCTGCTGGATTGGCGGAGAACGGAGCACCTATGAACATGTCCGTAGTGCAATGATGATAGTCCTCATATAACTGATAACTATCCCCTTTTACTGTATCTTGCTATTCTTCAATGATATTGTACAATTACACTGTATTATACTTTCACATTACACTATCTTCTCATACTAGTTTATTTTATTATGCAGGAGCCAGAAACATGGCAATAGCTTTTAGCACTACAACCTCACACAGAAGAAGAGACTCCATAGCTAGCATTAAATATGGATACAAGGAATGCTCACAGGTAAGTTTTTCCTTGTGTCCATGGATATCCATTTCAAGAGATGTCAAGTAAATAAACATCTCTCTCTAAACTTGCATAATTGTGAGAAAGTCCTCCCAGAAAATACAGCTGAATAATAATTTCCTGTCTTTAAATATTTTCACTTGATAAACATTTCCTCAGGAAGGAGCATTTAGCAGGAACAGAATTAGAGCATGGGCTCCCATTCAGGAGACCCTGTTTCGATCCTTGGTACGGTCAATGAGTTTTTTCTGTCAGGACATAAAGAAAAATCCTAAACTGAACAGTTTTGCATCAACTGCACTAGCCATGTGGCCATTAAATTCCTCCCTGTCCTATAGCCCCTAAAAAACAGTAACATAGGCAGTAAAGAGAAGTTTTTAAAAAAAACTTCTCCCAATATCTGAAGTTGGGGTTAGACTTTTCTGAATGACACAGAACACCTATGATAAGAAAAACAAGCTTTCACTAAAAAATCAGTTAGAGGTGCCATATTAGGTACCATGACTACGTCTGAATTCATAGTGGGTGAATGATAGAACATTATCCTCCAAGTACACATATTTGTACACTAAACACTTCCTTTTAGTAATCATCTGAGTAGGCTCATCGATCAACATAGAACTGGTATGGTTAGTCACTGGGTGCTGTTGGAGATATTGCTGAGATCCGGAAGGAATATCTGGACTGCAACAAAGACATTCTAAACTGAAACTGAATCATCTGAGTAGACACATCGATCAACATAGAACTGGTATAGTTAGTCACTGGGTGCTGTTGAAGATAATGTGAAGATTGAAGCACATATGGACATGTCTATACTGCAACAAAGATATTCTAAACTGAAATTGAAGTCATCTAAATTATGCAACGCTATAAGTTTAATGAAGTAGGCATGGCAAGGAAAATGATGAAGAAATGGTGATGAGGGGAACAAATATAAGAATATATGACATTGAAAATAAATAAGACAATCATTTTAGAATCAAATAAACGATGACAGTGGAAACATGACTTCACAGCTCAAGTCAGAGGGGATGTTGAGAAGGAAAACACTGGTTGTTTTGCCTGACTACAAGCAGTCTCACTATGGAAATCATGGCAGTAACTAAAGAGATAGTCTGGCAGGTCTCATGCAGACTTTTATCCATGCATGTTTTCTCAATGACTAAATGAGTATACTCAGAAAGATTGAACAGACTGGACTTGGAAACAAAACTGGAAAAAATCAGTTTTATTTGTGCGCCAGGGCATGCAGATATAAGGTGGAAATGAACCCGCCAATAGACTTGCAGATATGATTGCTGTAAAAGGGCAAGCAATGGGCCAGGCTGATATTCTAAATTCCCTATGGGAGAGAGGACATGTAAATGATCAAGTAATAGTAGTGGATCTACAACCCTAACCAGATTGGGAGAATACCAAGTCAAATTTGGTGTAGCTAGACAAGAGCATTTATGAACTAATTAGTTTGATGTGCAGTGATGATGATCCATTGACTAAACTAAAGTGGAAAAGGGAAATAATGCAACAGGGAAACATAAACAAAATGTGACTGGAAACACTTATAAGAGATGCAATGGAACAAACAATGATAAATGTAGTCAAAAATTTAGTTTCACATAAACTATTGAACAGATGCATTAACAAAGTACGGGTTGGGTTGGAACCTTCTTTATCATGATCAAAATATCTGCTGCTGCAATTCTGATTATAATTTTCCCAGATAACAAATGGTGATATCTGTAGGTTTAGATGTATAACCAATGACAATTTATATTTATGTGTTTAAAAAAGCAATTAGTAACAATTGATAATTGGTACAGCTTGAAAAGAACGTACAAATATGCAAAACGATTGATTAATCAATATCGAACATGTTGGGCCGCTGGTTGCTGCTGGATTTGTTTAGGTGGAGATCGGAGCACCTATTGACATGTCCAGAGTGTTTTGATGATCACCTTCTGATAATTGAATTGATAACAATTTGTGACTGCTTCAAATCTATCACTATTTTATTTTCTACTGTAGTATACATATGCATATTCATATTTATATCTGTAGTTTGTAATTTTATTCATGTTTTTAACCAATAATTTTATTGTAATTACAATTTGTAGGCCATGTGTTCGATAGAAGCTGAGCTTGAGAACCTGTTGGGAACTTTTAGCTGTAGATTAAATGGTGAGTCATTCATTGGTAGTATCATCCATAACAAAATTTCTGGCATCATGTTAGTCTCAAGAGACAATGGATGGTAGAGCCCAGGGTGATTATTATTTCTGCTTTCTCTTGGCATGTTTTATGTTGGGAAATTATCCTAGTCTGGCTTCACCAGTTCTCAGACCTATTTTCAGAGCCTGTCTTCAACTGGATTTGTCCCTAGCAAGTTCATCCCAGTTTCAGAGCCTGTCTTCAGCTGAATTTGTCCCTAGCAAGTTCATCCCAGTTTCATTGCCTGTCTTCAGCTGGATTAGTCCCTAGCAAGTTTCTCCCAGTCTTGTGTATTTATGTGAAGCACCTTCAAGTCAATCTTGCATACTCTTTGTAACGAGGATTGATTGCCCCCTCTCCATTTTTTTATTCAGAAGCTAGCCCCCCCATATATAATATCCTTGTGAATCCAGATGTCATTCATCCAGTTCAGTTGACTCAGCAATCTTATGCAGTGTTAACGAATAAAGATAACTATGTTAACAATCCCAGCATATTCCTTTAACTTATTATTTCTTACTTTTGTCTTGCCAGGAACTCCTGAGTATACGCCTCAATCAGCACATGCAAAATGCATTCATTCTTTTCTCCTACCACATATGTACACTTTGGTTGAGATTCGAATGTACCTCTTCTAGATGATGTGGTGGTCTAGTGAGTTGCAACATACTTACATTCTCTGCACAAGCCACACAGATCGCAAGAGTAGTTAACTTGGTTGATAAGAACAAACTTAAACAGAATAGCTATTTCCAATTATGGTGCTGCTAGTTATATTTTCTAACAGAGCCACAAAAATCAGCAGCCCAAACTTTCACAGAGCAGTTTATAGGTAGAGCAGACAAGGCCCAGCCTGAATGGTGGGAGACACTGATAATAAAGAAAGCAGGTATTCATGCAAAAATTAGTCAGAAACACCATACCAGATGCCCTGAATTTATGGCGTGCAAACACGTCATAGCCCCTCCCCAGGTGGCAGCTGAGGAACCAGACAGTTAGCTCTAGTGTGTAGTTTGTACATATTTAGATATTTTAATAGCGGACTTAGTGTTTACTCTCTAAGCAGAAGGGTAACACTAAACGAGACAATGACGTTTTGCGTAGTTAGTGACGATTTAGTAACTGTTTCTAGTAAACATTAGAGACAACAATAAATATTCAGTACAGATGGATGTGTTTTTAGAAAGCTTATGAATAACATCACTTAATAAACAAGTATAAAGTCATCATGAACAAGTTGGTATTTCTATTGTGCTCTCGTTATCATCATCTGTAACAAAATCATCACCCTACCAGCAGTCCACACCGAAGAAACCCATCAAAACTACTATCCCCTATCATAAGCAAGGAGGAGGGTTCTCCCCCTTTTACACACAGAAGCAGGATGTAGACGTATTTGAAAACTTTACTTAGAACAGGGTCCGAATTAACAATTCTGAAACTTGGACTTTCATCAGCATTAAGGTGTTTTTAACAGCTCTATTTTCTGTATGTCTATATTAACTTATTATTTTCATATTCCAGGAATTGCAGGTTTTGCAAGAGTAGTTCCTAGGGATGTGTTTGAGGTTGTGATCAAACATGGGGATCAAAAGTGGAAAACTAAAGGCAAAATTGAGAAAGACAGCACCCAGCATTGGGACTCACCTGAACACACATTTAAGTGCCTTGTTGGAGAGATGCTTAGTATTAAGGTTAGTTATGTTATTGGAGAGTGGTCAGTTTTGTTGTTTGAGAAAGATCAGTTTGGTTTCTGGTCAATAACACTGTTTGAGCGCGGTTTGATTGGTTGTGGAACACTGTTTGAGAGGGGGCCGATTGGTTGGGGAACATTGTTTGGATGAAGTCCGATTGGTTGTAGAACATTGTTTGGATGAGGTCCGATTGGTTGTAGAACATTGTTTGGATGAGGTCCGATTGGTTGTAAAACATTGTTTGGATGAGGTCCGATTGGTTCTGGAACATTGTTTGGATGAGGTCCGATTGGTTGTAGAACATTGTTTGGATGAGGTCCGATTGGTTCTGGAACATTGTTTGGATGAGGTCCGATTGGTTGTAGAACATTGTTTGGATGAGGTCCGACTGGTTGTGGAACATTATTTGGATGAGGTCCGATTGGTTGTAGAACATTGTTGGAGAGATGTCAATTTAGATGTTAAGTCAATGAAATTGTTGGAGATATATCAGTGTGGTCATTGGTAAATAATGCTAGAAAGAGAATGTTGGAGCAAGGTCTCTTTTTGGTAGCTAAAATATTGCAGAAGTACTAACCCAAAAAATGCAGTTTGACTTGTTTTATGCTTTAAACATATATTTTATATTAATATAACGTGACACGTTTAATTTCAGGCCTCAGAAGTGAGAGCATTTAAGTCTGTTCTGCTTGGCCAGAAGAGCTGTGAGATCTGGTTGCCCTCCACACAAGATGTCACCAACCAGGGATTGTTCTCTGCCAGTTCTCAGCTTATGACTGTTAGCATCAATGCTCATGGATCTCTCAAACTTAGTATCATCATTACTTGGAAGTAAGAATATGGGACACACTTTTAGAATTGGGATTAATACTCATTCAATCATTTTCTATTATTTCTCCTTCTTCTTTGAACACTCCATATCGATAACTTACATGTGATCTGAGACTAAGAGCAATTGTATGTTGTGCCAGTTATGCACCTACAAGTAGGCCAGCACATCCGATTTCTGTGACACTTGTTATTTATTGGGGTAGCTTCCCTAGGTTCCTACCTCAGTCGCCTCTTACGACATGCCTTGTAGGTTGCAGTGTTACTATTCTTTTTTTTAACCCGCCAGCGATTGATAAATGCTCTGGCTTCAACCAACCCACCCCCCCAGCTATGGGACAAATAGCAGTCATCCTCTCTCTCCCTTGAGGACATCCATTTTATTGTCTTCTGCTTCTATGACACTTTCCAAGTATATATGGATTAAACTATAGTGTCCAATGAGTACACTCCGCATAAAAGCCTAGGTTGGTGAGACCGTCGAAGTCACCAAAAGTAGACGACTCCAGACAAACCCAGAAAGACAGATCTCGTAAGCAGGGGATTGCAACTGTCTAGAGAACAAACTAAAAAAAAATGTCCTAAGTAAGGAATGTGTCGGCCATTATTGGTGGGGAGAAATCAACACATGCGAATGCCTCAATGGCTGACAGATTTCTTTTAAAACTGGGTGCACTGCACTATGTTTCACACCTGCCAGTGCTTGGCTTCAGAACTCATTTGATTGGGACTACTAGCCTATGGCTGTCTTTCACATTCTTGCAGGATAGCAGTTGTTTGTCATAAATGGTCTTTCCTAGAAATGTTGACTTTCAGCTGCACATCTTCCCTACCATTGTTTGTGAGATTTTCTTTGTTTGGGCAGATTGTCAGTCATTGCTATTTTTAGCAGTGTTTATTTTCTGGGCAGTGTTTGCTTCATAACTTTAGGTTTTCTTGTGTTGGTTCCCTATGCATGTCATTGGTGGAAATTTGAGACACACCAGTGAGTACAACATTTCTTCTTCTAACAGAAAGCGTTGTTGGTGTCATTCTTTCCTCCCCCTCCTTCCCTAGTCTTCCCCAATAATATGTAGTTTACCCCATACAGATTCTGTGAATGTGGTTATTTTTTTAAACAGAACTGTGAAGAAACCAGAGCATGCACATATTGTTGGTTTTCATTGGATAGTGCTATTTCCTTTATATGGGAGAAATGCTATCACAGATGGTTGGTTTGGTCAATAGGGCTATGTCCTTTAGCCTTTAGCAGGGAGCAAGCACATATTGTTTGATTTTGATGAATAACGCTATTTCTTTTAGCAGACAGAAATGCAAGCACACATGGTTGGGTTTTAGTGAAGTAGTACTATGATTCCTGGAGCAAGGAGAATGTTGGCTTAGTGGACAAGAGACTTATGTATTCACATAATTATTAAAAAATTATTTCAATTTAGTAATTAACTATTTTATCAATCTCTGTTTCACTTACAGAACACATTATTTTTCACAATAACAATTTATCTTCACTCTAAATTGTTGATTTTTTTAAGATATCATAGACAAGCTGTAGAATATTTCAGAACAAATATTTTAAAGTCCTTTCTTAACCTTCTAAGAAAGAGAAATCAAATATTCATGACTGACCTCAGAAAAAAAAAATTACAGAAAGTGCTCAAGTGTCTTGAAAACAATGGGTTCTTTTTTGAGTTTTGTTAACAAATATATGTGTTCTTTTGTTTCAAGATTTCAAAACTAAGAAAAGGAGTTCTTAGTCTTTAATAATTCGTTTAAGATTTGAAAAAAATGAAGCTATTTTGTTCCTTCAAATTGCGCTGTTGAGTTCTGACATAGTCAGATAGTTAGAACACGGACCATGTAATCAAAAGTTACCAGAAACAAGATCTGGTGTGAAGGCAATGTATTTTAACTCATTTTTTTTAAAATTCTACCCTTACCCAGTTGTGCCACAGTGGGTGGCCCCAGATACCTTTAAAACATGTAAAAACTCCAATCGTTGCCATTCTTTTAAATGAGAGAAAATTGTTTAAACTCTATGAAGGCGCCCACTCTTTGACCGTGACCAAGTGGGTACTACATTTTGATCTTAGCAAAAATACAGATAGTCTTGTAGCTGCCTATCACAATATTATGATATAGAACTGAGATCACTACATCCTTATAGATTTTGAATTATTCATTGTGATGTTAAACTTGGTTTATATATGCATATATTTTATTTAAGAACAGTTTGCAAAGCTTAGAATAGACAATTTCTCCAGAGAATACTGCTAGATGCAACCTTTCTGCTGAAGATTTCTTCTTTGGGTATGTTAAAGTTAATAGTTGGAAAACTAAAGCCATAAAAATAATTCATGTTGTGTTATTATTTTGTTTTACAGCCCCTTAGATGGTATGGATGAATCCATTACCTTCTCAAAGATATCCAATCGACCACCAGTTGAAAAACGGCCTGTATCAGCTCTGATTACCTCTGGCAGTTTGGTAAGTCTGCAAATAGCAAACTTGTCATCTATACATATATAAGAATCAGTTGAATTACATTGTATGTCTGTCCCAATTGTTTGAAGATATCTGGACATTCTACAAACTTGGAATTTGGCAAGAGGATAGCTTTTGTACATGGCAAGAGGTAAAAATTATCAAACTGAACTACGTGTTCCTTTCTTTAACCATATTTCAACTTAACGCACATGGTCATTCTGCGTAGAACTCGCTAAGTGTCTATCCATGTTTTCCTGACGTTTGCGATCACATGATATGCAAAGCGATCATGTTGTTATTATAGTCGGTGGCGTCTTTCGCACATCGTCGCAGTACTAACATATTTATTGGTGTTTCAACATGTCAGTTCTGTAGACAACTGCATAAGATGCTCAACTGCTATCCTGAAGAGATGTGCAATCTCACACTCTGCCAACTTTTTATTTTTTTAAACTATTTTTAAAACACATCGATAAGTAATAATCTGAATAAACTTAATTTGCCAATTGTTATTTTTCAACTTTCATGGGAATTCAATTGTATCAGGTTTTACTGGCAATCAGAATGAGGGACATTTTAAATTATTTGTTAACTTTCACGGGAATGGGAATTCTGTTGTATCAGGTTTTACTGGCAATCACAATAAGGGACATTTTAATCTTATGTGGCCAACCGACAAAGTTTTCAAACTCTCATGGAGACAAAGCATAATATTTTTAATGGGGAAGAAGCCGATTTTGAGGCAACGGGCATGTTTCTTTAAGGGACTTTACAAATAGATTTAAACTAAATTCCCAGTGCGAAGAACGGGTAAAACTGCCAGTTTCATATATTTCTTCCCTCACTCTCAGACTTCAAGTTAAATAGTAAACCTGTTATTCATTGTTTCTTCATTCATATGGCCCTTTTGGTATATATATGGCCATATATATGGTCTTTAAAGATGATCAAATGGTGTTTTACTATGATAACTTCTCAGTTTTTGCTCGTCTCTCTTACCATATATATATATATATAAAACAATCAGTGGACAGACAATACGCATGAGTTATCTACATTTAAAACAAATTGTGCAGCAAATAAATTATTTCAAATATAATCTTTTTGATTTCTTGCAGTCTAACAGTGTCTCTGATTTGAATATCCGACAAGACAAAGTAAACAGAGGTCTAGTACGACACTTTAATCATCAGAATGACAGTGGAGTGTATGGTTCTGCCACTTCTTTACCAAGCCAGTTTAATTCAGACCCAGTGCATCATCAACCTCACTTCTTATCTGCCTCACCAGTTCATCATGCCTACATTCCTTCTTGGAGACAAGACTTTCACCGAGGACAACCACGACCATACAGCATGAGCACTTTTGATATCAGAAATGTTGGTTCTCAACTACTTTTGCCCTCTTCACCCACATCAGAACTCTCAAACAGCTCATACCATCACAGTATCAGCATGTCTTCACAGGTAAACAATGCTGTCATATCTGTTGCATCATGTTCCATTCTACTTCTTCTCTTCCACAATTTGCTTCTTTATAGAAGTTTTGTGAGGAAATGTAGGATCTTGTGTGTGCTTGTTCTAAAGCACTGTGTAAGCTGTTGTTAATTTTCTTAAGGTTGTTCTTGATACCCTAGCTCCATCTTGTTCATGGTCTTCCTCTTGTCCTGTACTCATTATCGTTTTTTCTGTGTGGCTCTCTGTGGTAGACGATACCAAGGCATTCTTGTCAGGTGTCCAAACCATTTAATCTATTGTCCATTAAGATGGAAGAATTATAAATATGGCTACAAGTTAACGAAACTGCATACGATATTATATTTTTAATTCTACCTGAAATAAGGGCATTTTAAACATAATTGATCAATTTTGACAAGATTTTTTCCTTGAGACAATAGGCTGAAATCTTCACTAGCCACTAAATTGTAATGTGATCTTTCTTCTTGAGTTTCAACCGTAAATGATGATTCTTTCTCTATTGTTCTGTCTTCTGATTTTTTCTTTTGTCCTAATGAAGCGCATTGATCACCATTTTTGTTTCAGAACATGCATGTGTTTTCTTTATAAAACACTTCATTTCATTATTTTTTTAAAACTAAAAGCTGAATCAGGTTTCATTAAAAGTATGCCTACTTTTAATTCTTCCTATCGCCTGTGTGGTGCCGGGACCCGCAAGGGAAGCAAATAATAGTACCACTGCAACCTACAATGCATGTCGTAAGAGGCGACTGATGTAGACCCTAGGGATGCTACCCTAGTAAATAAAAAGCAGCGCAAAAATTGGATGTGCTGGTCTACTTGTAGGCGCATAACTGGCACAGCGTACAATCGCACTTGGGCTCAGATCACATACAAATCACACAGAGTGGTAGACAAGTGGTCGATATGGAGCCTTCAAAGAACTTTTCCTATATCATGTATATAAGAATGCAGAAGAAGAAAATATCATTTAAATTACTGGGTTTTGACTGCAATTGCTTCGGGACACCAGAATGTTGTCAAACATGTTTAGACTAAAAGTAATTAGCCCTCATGAACTCTCTAGAAATCTCTATCATTGTTTTCAATTATTCCTCAGTCAGAAGAAGCAACTTCTATGAGCTCTTCCCCACCACAGTTGCCTTCTACCAGCCCATCCTCTGCCATTCCTGAGATTACGCAGACAATGATTCCAGGTTTTGTGGTGCAGCAAATGATACCAACTGACACTAACATCACAGAAGCTTTAGGAAACTTGACAACAACTTTAGAAGACTTTCTTGGACATTACCCTGAGCTTCAGAAGTTGGAGGAAGTGGTTCAGGTTATTGATACTGTTGTCAGGGTGAGTTTTTTTCAGCTACTTCTTCTCTTCCACAATTTACTTCTTTATAGAAGTGTTGGGGGTGGGGGAATGTAGTGATCTTGTATGTGCTAGTTCTAATGCACTTTGTAAGCTGTTATTCATTTTCTTCAGGCTCTTCTTGATGCCGTCGCTCCATCTTTTGCGTGGTCTTCCTCCTGCTGTGTACTCGTTATACTTTTTCAGTGTTGCTATCTGTGGTAGAGGATACCAGGGCATTCTTGTCAGGTATCCAGACCATTTAATCTGTTGTTCTTTTATGAATTGCATGACTGGTTTCACATCCAGTCTTATTCTGATTTCTTTTTTTTTCATCTAATACTATAAAAACTTGTTTCTGTTTTTGCAACTTACAAGAAATTTTTTAGTTATTGTACATAAATCATTTCCTCTTTCTGTGCTCTATTTTCTAGAAATAAAATCTGTTACTTTGGAACTTCTTTCAGAGAGTAATGTATCTGTTAGTGGAACTATCTTTCAGAGAGTAATGTATTTGTATCTGTTTCTTTCTTTCAGAGAGTAATGTATCTGTTAGTGGAACTTTCTTTCAGAGAGTAATGTATTTGTATCTGTTAGTGGAACTTTCTTTCAGAGAGTAATGTATCTGTTAGTGGAACTTTCTTTCAGAGAGTAATGTATCTGTTAGTGGAACTTTCTTTCAGAGAGTAATGTATCTGTTAGTGGAACTTTCTTTCAGAGAGTAATGTATCTGTTAGTGGAACTTTTTCAGAGAGTAATGTATCTGTTAGTGGAACTTTCTTTCAGAGAGTAATGTATCTGTTAGTGGAACTTTCTTTCAGAGAGTAATGTATCTGTTAGTGGAACTTTCTTTCAGAGAGTAATGTATCTGTTAGTGGAACTTTCTTTCAGAGAGTAATGTATCTGTTAGTGGAACTTTCTTTCAGAGAGTAATGTATCTGTTAGTGGAACTTTCTTTCAGAGAGTAATGTATCTGTTAGTGGAACTTTCTTTCAGAGAGTAATGTATCTGTTAGTGGAACTTTCTTTCAGAGAGTAATGTATCTGTTAGTGGAACTTTCTTTCAGAGAGTAATGTATCTGTTAGTGGAACTTTCTTTCAGAGAGTAATGTATCTGTTAGTGGAACTTTCTTTCAGAGAGTAATGTATCTGTTAGTGGAACTTTCTTTCAGAGAGTAATGTATCTGTTAGTGGAACTTTCTTTCAGAGAGTAATGTATCTGTTAGTGGAACTTTCTTTCAGAGAGTAATGTATCTGTTAGTGGAACTTTCTTTCAGAGAGTAATGTATCTGTTAGTGGAACTTGTATCTGTTAGTGGAACTTTCTTTCAGAGAGTAATGTATCTGTTAGTGGAACTTTCTTTCAGAGAGTAATGTATCTGTTAGTGGAACTTTCTTTCAGAGAGTAATGTATCTGTTAGTGGAACTTTCTTTCAGAGAGTAATGTATCTGTTAGTGGAACTTTCTTTCAGAGAGTAATGTATCTGTTAGTGGAACTTTCTTTCAGAGAGTAATGTATCTGTTAGTGGGGGTTCCTGGTGCTAGACAAATGTCTTGTGAAGTTTATCTACAGTTTTATAAATACATTTTATGTGTTTCTTCTTTGCATTCGGTTTTGTATGCTAGTCTAAACCATGAAATGTGTTGCCTCTATGAAGCTGTATGTCAGTTGAAGTTCCTCAAGAATTCCCCATACCTTGCTCTGTAAGCTTTCTTCATGTTATGTGTTTCAAGTTATTGTTAATGGAACAATAAGCTTTCTTCATGTTATGTGTTTCAAGTTATTGTTAATGGAACAATAAGCTTTCTTCATGTTATGTGTTTAAAGTTATTGTTAATGGAACAAATATATTTTGTTTCATACCTGTGACAGACTAAAGATAAGTTCTTTTAATGAGTGTGTTTCTGACAGACTTCTTTGAATGCTCCATATTGACCACTTGTTAAATCACTCTTTGTGATCTGTATGTGACCAGAGTTTAAGAGCAATTGTACTGTATGCTAGTTATGCGCTTACAAGTAGGCCAGTACATCCTAGTTCTGTGATGCTTAATATTTACTAGGGTAGCTTCCATAGACCCTTACCTCAGTCACCTCTTACATCATGCCTTGTAGGTCACAGTGTTACTATTCTATGCTCCCCTTGTGAGCCCCAGCAACACATAAATGCCTAACATACAAAATGACAGCCAAATAGTTGTTGCAAAAATGTGCGCCCAAAAATTTTTCAAAAACTGCAGCCAGAATTTTCTTTCCAAGTTCAAGTCCTCGGTTTGTCACAAAGCTCATAATTTTTTATGGCAACTTTGTTTTGGCGTAATATTTCTTAAATGTCTGTCACATTTTTCTTTCCAGAAGCCATCCATCACACGGTCACGATGTTCCAGTATGAATATATCAACAGATGGTGCCATAGAGCAGGCTTTTGAATTTCTTAACACAGAAGATTTACAGGATGACTTTGGTGATGATAATGAGAGTGAAGCAGAGACTAGCAGCAAAATGTACGTTCAGTATTTTATTTAGTTTAGTTTTGTTTAGTCGTTGGATCATCATCACTGCACATCAAACCAATTAGTCCGTAAGTGCTCCAAAAGCTACAAAATTGCATTACTTTCAGAAATTTTCATTGAAATCAAACTTTTGTTGCTGTACAAATGTTTAAAAAACCAAATGATTATTCTAATTTAAGGAAAGATTTTATTTTACAAACATTTTTGCACATTGTTTGTTTAAAAAATGTATTAATTTATCGCAGAACAAAGAAATTTATATCAAAATAGAAACAAAAACATCTTAGTATCACTGGAAATGTCATTTTTACTCAAAAGTGTCAAAAAAATAAATCTCTTGACTGACTATATATTTGAAACATTATCATATATCTATGATATGTTGCTTGTATTTATTGCATTATTTTATTTGTATTTCTAACATTCTTGCAGGAAAGCACAAATATCAAAGATTGACCGACTTATTGTTAGTCCTAGTTCGACAGCTAAAACTGCAGATTCAGGAATCGAATCCTTGGCCAAGTGTCTCCAGGAAGACATTCACTTTGACTCAAGTATAGAATCAAGTTCTGTGTCCCCCTCTTGTGGCAATGAACAAGTTGATAAAGCTTTTGTATTTCACCTGACCTTCTGTGATAAATTGCTAGAGGTGAGTGATTGTGAAAGGTTCATCTTTGACCTACTTCTGCCTTGTCAAATAGGCAATCGTCTTTAGCATAATGTCTCCTGAATATTTTCTACAGATTTCATCACAATTACAAGTGTTTCATGCCTGTGTGTTGCTAGGGCTTGCAAGGGGAGCAAAGAATAGTAGCACTGCTACCTATTACAGCATGTCGTAAGAGACGACTGAGGTAGAGGCCTAGGGTAAGCTACCCTAATAAATAAAAAGCGTCACAGAAATCGAATGTGCTGACGTACTTGTAAGCGCATAACCGGCACAGCATACAATTGCTCTTAGACTCAGATACATACAAATTACAACGAATGGTTTAAAAGTGGTAGATGTGGAGCGCTCAATGAAGGTGTTCATGCCAGTCTTAAAGATACCGAACTATTTCTCAATTGGAACAGCATCCAGAGTGTCACAACTTTTACAATCTCAATTTGATTTATATCAATATTTCTGTTTTTTAATTTACCATTACATTAATTTTGTATGTTGCATAGTAGCCATCTTGAAAAACTGTAGGATGCTGGTCTGTCCTGGGAAGCTATAAAGAAAATGACTAGAGACCAAGATAAATGGACAACTACTGATGCCCTATATTTCACAAGAAGTGAAGAGGAATAAGTGATATTAGGTATTATATTAGAAAACAATCTTCATTTGTTTCTTTGTGCAGTTTAAATAACAAACTTAATAACTCTTGTTTTTCTTCTATTTTGTTTTAAAGAAGATGGGCAACTTTGGACCTCTAAAGTGTAGGGAGTTCTATGCACTAGAACAGCTACAGAAACAGGCTCAAATTTTGAAAAAGCTGTTTGATATAGCAAAGTCTGAAAATGAGATTGATTTACATGCAGGTGAGTTGAACACTTGAAAATGTCCAAAATATGTTCAAAAAGATCAAACATTTATTAATAGATTCTTCTTTTCAACGCTCCATATCAACCACTTGTTAACCACTCTTTGTGATTTGTATGTGATCTGAGCCTAAGAGTGATTGTACACTGCGCCAGTTGTGCGCATACAAGTAGGCCGGCACATCTGACTTCTGTGATGCTTTTATTTACTAGGTAGCTTCTCTCGCCCAGTGGTTATCGGAGCCCAAATTGGGGATGTAAAGAATATAACCACTGTCACCTGCCATGCATGTCGTAAGAGGCGACTAAGGAGGTTCGTCATGGGGCTGGCTACCCCACACAGTAAAAACACCAGATAGCTACAGAAACCACAGCCAAGAAAATTCAAAGCTCGCCACCCGAGGAAGAAGAGGGACCCCAAATAGAGGGACTCATGAAGCGACCCGGTGAAATTCGAAAGAAAATCGGGCTGCCGACTCACCTTCTTTCAACCGAAGATTCCAGGATTGGCACCTGGAATGCAAAAATGGGGGAGAGTGGCGAGATCTGGAAGGACTTGGAAGGCCTTGGTTGCGGACCTATGCTTCCCTAGGGCGAAGGGTGAAGAAGAAGGTAGCTTCTCTAGGCCCCTACCTCAGTCGCCCCTTACAACATGCCTTGTAGGTTACATTGTTACTATTCTTTGCTTCCTTGCAAGCCCGCAACATATCAGTGATTAATAGATTAAATCAATCTTCAAAGTGTTCATTAGTATGTTGCTTTTCAGTTACTAAAATATGTCAAGAAATCACATTTTTTGTTTTGTAGGCATCTTTTTCTTCAATGTAGTCTGGGATGCCTGTATTTAATATTGTGTACATGTACATCTTGACGCCACAGGCGCAATAATATACAGTGGCGTCAGGGTCAGTGAGCTGGCACTGATCATGATCCTACCCCACCTCCAAGTGGTGGCCCTGGTAACAGACTAATGCCTGTCTAAGTGGGTAGGGATCGAAGAGCTATTTGGAATTGGTAGAAGGATATGTGCATACATTTCTGAAATGAGATCGAATCGCAATATAGACGATGAGAATTTCAGCACATGCGCCTACACAACTCTCTGTCCAATAATGAGTCAAAGATGATCCATCATACAAATTGGACGCCTGTGTGGTTACCGGGGCCCAAATTCTAGGTAAATAATAGAACCACTAATACCTATCACATGCCATATACAGCGAAAGTGGAGGTTTGGCATGGGATTAGCAACCATCCAGTAAAAGACTCAGCTATAAAACCACAATCAAGTGCACGAGAGCTTGCAAGGCCTTGATTGGGGACCTATGCCTCCTTTAGAGCGAAGGGTAGAAGAAGAAGAAGACATGTACATCTTCTTCTTCAATGTAGTCTGGGATGTCTGTAATTAATATTGTGTACATGTACATGCGATGAAACACTACAGGTTGTTTCTGTTGATAACTATTGCTGCAGAACTGGCCCATATGGTGCGGGGCACGCAAGGGAAGCAAAGAATAGTACCACTGTGACCTACAAGGCATGCCGTAAAAGGCGATTTATGTAGGACCTAAGGAAACTACCCTGGCAAATAAAAAGCATCACAGGAATCGGATGTGCTGGCCTACTTGTAGGTGCATAACTATCATAACATAAAATCGCTCTTATGCTCAGATCACATACAAATCACACAGTGGCCGACTAGTGGTCGATATGGAACGTTCGAAGAAGACGCTGCAGAGCTGGCTGCTTTTCAAAGCCAATGCCAAGTTGAAAATCCTGGCTGGAAAGTCTTGGGTTTTTTTAATGGATCTTCAACATTCATTATCATTTACAAATGGATTTACCAAACATCAGTTCCATTTTCTTGTATTTTTATGATTATTATTGGGATATTTTTCACAAAGTTTCAAAATGTTTTGTTCTCAGTTTTGTCAGAGACATCGGACAAGACACTGCGGGAACTGTGGATGCTCTGTGTGGATCAAACACCACTTTATGTTCACCCTGAAAAAATAATCTCTGTGTTAGAACAGAAATTTGGAGCCAAGCTTGCTGAGAAATATCATGTCAAGTCAATTCGAAGTGAGTATCGTGTTTTATGTATATGTAAGCACTGTTCTTTTCTTTCATTTGCTCTACATCAACCACTTGTTAAATTCTTGTGGACCAAACACCACACTGTAGTTTTGGGTTGGGTGCCTTGTTACCAGGAGCCACACTAAAGGGTGTTTTTATTCTAAAAACAAATGGTTGTAAAAAACATGGCCTGATCCACGTGAACTCTTTCTTGTGATCTTTATGTATAAGTAAGCACTGTTCTTTCCATTCTTAATTTGCTTTACATCAACCACTTATTGAACTCTTTTTGTGATCTTTATGTATAAGTAAGCACTGTTCTTTTTCTTCTTCATGGACCTTATGGTCAAAGCTTCCCGGTCTACACCCCACTATTGGAAGGTGGGGTTGACGTGTATGTTCTACGAATCATCAGCAGGTTATTAGTTTTCGCTTTTTGCTCTTTCTAAGAAAGAATAGTTGACCCCCCCAACTTTGCTGGACACAGAGCAAGGTGCAAAACACACCATGTAGACCAAGCACTGTTCTAAATATAATTCTGTGATCTGATAGATACTAACATCATGCATGTTTTTTAGTGTAAAAAATACCGACGACTTGATTTGTCAAGAATGAAACAGTCGCAGATCACAGCTAACACTCCATATCTGACTAATTGCACTTTCAGATACCATCGAACAATACTGTTCAATTTGTATTGCTTCTAATTGATTTACTAATTACTACTTTTATTTCACCACTTTCTATCAGTTGCTTAACTCTTAAGTGGCACTTAAATACTGTGATGCCCCCATAGCACAAGATTTCAGTGTGCCCACAAAGATGCAAATATCATATTTGTATTTTTCGGTTCAAAAAATGAAAGTTTAAAAGGTTAAATGAAATTTGTTCAAAAACAGAACATTCACTAGATCGTTTAACAATAAGTGATTACCATCCTGATCAATTAAAAATTGATTGTATTTGTAATGTTCTGTATTTTTTTCTTTTGTATTAGTATTCCACCAGATAATGGCTCATATGCTCTATGTTGCAACATACGTACCTGAAGTTGGTTGCACATCCATTGTCACGCTTCATCAGTTTATGCTGTTTTTCAAAGATGAAGCTGCATTCACCAAGATGGAAGCTGTTGCCAAGGAATGTAAGTGATAGTTCTTTGAAGTAATAGAGTGTTGTATCTTCTTATCCTCATTCTGTTTCTTCAAAATCATAATCTCTGCAGTTAGTCTTCTTTACAGTGTAGTTCAGGCATGGACGACCCTCGATCAGTGAACTATATTCCGTTAATAACCTATTTCTATCCGGCCTGTTGAAATAATCAAAATTCAGTCAATCAAAATCAAGGAAAAACTTTATTGCTAATAAAAAAGTCTAAAGCCAACTTCATTGCACGAGGTTTTACCCCATACGGCTCAGTCCCTCTCCGCAATACATATCACGCCACCTGCCAAGAGTAATGCACATAGCACAAACTCCATAGCTCCAGTAACTATCCTATCGATTTTTGGGAAAACACTCGTGAACAGGATGACACTCCAGATTTGAACACATGACCGTGAAAAGTTAGCCACAGCTGTATATCCTAAAAAGAAAAAAAATTACAATATCTACACTAAAGTTATTAGAAACAAATGTTCTGGAAGAGATCTTTAATGTAAAAAAAACTAAATTACAACATATCTCAAAACTTGGTTTGAGCCAAGCTATATACATACTTAATAAACAAAGTGTGCCCTATATTTTCTATACTCGATTGCAGTAAAAGTATATGTTAATTCCATGGCACGTTGTATTAATTTATTTTTAATCTGTTTGTGTTGGCAGTGATCAGTAGACACATCATAGTTGCCAGCCCTCACACAAGCCATGCTGGTTTAGTGACATCATTTTATCTTCTTCTGTATTCGTCCGCTATGAATTCAGGCATAACCATGCGTCTGGTGTGATGCTTATAATTTTTGCTTGAAGGCCTGCTTACCATTTGATTGGTTTCCTCGCCATACAGGCGGGCATTCTCCTACTTCAGAGATATATTTAATTGATAATAGTTCTTATGATAGTTTTTTGTTCACTTTCTGGAGTGTATGGTCTTTTTCTGAGTTCGGCCGCAATGAATTCAGGTATAGCCAAGGTGCCTGGTATTGCGCTTCTGACTGATTTTTGCGTAACGGCCTGCATTCAGGACAATTTTTTAGAAGATTGTTTACAGGCTTGCATCAACAGCATCGATTTTTGGGGACTTGAAGATGGATATGGGGGATGTTCTTCAGTCTCTTTGTGATTGTCTGTTGGATGAGGACACTAAAATAGATGTTGAATCGATCCAGCATTTTAAGCAGTTTGAAGTTTCCTGTTGTACAAGTAAAACTGGATGCCTGAGGGGCAGAGTGAGAGGTGTGTTTAATCAGTGAGCGACGGGAACCATCAGTATGCATACTCTTTTATATCTGTTGGGGAGACTGCGAAGTGCAATGACGTTAGTTTAGTAACAAATACATTGGTTGCATTCTTATTAAGTGACCAAATGTTGTCTTGACCATTGCTCCACAATAAAATCACAATAACAAGCATAAAACATGATTCTGATAAACAGAATGTTCAAAACAATCATTCCTACTTTACCTATTTTTTCTGTAACCTATTTTTCCTTTTTTTTTTACAGTGCACCTAATGGACGTCTTGAATGCCAGTTCAAATGATACCATAACTGCAGCCATATCTGCCCTGCAAGAAGAGCTACCTCCTCCTGTTTGTTTAAAGATGCTAATGAAACTACTGACTATCAATAACCAAGAGATCCAGCAATCATTATCTACATACATCAAGATCATTAATAGAAACAAGATTCAGAGAGAAAAGGTAGGATAAAGAAATGCATTGATATAGTTAAGATTAGATAAAGTAAGCGTGCATTGATCTAGTTCTTCTTGACGCTCCACATCGACCACTTATTAACCACTCTGTGTGATTTGTATGTGATGTGGGCCTAAGAGCGATTGTACGTTGTGCCAGTTATGTGCCTACAAGTAGGCCACCACATCTGATTTCAGTGATGCTTTTTATTTACTAGGGTAGCTTCCCTAGTTCCTAAATTAGTCGCATTGTAGGTTGCAGTGGTACTATTCTTTGCTTCCCTTGTGGGTCCCGGCACCACACAGACAGATCTAGTTAAAATTAGATCATTTAGGGGGCCAAATGTGTCACAATGTGAGCCCGTGCCACTGTAGTAATTCTTTGTTGTATATCCATCTGTCTCTTAGCTTTCCTTGTGCTCTCAGACCGGACCAGATCTTTAACTGTTGTAGATTGTTTCTATAGACGAACAAGTAGGAATATTTATTTATATCAATCATTGTGAAATTTGTCAATTGTTCTCTAGTTTGTGTTATCTGAATTTTGTATGGTTATTGGTTAATGAGATGTCACAGAGCTCCAGGCAGACCCACAGGTGCTCAGTTTCCCCCAACAGATGTCAAAGGGTATGCATACTGCTAGTTAAACACTTTTCTCTCTACCCTCAAGCATCCCGCTCTACTTGTGCACCGAATAATTACAAACTCCTAAATCACTGGATTGATTCAACACCTGTTTTAGTGTCCTCATCCAACAGTATGTCACCAAAGAACATCCTCCTTATCCATTCTCAGCTCCCCAACAATTGATGCTTTCGATGCAAGCATGTCCGCTCTCTCATTGTCATGAACACCCGCATGACCAGGACAGTAGATCCCATGTGAGTCTCTGGAGGTTGGAAACCTCTATAGACTACATCCACTCATACTGCTTCTGCCATTCTGGATCCTCTGAAGCATTGACTAAGAGTCAGAAACAACAATGGTCCCAGTAAACTGAGCCCCAGAAGAAATTTGTATGAGATCTTGTGAAGTTTGTCAAATGTTTTCTATGTTATATGAATTTTGAAACAGTTTAAAAACATGTCTTAACCGTAACTTTCTTCTTCATGTAAATCAGGCATTGGTAGTTCTTGTTGAAGGACTTGAGGATCATATCACAGAAGTCAGAGCTGGATGTTGTATCGCTCTTTCCCTTTTTGAGGTGAGTCATTGTATGACTTCTTCTGTGTACATTTCTAGATGTAAATTGTATATAACATTTTTTTTTGAACAAGCGATTGTCGGTCGAAAGTTTTTCTGAATACAAAGAAAATTTAAATTGTCCACTTCTTCTCTTTCTCCATTGTACCTCAGTGAGGTGTTGGGGAAGATGTCAAGATCTTCTGTGCATCTTGTATAATGTGATATTATGATTCTGAAGGGTGTGGTTTCAAATTCAGGCAGAGTCACATGGGAATTTTTTTCATGAGATCACTAGGATTGTTGCCGGAGCTACAGAGTTTGTGCAACACTCTCTGCAAATGACATGTCATCTCTGCCGACAGGGGCATAGCCATGTGGGAAATCCAGTGCAATGAGTCAATCCTTAACCTAATATAATTTCTCTAACCTTGTTCTTGATACCGTCACTCCATATTTTGCGTGATCTTCCTCTTGCTCTGTATTCATTTTATTTCAATGTGGCACTCTGTGGGGGATGATACCAGGGCATTCCTGTCAGATATAACTAAACCATTCAATCTGGTTTTTTTCATGAATTGAATGGGCTTTATTTAGGTTAAGAAGATCCAAATAGTACTGTTTGTGAAATGAAGACATCAGGGGGAAAGTGGGTACAACATCAGTACTGAACTTCATCAAGAAACAACAAATTAAATGGTTCAGCCACATAAGCAGATTATGAACAGACAGTGCACCCCCACACAGCGCAATGTTGCTCTGATTCAGGGGATACAAAGCAAAAGGCTGTCCATGCAAAAGGTGGACCTCAGAGATAACAGACAAAATATACTGTTTATGAAGCATGTAAGAACCAAACAACAGAACCAATATGCTAAAACTAAATTTGCTATAACAAGGGATTAAATATGTTTATGATTGAGCAAAATAAATATAGACCTATGCACTAAATTATTACTGAAAGGTCCTGCTACAAGATAATACAAAGATCATAGTGACTTCATGCGAGTCTTCAAAATGCAGTGGTGATCCTTCCATACTTCCAACTTGTTTTGCACAGAGTAAAAATGGTTTGCCTTCATCGTTAAATACAAATATCACACAAACAGATATGCTTTTAGAATAAGTGCATCTCCAAGAGATAACTGAATACATATGTTAACAGATCTGATACAGATCCAGTGAATAAGAGTCTTAAGCTGAAGGATTGACCTCATTGCACCAGGTTTTACCCCATATGGCTCAGTCCCTCTCTCACAGAAATGGCATGCCTCCTGCCAAGAGTTTTGCCAAAGCACGAACCCTGTAGCTCCGGCAACTATCCTAGCGGTCTCTGGAAAATTCATGTGGAAAATGGCGCCTGGATTTGAACCAACAACTTTCGGAATGCAAGGCAAAGACAGCCACCGAGACCCCACGAGACCCATGAGACCCCCCCGAGACCCCACGAGACCCCAGTGAATCTCCAAGAGATAAATGAATGTATATGTTAGCGTATTCAGCTGCAGATAAAGTGGATTTTCAAAATATGATAGATGACAGTTTAGTATAAATTATGACTTTGATAAATTATGAAATGTACATGTCTGTTATATATCTTCCAGGCAGAAGAATGCATTAACCAGCTTGTCCATATTACCCAGTCAGACACCTCATCAACAGTACGAGGAAAGCTAAAGAGGCTCTGTATTCATTAGGTAAGTTGTACCGGCTTGGTTTAACATAGCAATTAGATCACAATGTCATGGTGGTTAGATCTTTATGTGATCTGTATGGTGGTTATATAGTTATGTGATCTGTATGGTGGTTAGAACTTATGGTGTTATCTGCATGGTGGTTAGAACTTTGATCTGTATGGGGGCTAGAACTTATGAGTCTGCATGGAGTTAGAACTTTATGTGATCTGCAGGTGGTTAGAACTTTATGTGATCTGCATGGTGGTTAGATCTTTATGTGATCTGCATGGTGGTTAGATCTTTATGTGATCTGTATGGTGGTTATATAGTTATGTGATCTGTATGGTGGTTAGATCTTTATGTGATCTGTATGGTGGTTATATAGTTATGTGATCTACATAGTGGTAGAATTGGTAGAAAGGCAGCAGAACTACAGCAATGGAAATATCCTATGGAAGAAGCTGTATATATCAAATGGAACAGAATAGGATATAGATAAATATCCGCTGCGTGTCTTGTTTAACACATAAGACCTCCACTAAAGTTGTCTATTGTTGCCATTTTTTGGCCACCTTTTGATGATGGAACTAGTCTTAGTCTTGGTAGGTGTTTATTCAGTTTATTGAGTTTTACTTGTATCATATATGTTGTTACTTATGTAACTAAATGAACATTTTTTATTCAGATCTTTTGTCTTCCTATTTTGTTTAGGTGATGCAGGAAGAAAGGCAATGGAAGAAGCTCAGTTAAGTTCACATGGTTTTCAAGGTCTTCAGATGCACAAACTCAGTCCCAAGAGCATCTTATAGATATTGATATCAACTTTCAACAAGTTAAACCAGCAAGAGTAGATTGTGTGAGGAAAGAGTTCCAGACACTGTACACTCACAGCTGGTAACAGCAAGTCCTTACTGACTACATTAGCAAGGCAGAATGTTGTTCTCGGTCTTCTGCTGAAATGAGTGGATTTGAGTATCAAGTTGAAATACAATTCACTGCGTGTGTTTAAAATGTGGATTCGATTCGGATTACTGAACCTTCTTAAAGTAATTCATTACAAAAAATTCAGATGTGGTTTCCGGTCATTGCCCAAAAGTACTCAATGATATCTTTTATAGAGATGAGGAAAGAAGTGTTATAAATGCAGACATCATAATGATATAGTGTATCAGACACATGTATACTTGCCATTATTTTACTGGCAGAAAGAAGTCTTTGATTTCTGCGAGGCATTATTGAAGTGTAACATCTGTTGTAATGGCCCATTTGAAAGAAATCCACCACAAAGAACACTACTGTTATTAGAAATGGGGATAACCTGTGTATAGATCACTAGATAGATTATTAGTTAAAGAAAAATACACTAAAATAGATGTTGAATTGATGCACCGATTTAAGCAGTTTGGAGTTACCCATTGTACAGGTAGAACTAGATGTCTGATGGACAGAGTGAGAAGTGTGCTTAACCAGCAAGCCACAGACACCATCAGTATGCATAGTCCTCAATGACTGTTGGGGGAGACCGAGCAACTATGGGTCTACCCGGAGTGCAATGACGTCAGTTTAGTAACCACTAAAGAAAAATCACTACATATATTATTAGTTACAAAATGTTTATGACTTCACAAGCTAATTATGATAGAAGTAGAAAAACATAAAAATTTCACATGTTCTTCCCTAGTACAGTCTTCTTCTTCAAATGCTCCAGTGCTAGTTATGCGCCTACAAGTAGGCCAGCACATCCAATTTCTGCGATGCCTTTTATTTACTAGGGTAGCTTCCTTAGGTCCTACATTAGTCGCCTCTTACGATATGCTTTATAGGTCGCAGTGGTACTATTCTTCGCTTCCCTTGCAAGCCCCAGCAACATACGAGCGGACTGTTTCCTAAACTGCAAATCTTAAAGAATAGATGTCACTACCGCCACACACTCTGATGACATGAAGTGATAAGAAACCAACCAATACAGCAGGAGATTAACCAGAGAAAATGTGATGTATTTTTTCTGGAGATTCCTAGGATTATTGCTAGAACTATAGGGTTCATGCTTTGTATGTCATTTCTGCAGAGATTGTCCAAGCTATATAGGAATTTTTGTAGAGATGGTCCAAGTCATATGGCAATTTCTGCAGAGATGGTCCAAGCAATATGGGGAAACCAAGTGCAAAGAAGTCAATACTTGGCCTTTAAATCTTTATAAGTGTTAGACCTCCTAATACTGGGCACAAAACATTTGTAGGTGAGAAGGCCAGTTCTTATCGTCTGTATTTTTTCCATCTTTAATTTGGTCATCCAGGTGGCTATTTTTAACTTAATGGACTGACTAGAGCCCTTGACTAAACCGCTGCTTAAATAGCACATTGATAACATTATTCAGTAATTTGTATACCTCTTCTTCAATGATCCAGCAGCACTTGAGCTCTTGTCCTTCGGCCAATGCTATGTAATGGTATCTGCATGTGTTTGTAAGTTGTTCTTTTGTTCCGTATAATGTGTCCATATATCTAACCTTGGAGGAAGAAGGATCTTCCTGACATCTAGTACTTGGGCACCTAAACAGTTGATGATGAACGGTTTCATGATGATGTGCACACAGCTGGTTTTTGGAGTGTGTTGTGGTTGAATTCTGTTCTTTTAATTCTCTCTCGCGATCCCGTCGGTAATTAAGTATTATGTGTTGAGTTCAGAAACTAAAAATGGTGCTCAATTCTCTCTTCTTATAAGATAATTGATGTTGTCATTAAGGTAACGGCTGACCATGTGTCTGTAAACCTCTCTTCCTGTTTCTCCCCTGACCCATCTATTCAGCCAAATTTCTTTGTCATTAGGATTTGCTTTGCTGTATGGAGAGTTGGTACAGTGATTCTTGTGTTGAAATTTGTATACAAAACATACACACATTTCTCACATACCTGCAACCCCAATTCTTGTATAGATATGTCATTTTATTCAGGCCAGTTTCCCATCCATACTTAAAAATCAAAAGTTGAGTAAACATGTAAATATTTGTGTACAAAGTACCATATTTGACAAACTTTCATGTTTTTCATTCATTGTCTCACAATTGTTACCAAATTAACCATATAGTATATAACAACATTTATCATATATTGTATAACCATTTTTCACATCAAATATCTATTGTTTAACCATATTTTTCAACATTTATTGTTAGGTCATATTTTTCAACATTTATTGTTAGGTCATATTTTTCAACATTTATTGTTAGGTCATATTTTTCAACATTTATTGTTAGGTCATATTTTTCAACATTTATTGTTAGGTCATATTTTTCAACATTTATTGTTAGGTCATATTTTTCAACATTTATTGTTAGGTCATATTTTTCAACATTTATTGTTAGGTCATATTTTTCAACATTTATTGTTAGGTCATATTTTTCAACATTTATTGTTAGGTCATATTTTTCAACATTTATTGTTAGGTCATATTTTTCAACATTTATTGTTAGGTCATATTTTTCAACATTTATTGTTAGGTCATATTTTTCAACATTTATTGTTAGGTCATATTTTTCAACATTTATTGTTAGGTCATATTTTTCAACATTTATTGTTAGGTCATATTTTTCAACATTTATTGTTAGGTCATATTTTTCAACATTTATTGTTAGGTCATATTTTTCAACATTTATTGTTAGGTCATATTTTTCAACATTTATTGTTAGGTCATATTTTTCAACATTTATTGTTAGGTCATATTTTTCAACATTTATTGTTAGGTCATATTTTTCAACATTTATTGTTAGGTCATATTTTTCAACATTTATTGTTAGGTCATATTTTTCAACATTTATTGTTAGGTCATATTTTTCAACATTTATTGTTAGGTCATATTTTTCAACATTTATTGTTAGGTCATATTTTTCAACATTTATTGTTAGGTCATATTTTTCAACATTTATTGTTAGGTCATATTTTTCAACATTTATTGTTAGGTCATATTTTTCAACATTTATTGTCAAGCCATATTTTATAAAACATATTATGTAAATATCTTTTTCAACATACCTTGTATGAATATTTCTGGGCAAATTTGTTGCATTTACTGTGTTATATATTGTATAATTCAATTAATTATTCATTTTTTGTATTCACTCCATTCTTCTTCAAATGCTCCATATCGACCACTCTTTGTGAATTGTATGGTATCCAAGCCTAAGAGCAATTGTACGTTGTGCCAGTAATGTATCTACAAGTAGACCAACACATCCAATTTCTGCAACGCTATTTATTTACTAAGGGTAGCTTCCCTAGGCCCCCACCGCAGTCACCTCTTACTACTACATGCCTTGTAGGTCAGTGTTACTATTCTTTGCTCCCCCTACGAGTCCCGGTAACACACGGGTGTGATAATAATATCCAAAGTGAGCAACTTAAAACCATCCCGTCAGGCATGTCTTGAGAAAATGTATGATATCATTAATATTAGATGGAAAATAAAAACACACTACCGTAGTTCAAACTTTTATTTTCATAAATTGGAATGTTTAATCAATATATGCAAACAGTTGCTCTTGGGTGATCGAATTTCCAGACACACACACACTATAAGAGAATAGCCACCAGTAGAAGTACTACCACTTCAAGCATACCAATATATTATAGTTAGGTTAACAGTTGGTCAGAGCAGATTGACAAGCTTTGTAACACTTCCATAAAAGAAACATTCCAAAAACAATAATTTTAATGTTATCTATAACTTTTAGTTCAATAAAAGCATATAAACATGTATAAACGAAGTATTTTGTAGTTTATAATCTATTTTATTTTTAACTGACATTAAAATTTGTTGGGTCAAAAATGGGAGGGATGGATAGTAGTGTCACATAATATCTCAGCCTTGGTCTGTCTGTCTATCTATCCATCTATTTATCTATCTATCTATTCTCCAATCCTGTTTTCCCTTTCAGCGTCAGG
Organism: Arion vulgaris; assembly: GCA_020796225.1. Taxonomy (NCBI): domain Eukaryota; kingdom Metazoa; phylum Mollusca; class Gastropoda; order Stylommatophora; family Arionidae; genus Arion; species Arion vulgaris. The sequence continues at coordinate 37,845,314 of CM036764.1, forward strand.
TTGAAAAATGAGACACCTGGAGCGAGCCTTTCTATGCGCCTTTTCTTTCTTTCATTTCTCCAGTCCTGATTTGCCTCACAGCTTCAGGGCAAGAAGAGATTTCTAAACAGCTTTTGTGTGCGTTCATAAACAGTGTCTTTCGTCTCTCTGTTATCTCTGAGGTTTTGTGAAACCAGACTCTACAATTGTGCTTCTGTATTTGTTCACATCTATATTTTCTATGAATGTTATGTATATGCACACAAATACTGTCATTGTCGTTACTTCCTGTAGTACTGTTTTTTAAGGTGATGTAGGACAGTGGAACAAAGTCTGAGGAATTTAATGGCCAGTGCAGTCGGGCAAAGCTGTTTAGGTTAGGATTTTTCATTTATACCAATTTCTTCTTCTTTGACAGTTCTTTCTTTATGACCAATTTTAACCAAATCTTTGTGATATATTGATCTTTGTCAAGAACGTTCATCGCTTGCACAATTGGTTTGATAGGCCCTAACAGCATAAGACTTCTACATGTTTAGGACACTGCATCCGATTTCAGCCAAACCTCCTTAGTCACGACATGCGTGGCAGGTAACAGTGGTTCTATTCTTTACACCAATTGGACCGGTAACCACTCGGGTGGAGTTGAGTTCAACAACTCCAGGTTTTGGGCAGGGTGTGCTCGAAACTAGTTTTAATCCCTGCATACTGTGTGAAAGTGTCATCTCAAAGGAAGAGAGAAGCTGCTATTTTGTGCCATAGTTAAAGTAGGTTTGATTGCATGAAAGGCATAGACAACACCTTATGTTCTTTGCCATTACCTTGAGGCCTCCCTCACTCCCTAGGTTGGTTTGTTTTGAGGTTTCCTTCCCATGGTAAAAGTTTATAGCCACTCTTAAGGCTTAGTGTCTCTCTCATCATAGTATATATGGAGTATTTCATTGGGGGTACCTTCTGGATGGAAGGACACTGCTGTTTAGTCCAAGAATGCTTATTCGTCCAGTATAAAACTGGCTTATATTCCAGCCGACACTCCATTTTTGAAGTTCATTACACTGTCCGCCACTTGTGAAACCACCTGGTTGGGGTTGGCATGTCTTATTCAGTTGGGGCAGGTGTCTCAACCGAAGAGTTCTAGGACACTCTTGCATAAAGCCATAAAGATAATGATAAATAATAAATTCTACTGTAACACTTCCCCAGGTATAGACAGTCAGTTTGGTGTCATCCCTCTGATGGTGCACACTCTGCAGTTCACACTCTGCCCCCTTGTGGTGATACAATAACTTGCTAAGAGAGGTTTGATGACTACATAAGTAGTGTGTGAATGTTTGTGGAGGTTCTCTATTTTAGTCTGCCATAATAAAGTGTATTTATTTTGTTGTGAACAATAATGCTGTATATTTTTTTTATTTTGCACAGAATTTTAAAAATGTATACATGTTTGGTTTGCTAAAATAGAAGAGTTGAAATAGTAAAGCAAGATCACTGATGAACTGGTGGAAAGAACCAAGCAAATATGTGGAATAAAAGCTTTTAGACTGGAATTGGATGTAAAATATATTTAAGTGTGTTTGGAATATTTTCATTGCACTCTGGACATATCAATAGGTGCTCCGATCTCCTTCGCAATATCTCCAAAAGCATTCAGCAACTTACCATACCAGTTCAATCTTGATTAATGAGCCTACTCATACGCCTGTTGTGCTGCTCTTTTCTGGCCCCTCCAATCTTTAATTCAATCTTTTTCAATCTAGCCGTTGATGTGGATTGGTTTAGATGAAGTCTTATTTGCGACCACACGTTATGAGGACATTCAGAATGTCTGTTCTATCCAATGGCTGACCTACCATTATGGTGGCACAGCCAGCCAGCCTGTTTGCTCTCTTTTGCCATCGCATCTATGTGCCCTGGAACATGGATGAATGTAATTATGTTAATTGTTGACCATTGGAAGGATTCAGTCCATCATCTGCATACCGAACCAGCCTCCACCTTCTGGATCATGCTCAATGAATCACTCAGAATGCATGAATGAGTATAGTTTTGTGACTTTTTGAGATTCCTAGGATTGTTGCTGTAGCTACTAAGTTTGTGCAATACTCTTGGCAGGTGGTGTGCATACTCTTGCAGGTGTGTGATTGTGAGGTACAGAGCCATTTAGAGAAAACTGCCCAATGAAGTCAACTTATTTACCTTCAAACCCATTCAGACTTACTACACATTCAGCACACTTTACTTCAGGAAATGTTCAACCCAATTCTTATGTTGGTTACGATTTTATTTTTCTTTATGCCAGGTACCCATGTTCAACTGGCTTGATGACTGAAGTGATGACTACGCTGCCACAATAAGTTTTGGTTGAGAAACCGTCAAACTACACCAGTTGCTATAATTGATCTCAGATGTAGACTTAGGAAAAGTAGATGGCAGTTTACAATGGAATGTTTTAAAACCGAGTAGAAAATAATTTAGACATGGGACTAGTGAACAAATTGGATCGGTTAAGCAGTGCGGCAATGATTATGACAATCAAAACTTACTTCCTCAAATGTTTTTGAACAAAAAGGCTTCCAATCAAGTCATCTTTAGCTATGCAACCAAACAAAACAGTTTGGTTAATTGTTGAAGAAAAATATGCTTACAGGAAATCTGGGTGAAGCTCTGAGGCCTATAGTAATAAGTAAAAAGAAGGTGACACAAAAGCTAAAGATTGCACTAGCTTACAGTGCTTGGTAGAGCTGATTAACATATACTGTTCTTGTGGTATGTCATTAGGGCTAAACGATCTAGTCTGGTTTGTCCATTTCTGAATGTACTTTTCTGTTGTTGGATGTATGTTCCCCCAAGAGCTTCACATAACATTTCTACTACTTGTTTCATTATATATTTGTTATGAGAAGCATTATGATAGCTTATTGTACAAACATTCCATTCTATAAACCATCACATAGTGAGTGGTGGGTATATTTTTTGGTATAATCTTGAATTAAACAGCATTTACTTACAAATACAAACTAGCCTGTTTTTTTAATTGAATGAATGAATGATTATCTAGTGTATTCTTTTAGTCAAGCATGTCATAAGGAAATGAATCATAAACCAGGGTAAGTCACAGTGAATGAGAAGTCAGTAAACCAGAACTTAAAGATCCTAACTCCACCTCTATGTGATGACCTAGCTAGCAGGCTTCCCTAAAATCTTGAGTTCCTTCTTCACAACAGTATCCACTGCAGTTCATATGTACGGTTCCCGGTTCCAACTTCACTGCAACGGGTCACCCCATAATTACTCCGTTCCTGTGCCAACGAAAATCACATGAAATGTTAACAACTGTCTCCTGTGTCGTGAACTAATTCCAGAATGAAACGCCATACCCCACAAAAGCAACCAGCACCGCATTAATGCATATGGCTGTCGCTAAAGTGTCAACACAAAACTGTTCATCACTTGAATTGCAATTCATGTCGAAGGAACATCAATCACGACAAAATCCAGCTTTCTGCACACACAAAACACTGCATAGGGCAGATTGAGTTGGTGTGTCATAACCGCTGTCCGCCATTTTTTTAATATCCACAATCACAACAAACGCATGGTTGACACAGCAAAGAGCATTCCATGTGACATTCCACTGCAGTTATAAGTTAAAAATGAAAATTGTCATATCCTTTACAGGATGTCACCATGAACCACAGTAAACCAGTTGTCGATTTTCTAGACACCACTTATACGTTCAGTAGTTTGCCATTGCTTTCTGACTGTGAGGTCTAGTTTTACCGTTTGTAAAAATCCATGAGACAGATTTGCTTCCAAACTGGCCGTCGCAAAATTTCCACCAGGTACTCCTGGATTATGATCAAGCTCACTACTGCTTAAGCCACAGACGCCCACTGACAAAAAATATACAAGTTACAATTTAGTCAAAATATCAATCATTTGAAATCATAAACATACAACCTGAGGACTGACTGTTTTTTCATGAAGCCAGACACTATCAAATAAATGAGACCATAGCGTAAATTCCTTCCATCTATTAAACCAACATTTAACATGGTCCTGGACACTGGTTAACAAACTAACTGGTACACTAAATGAAAATATCACATGAGAATTGTCAGTAGATCCAAGTTTTGCATTTTTCTTTCTAACCGGTACTGCTAAACTTGACACTCTCTGGTTTTGTTGATTTTTCTTTCACATGACCTTTCACTTGAAATAAATGCAGAACTTGTCCAGATAAACAGTGATCATCTCCCTTTGTCACATCATACCAATATACACAAGGGTAACCTAGCAATATACCAAATAAACAAGGCACATTTAATCTATCATCAATGTCTACACAATGTACATGAGTAACATCTTGATCTCTACAAATATCATTCACACTACTACACAGTTTGTCAAAGATATCAATGGTACTAAACACCTTCTCTTTATCTGTCAGTACAGGATTCAGCAAATATGAAGTTACATCGATGTAATATCTACACTCTGAGTTGTTAGCGATCACCGACTGGTCGCATCTGGAACTGTAGATTACAACATCCTGACCAATAGTTAAAACATTGATTATATTCTTGGTTAAGCCTTGCTTATATAAATCCTGAGTGAAATTCTGCATGTCTTCTGGAGACACAGCCCAGTAGTCAAACAGGCAGGACGGCTTTATTCTCAAGTCAACAAGTTGAAAGTCCAAAGCTGCAGCATACCACTTGTGTCTTGTTCTTTTGCCAAATTTTTCCAGAATCACTGCACACCACCGTTCCATCTTCTAAGCAAATAAAGACAATAGATCCTGTAATAACAAAAAATTTAAGTTAATTTCAGTGCTCATACAATAAATACTTCATAAACACAAGCATTATCTTTGTGGCTAAGTGGTTTCGCCTTTTGCCTTGTGAGTCAAGGTCGTGGGTTTGAGTCCAGACCACGCCATTCTGTTCACGAGTGCAGTTTTTTCCACAGACCCTAGGATTTTGCTGGAGCTACGGAGTTCGTGCAATACTCTCGGCAGGTGGCATGCAATTTCTACGAGAGGACAGAGCCAGATGGGGTAAAACCTGGTGCAATGAAGTCAATCCTTCGACTTTTAAACCCATTTTTATATATATATATATATATATATAATTGCCAGTGGTTACTGGGGATCAAATTTGGGGTGTAAGAATAGAACCACTGTTACCTGCCACACATGTCGTAAGAGGCGACTAAGAAGGTTTGGCTGAAATCGGATGCATGTGTCCTAACCGTGTAGAAGTCTATGTGTTTAGGGGCCTACTAAACCAATGTAACGTCACGTTCTTGACAAAGTGATTAAAATTGAGTCGTAAGAACTACGCAAAGAAGAAGAACAAGCATTATATCACTCATCCTTCAGTTTCTAGACGACCGCCTGTTAGATGACAACACTAAAATAGATGTTGAATCTATCCAGCGATTTCAAAAGTTTGGACTAACCCATTGTACAAATAGAACTGTATGTCTGAGGGGCAGAGCGAATAGTGTGTTTAACCAGTGATCCACAGAAACCATCAGTATGCAAAAACTACAAATTCTGTTGGGAAAGACTGAGCACCTATATGGGTCTGCCAGGAATTATATAAAACAGTTAGAATCAATATAACGTACATCAGATTTGAGAATTCCATATAAGAAGTTTATACAATGAGAAACTAAAAGTCTGTGTTGCCACACAATTTAGATTTCTGAGGATCTCTGTGTCGTAGAGGTAAGGTGCTCGCAAGATTGCCAAATGTGGTGCCATAACTACACAAAGGAGCTCGACAGCTGAAAATCGTAGTACTGTTGAGGCACAGAGAAAGACTGTGTGAAAAGACAGAACACACTACACCCACATGTTCAACCTTGTTCATGTATGCCCCATCTGTGGTAGATGATTGTATTCCAGAATTGGACTCTATGACCACCTCAGCACACACTAGAGAGGTGCAACAATACATGTTAGGGATGTTATCATCATTGCTTGCGATGGACGGCTATTATTATTAGTTGGTAGATTGTAGTTTTTGACCAATCAAACATATCAAAAATATAACTGCCTTAAATTTTATTTCTCTTTCTCACATCTGGTGCTTGGGAGATGTTTAATTAAGTTCGTTTTTTTTTAAAAATTACAAACAGATAACCCCCCTTTAAAGGACCACATCTGGCGTTATACTTCTTCTTCTTATAATGCTCCATATTGACCATTTGTTAATCACTCTTTGTGATTTGTATGTGATCTGAGCCTAAGAGTAATTGTGCATTGTGCCAGTTATGGCCTACAAGTAGGTCAGCACATAAAATTTATGCAATGCTTTTTATTTACTAAGGTATCTTCACTAGGCCCCATCCGCCTCTTACAACATGCCTTGTAGGTCGCAGTGTTACTATTCTTTGCTCCCTTGCAACACACAGGCAATTATATTGTATTAAATGTACCTACTAAAATATATTTTTTTATGTATACCTAATTAATTACCTAGGTATATTTACGTACTAAGGTAAAGTGTAGATGAAGTCTTCTTGAGGAACTGAAGAGTGCTGAACTGTCCCGGCAGACCATTTTTTTCCCCCGATCCAGAAGCACTTGAGCTTTCAGCTCTTCGGCTTAGTGCCATGGACATCGTAACCCTTCGGTTCGGTGCCATGAACACCGCAAATCTGGAGAACCTGTGGCATTTCTGCAAGCCCGTGGAATTGAACTGCACTCACAGGGGGCAGATGGGAGACCATAAAGTGGACAGCCAGAGACCGAGAAGTGTGGGGAATAACTGTTGAGACCCTATGCTCCACGAGGAGCGGAGAGGGAAAAAGTAAGTAATTAAGTAAGGTAAAGTGTCAAGTGCTGATACTTCCATGAGCTGATCTTTCATTCATACACAATTTCTATCATAACACTGCTATTAACAATAACAGTGCCTGAATGCTGGTGCTCCTTCAAATTGAGGAGACTGCAGTGACCAAACGTGTACATTACATGATATTGACTGTATTGTAATATAGTGTTACACAGTATTATAATTAATTAGTCTGCATATTATCTTCTTCTTCTTGCATCTTACACAATTTTAATCACTTTGTGATATGTTTGATCTTGCCAGACGTATCGTTGCACATTGGTTGTAGGCCTAAGTAGATTTCTCAGTTAGACATGTGCATCGATTTCAGCAAACTCCTATGCCTTCGACGAATGGCGGTAACAGTGGTTCTATTCTTTCAATTTGGGCGTAACCACTGGGCTGCATATTATAATTAGTATATTATTTATAGTTTATAAGTATAGATATTTGAGCTGCTGAGTGAAAGAGGCATATGATTTGATGGACAACAGTTTGGACAAACCTTGCCACAAGGATGTGTTTAAAAGTGATACTATGCTAATACTAGTCCAAGTCTATAGTATAGATATTAGATATTATAACAAGGCAGATCTCAACACAATGAAGGTGTTTCTCCTTTGGAGGATCTGGTCTCCGATCGTATTAAGTAAATAAAATATCATATATTAATAATGCCCTATCTATAGTATCGTTCAGAAAGCAATGGCAAACTACTGAACGTATAAGTGGTGCCAAGAAAATCAACTACTCGTTTACTGTGGTTGATGGCTACGTCCTTTAGGATATGCCACGATTTTTCATTTCATCTGTAGGTACTAAGTTAGTAAGTAGGTAGTATCAGCTCTGACTAAGAACTAAGACGAAATCTTAAGTTGGGACTGATAACTTTTGCAATAAGCAGAATGGAGTGTCAGAAATCATTGCAAGCAACACCTCGATAGTCTAACATGTCTAAGTACTGATGATGGTTACACAAGTCTTAAACTTAGAAGTTATTGTTTGTTATTATATTGAAAGGATTAACCTTAACTGCTTAGCTTAATTTTTAATTAAATTTTAAAGCCTCTCGTTACCGTTACGCCAAGCCTTAGCGGCCAACAAGGCGCGTCACTTTAAACTAAAGGACGAACCTTGTTTTGGTTATATCAGAGCGTGTAGGTCAACAAACAAGAAAAATAAGAATTAACTCCTTTCGGAGAATGCAATAGTTTAAACACTTCTTCGGTGCGCCTATAGTCTACATGCAGTCTCATAATATTTATTATTTGATTTTCACAATCGTGTTTGAGCGGATGTTGCTGCTTCGTACACTGTAAACGGTACAGCTGTTCTTAAATGTTCTGTATACGGCTCGCCTTGAAAGCTAGAACTACATGAAACTCAAATTGTGTGTGCGTTGTTATGGATATAATAATGCCTGATGGAATCTATTTGCAACATCACCAATCCTCCGATGAAGCTTTATGTTCTTCTTCTTCTTTGTGTTCGACCTTTACGACCAATTTTAATCAATCTGTGACATGTTTGATCTTTGACAAGTACGTGTATACGTTGCACATTGGTTTGGTAGGCCCCTAAACGCATAGACTTATACAAGTTTAGGACACATGCATCCGATTTCAGGCAAACCTCCTTAGTCGTCTCTTACGACATGCATGGCAGGTAACAGTGGTTCTATTCTTTACACCCCAAATTTAATCCCCGGCAACCACTCGGGCGGCGCTTTATGTTAATTTATTTTAAGTGGAAGCAAGAGTCCAATATTAAGTTCCAGTCCAAAATGCCAGTCAACAATGGAAACTACTTGGTGCGCATCAAATAGTGTATTTACATTTTACATAGTGTGAAATTAAAGTATAATAAACATGAGTATAGTCATCCATGAGGACCAATTGACAGAACCCTTTGAGATAAGAACAGTGGTGCGACAGGGATGCCTCTTAACACAATTCATGTTCTTGCTGGCTATAGATTGGATCATAAAATCAGCAACAACACATAACAGATACAGTGGACAGTTATGAAACAACTAGAGGACCTGTATTTTGCAGACGATCTGACACTGCTGTCCCACAACCACGCACAGATTAAAGATAAAATGAACATTCTTAATAAAAAGTCTCAGCAGCTAGGTTTGAAAATACACAGGGAAAAGACCAAGGTTATGAGAATAAATGCAGTAAATGTAAACCAGATTATGCTGGAGAAAACAGCTCTACATGTAAAAGAATCATACATATAACTTAGTAGCAACATAGACACAGAAGGGGGAACAAACAAAGATGTCAAGATAAGAATACAAAAGGCAAGGGAAAACTTTATTACATTGAGTAAGATATGGAAGTCAAAGGAGATCAAAACAAACACAACGCTGAGAATATTTGAATCAAATGTGAAGTCAGTGCTGTTCTATGGCTTGGAAACATGGAGGATAACAAAAGAAACCACTAGAAAACTACATACCTTCATAAATGGATGCTTGCGCAGAATAGAGGGACTGAGATGGTATGATAAGATTACAAACGAGGAACTCAGAAAAAGAACTAAGCAGATACCAGTGAAGAAAGAGCTAAGGAAGAGACGCTGGCGATGGACAGGGACACACATTGAGAAGACCGACCGAAAACATTGCAAGACAAGCAATGTTTTGGAATCCGCAGGGAAAGAGGAGTAGAGAAAGGCCTAGACATACCTGGAGAAGAGAGCTGGAGACTAATATGAAATGGAAAGGTAAAACATGGAAAGAATTGGAACAGATGGCAGGAGAGTGGAAGAGCTGGAAGAATTTTGTTGAAGACCTGTGTTGCGCTGGGAGTTGAAACGTGAAGAAGAACAAATATGAGTATAAATATACCAAATGTTATCAAACTAAAATACTGCATAAATCTTAAACGTAAAAGAATGAATGTTTTTATGGTATTTCAAATGCAACTACAGCGGTAAAACCATGTGTGTCTGTTAGAATAAAAATCGAGGATAATGTATCGATTAATTGATTGATTGATTGTATGTGTTTCCCGTGGAGATGTACTAGTCTCCTTACAAATATTCCACGACATGAAAAGGGCGTTTCTAATCCGACACGAGTGAACGAAGTGATTCTTCTTCTTCGTTCTCATACTTCCGCTAGTTATAGCAAGATGCAGTCCGGAGAAAAGAATGCACTGCGTCACAGTTTTCAGTGTGAGCTGTGGTATCTGTACATTTCGGTCCGACACATCCGACTTCAGTATTGCCTTTTATGGTACCGGGTTAGCTTCTCCCTCTTCGATCTCCACAAACTGTACCAGAATTGTTTGGTAGTCTATTTCGGGAGGCGGCGCGCTGTGGCTAAGTAGTTGAAATATTGCCTTAAATTTTCAAGGTCCTGGGTTCAAATTAGAACCTCGCCGTTCTGTTCACAAGTGCATTTTTTCAGAAAATGCTTAGGATTTTTGGAAGCTACGGAGTTCGTGCTTTGAGGAATACTCTCGGTAGATAACATATCATTTCTGTGGAGAGTTACCGAAGCATATGACGTAAAACACCGTGCAATTGATTAAATCCTTACCCTTTATACTATTTTTATAGACAGCCATTCTTGTATAGTGTTTCCTTCATTTTCTTAAGTTATCTGTCCTTGGTCGATTCTATTTCGTATCTATTCGCTACATCTCCCATCTGTTCTTTCTTCAATGATCTTCATTTCATCATGATGAGAGGATATGGAGTTTTAAGAGACCAAGAGGATGTACATGAGCCAATAAATTGGTTATTGGTTACCGAACTAACATCACTGCACTCCGGGCAAACCCATAGGTGCTCAGTCTTCCCCAACATATTTAAAAGGGTATGCATACTGTTTGTTCCTGTGGTTCGTTGGTTAAACCAGAGCCAACTATAAACTAATGGGCCTTCGCTCAGGTAAGATTGTGGGAAATCAGACCCCAACTACACCACGTGACCTCGCATTCCAGTATTGGTGTATATAGACGAATTCATTTTAAAATCAACACAAAATACTAACTCGAAGTTATATTATGCAACAAGTTAAGTTTAACAATAAGAAATATCAATATTATAAATATTTTTATCAATAAATAACCATAGATTCACCGAATTGAGTAAAATTGCAAAAAAGCGTACAGTGTTCTATCAAACATCTGTAATTTCCAGATCCCTTTTCTGATCTAGGTCAGGGAATACCCGACCAGTTGTCTAGCCTGTGCTAGAGCCTGGCTGTGGTTAAACACATTTCTCTTTCTGCCCCTCAATCATCCAGTTCTACTTGTATAGTGTGTAATTTCAAACTCCCTAAATCGCTCTACTGATTCAACGTCAATTTTAGTGTCCTCGTCCAAATGTAAGTCGCAAAGAGACCGAAGAACATCTTCCTTATCCATCTTAAACTCCTTTCGATACAAGTACATCCGCTCTTTCGTTGCCTCGACCACCTTCATAACTAGGACAGTAGATCCACGTGAGTCTCTAGAGTTGGAAACCTCTTAGACGACATCCACTCATACCGCAACCTGCCATTCTGGATCTTCCAAAGCATCGACTGATCCACATACTGAAAGTAGATATTTTGAATACTGCATCGCCCGTATGTTGCTGGGGCTGGCAATGGGAGCAAGTAATAGTAGCACTGCGACCTACGCAACATGTCCTAAAAGGTGATAAGGTAGGGCCTAGGAAAACATCCCTCTTATCCATCGTCAACTCCCCAACAATCGATGATGTTGATGCAAACCTCCTATGTGATGTCGGGGCCCACAAGGAAGCAAAGAATACTACCATTGTGACCTACAAGGCATGTCGTAAGAGGCGAATGTTGTAGGACCTAGGGAAGCTACCCTAGTAAATAAAAAGCGGCGCAGAAATAGGATGTGCTGGTCTACTTGTAGGCGCATAACTGGCACAACGTACAGTCGCTCAGGCCAGATCACATACAAATCACACAGTACTGCAAGACTGCCCACTGCTAGCAGGCCTGAGAAACGAAACCTCCCCGGAAAATATCGAATTAAATGAGAAGCTGTACGGAGGGACGGAGTCCCTAAAAACAACAACATAATTTATGAGATCTGGTACATCAGTCTAAGCGGTGATCGCGAGAGAGAGAAATCACACAGTGGTTAACAAGTGGTCGTTGTGGAGCGTTCGAAGAAGACGAAGAGAAGAGGATGCAAGTCTGTCGCCTCTCATTACCGAAAACACCGGCATGTCCAGGACAGTAGATCCACGTAAACATCTGGAGGTTTTAAACTTCTATAGACATAGAAACTGCTTATGTGATACAGACGCGTACTGTATCTTTTCCTTTAGGCACGTTTCTTATTGACGATGGGTTCACATGCGAGTCCCGTAATCTTATCTATGCCATTATCTGTAAGCGGTGTAACAAGACTTATATCGGCGAGACAGGCAAGAGGCTCAGTGACCGATTCGCCCAACACTTATGCGACATACGCCAATGCTCTGTGACCCCTGTAGCCACCCATTTCAATGATACTGGCCATTTAGGAGCTCACGATGTCCAGGTCACAGCCATCCGATCATGTTCCTCGGATGATCGCAGTCGATTTGCTCTGGAGAATCGGTTGATTTCTTTGTATGGTACATTGCGACCACGCGGGCTCAACGTATTACATTCTTATGCTTCTTAGTACTTTCTCTTCCCCTGTTTTGTAATCTATATGGGTATATGTTGCATGTAATCATGTTATATTACATTCTTATGCTTCTTAGTACTTTCTCTTCCCATGCTTTGTAATCTATATGGGTATATGTTGCATGTATTCAAGTTATATATTTACTAGATGTTTCATTGTTTCTTTTCCGTTCTATTTCTAGTTTTTATGTGTGTTTTTGTGTTACATTTATTTCGTTATTCGTTTTTATTCCAGATTTTCCTTAGATACGTTTGTATTTGGTCGTCCATTTGTGTTTCATTTTAATTTGTCACTCCTGTTTGTTCGTTTGCTTGATAAAGGCCTTGTTGGTCGAAACGTTGCTGTATTTTGTCATTGTTTTGTAATTTGTAAAACTACAGTACTTTGTAATTACGTGTTTTGCCAATCAAATAGTTTTCCTGCAGTTCCATATATATATATATCGAAACTTCTATATACGACATTCTCTCATACCGAAACCTACCCTTTTGTATCTTGTGAAGCATCGACTGAAAGTCAGATACAACAACGACCCCAGTAAACGATGTCCCAGAAAGACGGCAGAAGTAACGACCTCAATCTCCTATCTTCATACTGGAAGTAGTCGTCCTGTAAGAGTTAACAGAGTGTACATTTTGTCTTGACTTGTCAAACTGTGGACAAATCTACGAATTTCCAAAATTGTTTGCGGACGCACAGATTTACCCGTGAAACATGGACGTGTTCGCAAAAATGAGGACGTATTATCAATATATATGATGATCAACAATGGGGACAAGACCAGAGCTTAAAAATAACTTTCACTCAAGCCACTAAAGCAGTGCAAGATCCAAACAGAAAACCACGACAATCGACAACAACCTGGTAACAGAGTGACGGAAGACGAAGAATACCAAACTTAAAAATAACTATCACTCAATCCTCAGACCAACTATAAACTACTATGAGGCAAGCAAGGCTGTGATCACTAGAGCAGCACAAGACAAACAAAACCACGACAATGGGTAATAACCCGTTGACTGACGACAAAAGAAGAAGAATACCAGAACTTAGAACGATATTTATAAAAGTGGAGTTTCCCCCGCAGCGAAGTTTTCCAGCTAAAAATATCTCGAGTCTCGATTGGTTGGTTAAACTATTCATAAAATATGTTCGCGCGCGCACGGAATCATACATCTTCCCGAACGAAGGGAATGCAAGATTGAGTGACACGACGGGAAGAGAGGTGATGATCACAAATTTGTGATTATTGGTTCTTAAGGTAACGGATTTTATATTCCGCTGTAGTTTTCAATTTCATTTCTGGATATAATGTTGAAGAACGGATTGCATGGACTGGAGGTAATAGCAGTTGAGGAGTTAACACCGTTCGATGGTCGAGGAGCTGTAGCTGATGATATTCCCTCTATTGCTGTGGTGAGTATTGTAAACATTAACTAAAGATTTTGTGAATTGTTATTGTGTGACAGCGTGTGCTTTGTTGATGGAACATGGCTGTCAATGACCTAGATCTGAGTTCCTGAAGAAATCAATACACACGTCTGCAACGGGTTATCTCAAGTCTGTAATAACAACATTCCCGCGTGAGCAGGTTGGATGAAAAGTGATAAAATTGAAAAGAAATGAACGGATAATTAAAATAAATGCTCCCATTGCACGCAGACATTTTTTCATAGTTGGACTATTATCATCTCGGTATATTTCTTTCTCTCATTCATTGATGATTGATGATTGTTACAATGTAGCAATGATTGTCGCTTCTCTTTTTTCCCTTTCATTTGGAAAGTTTTAGTGGTTCAATCTATTTCATTGACTATATGATCTCTTTATTTCTTTTATTGTCTTTAGTTTATTTCCTTGATTCCTTACATTACCATTGCCTGTATGTCGTCGATTTCTTGCATAGCCCCATGTGCTGCCAGAGCTCACAAGGAAAGCAAATACTACTGTTACTGCAAAATACAAGGCGTGTCGTAAGAGGCGATTGAGGTAGGAGCCTACGGAAGCTACCTTAGTCAATAAAAAGCATTGCAGAAATCGGATGTGCTTGTCTACTTGTAGGCGCATAACTGGCACAATCGCTCTTAGGCTAAGATCACATACAAATCACAAAGAGTGGTTAGCAAGTGGTCGATGTAAGATCATTTGAAAAAGTTCCACAACATACCTACTAAATTGTGGCGTATCCTTTACATGGCTTCGCCATCAACCACAGTAAACGAGTCGTCGATTTTTTCTAGGTACCACTTATACGTTCAGTAGTTATCCATTGCTTTATGAACGGTGAAGACTATCTTTACTGTACGTAAAATTCTCCGGAAACTTCTTCTTCAAACACTCCACATCTACCACTTATTAACCACTCTTTGTGATTTGTATGTGATCCGAGCCTAGAAGAAATTGTACCTTGTGCCAGTTATGCGCCTACAAGTATGCCAGCACATCCGGTTTCTACGACTCTTTTTATATACTAGTGTAGATTCCCTAGGCCCCTATCTCAGACGCTTCTTACGACATGCTTTGTAGGTCGAATTCTACTATTCTTTGCTCCTCTTGAGGACCCCGGCAACACACGGGCGTCCATGGAAACGAATTTGCTTCCAAACTGCCCGCTGCGAAGTTTGAACCAGGTATGCTTGGGCTGTGATCGAGCTCACTATAGCGCTTAAGCTAAAGACGCCCACAATATATTATATATCACAGGGTATTAAAACAGGTCTGTGCTTTACTTCATATTATTTGTAAGTTTTGATGATGTTTTATTTACGAAGTGAACAAATGAATCAGCTGATAATCTTCAATCAAATGTGAAGTCAGTGCTATTCTATGGCTTGAAAACATGGAGGACAACAAAAGAAACCACCAGAAAACTGTAGAACTTCGTAAATGGATGTTTACGTAGAATAGAGGGAATGAGATGGTCTGATAAGATTACGTACGAGGAACTCGGAGAAAGAACTAAAAAGATACCAGTGGAGAAAAAGCTAAGGAAGAGACGCTAGCGATGGATAGAACACACATTGAGAAGATCGACCGGAAGCATTGCAAGACTGGCACTGTTTTGTAACCAGCAGGGAAAGAGGAGTAGGGAAAGGTCTAGACATACCTGGAGAAGAAAGCTGGAGACTGGTATTAAAACAACTGGTAAAACATGAAAAGAATTGGAATGGCAAGAGAGAAAGGAGGAGCTGGAAGAAGTTTGTTGAAGACCTGTGCTCCGTTGGGAGGTAGGGAATTGAACAATATATCGTGATATGTGATACTTAGGTCAAATTGGACATGCCTATCAATGTAGGCTCACACCACAATTTTCAATTTAAGTCACAAATATCAATTTTCAAAGTCGCCCGAGTGGTTACCGGGACCCAAATTTGGGGTGTAAAGAATAGAACCACTGTTACCTGCCATGCACGTCGTAAGAGACGACTAAGGAGGTTTGGCTGAAATCGGATGCACGTGTCCTAAACGTGTAGAAGTCTATGCGTTTAGGGGCCTACCAAACCAATGGTACTTTGTCATTAGCCGGCCGCAAAAAGACCTGAACAACGAGGTTCCGGTAAACCCCGGTATCCCGTAGGCGTGTCGGGGATTGTCAGTGATTTCAAAGGTCGACAGTCTGCGCGGTTTACCAACCAATGAACGGCCTACCAAACCAATGTGCAACGTATACACGTTCTTGACAAAGATCAAACATCACAAAGCGTGATTAAAATTGGTCGTAAAGAACGAACGCAAAGAAGAAGAATTTTCAAAATGCTTTCTTTTCTTTTGTCGTCACATTGTTACCAGGTCTAGTATCGAAGACCACGGTGTGGGTTAGGGAAGTCATGAAGTGACCGGTCCGTGAATGTGATAATTTGTTAATTGTTTATTTTCGGAAGAGCTCTTCTTTGATCTGCAGGGGGTGAAATAAGGGTCATTTATCTGCGTTACCCCACTAGAACTTGACAGGTGACCTTAACATTTCGTGTGTTGAAACCGACGTTAGTCGAGCTGGAAGTTACACGCCTGGGAAAGCGCCAGGCCTCGGCTAAAATGCATTAGAAAACAAACTGGCCTGGGGAATATTGCCTGACCAGACTTTGAACTCTAGTGCTAGATATAGTCCACTTTGCTGCAGAGAGTGGCCTCCGAGGGGGGGCCACGCTGCAGTTACCATTTATTTTCTTTCCCCACAGCCAACTCCAGTCACAGCCCCCTGTTGTGATGTTATCAGGGCCGCGTTGTAGTAGAGGACTGATTAGCTTAAGTGGAAATTACCAGATATCATCTTTCTCACGCTCTAGGGAGTCCCTGGAATGAAATTTTCTGAGAGGCAAGAAATATCATTCTCATTCCATGGAAGAAATTGAGCATGTTGTCCAGGATCGAGCGGTATAGAGAAATTACTTGCAGGCAATATATAACGTTTAACGGCTCAAGGGGAGTTATTATTATTATATCGCTCTCCCGTATGCGTTCCAGTAGTGTTATATTTAGGGAATTCATTTTAAAAACAGCAAAATACGCAAATAATAAAATTATATTATGTCACAGATTCAATTTAACACTAAGGAACATCAGTCTTCTTCTTTGCGTTCGTTCTTTACGTTCGTTCTTTACGATCAATTTTAATCACTCTTTGTGATATGTTTGATCTTTGCCAAGAATGTGTATACGTTGCACATTGGTTTGGTAGGCCCTAAACGCATAGACTTCTACACGTTTAGGACACATGCATCCGATTTCAGTCAAACCTCCTTAGTTTGCATTCTTACAATATGCGTGGCAGGTAACAATGGTTCTATTCTTTATACCCCAAATCTGGGCCCCGGTAACCACTCGGGTGGAACATCAGTAAAATTAACACTTATCATTTTTTGACTTTCCAAAGGGAATCCTAAATGCGACAATGGTACCCCTAAAAAGGTTAGAGAAATTCTCGCCTAAATGACGAGGGACATCGATGGTAAGGAAGAAATTCTCGCCTAAATGACGAGGACATTTTGATGGTTAAGGGAGAAATTCTCGCCTAAATGACGAGGACATCGATGGTAAGGGAAAGCCATGACGAAATCTGCTAAGAGAGAGAGTAAAGATCACGCAAAAATCAATCAGAGACATCTCACCTGAGCATTATGCCTCAGAGTGTACGTACTTGAAATCTTGAAGCATCTGTTTAGTACAGGTTAAAGTTAATTGCATATCCTTTACAGGACTTTGCGAATCAGCCCCAGCTTTTTAACCCTGTTTGTGAGTTTTCTAGGCATTATTACGTTCAGTCGTTTACCATTGCTTTCTGAACGGGTGGCGCCATCGTCCTTTTTGTAAAAATCCACACGAAACAATTTGCAACCAAACTGTCCGCAGCGTGATTCGAACTCAGAACGTCGAGGTTAATAGACCGAGCCACTAACCCCTAGGCCACAGACGTCACAATAGTACAGGTACAATATCAGAATTACTGACATATGTACATGTGGCATCAGCAAGCTGACAGAAACACAACCAAACTGTCCGCAGTGTGATTCGAACTCAGAAAGTCGAGGTTAATAGACCGAGCCACTAACCCCTAGGCCACAGACGCCACAATAGTACAGGTACAATATAATAATTACTGACATATGTACATGTGGCATCAGCAAGCTGACAGAAACACACACACAGATCATGCAAGAGTGTTTAACATGCAATAAACAGATGAATAAACAGATGAATAAACAGATGAATAAACTAGGAATCTCTGTGGCGTAGAGGTTAGATGCTCGACTCTCGTGCCAAAGGTACCAGGTTCGCTCCCTTGTGAGTCATCTGGATATTGTTCCAGAGATCCCTTATCTCAGTGTAGGTGAGATAAAGTTCCTAGTCCTATCGGAGACGGACGATAAAACGTATGTCCCGTGTTCTATTTGAGCACGTAAAAGAACCATTGGCAGTTCACAATCGAGAAGAGCAGGCTGGAAATCCACTGCCCGGGAAATTCATTAGAAAATATAAAACATAAAATTCCTACAAAAATAACTTTACCATCTTCAAAATTACAGTGGGGGCCCTCGCCGTTGCTACTGAGTTCGTGCACCGGAGCTGAGATCTTCCTGTGTAAGAAAGAGTTCGGAGTACACATGGCTACTCACCGAGGTGCAATAATGATGGTCCTATGAATGAATCAATCAAGCAACCAACCAATCTCGTTTGTTCTTGTATTCTTTGCTTACATGTCATTGGTCTCGGTGCTTTCCCTAGAGTTCTTAGAACTTTTAACTCGCTTCATAGTTCATAGTTCATAAGTACGGTTCCAACTTTACTGCAACGGGTCACCCCATAATTGCTCCGTTACTGTGCCAACGAAAATCACACGAAATGCTAACAACTGTAAAATGTTTCCTGTGTGAACCAATTCCAGCATGAAACAACCGCGTACCGCCACAAAAAGAAACCTGCGCCGCATAAAATGCATATGGCCGTTGCTAATGTAGCAACACAAAACTGTTCATCACTTGAATTGCAATTCTTGTCGAAGGAACATCAATCACGACAAAATCCAGCTTTCTGCACTCGCAATATAACTGCATACGGCAGATTGAGCTTGTTCGTCATAACCGCTGTCCGCCATTTTCTGAATACACACAACAAACGCATCGTTGACACAGCAAAAGGCATTCCATTTAACATTCATAGCTCACAGCGTTGCTCAAGCACTAACTCTTCGGCAAACGAAACCGGAAAATACCCGACCAAACATCGCGGAAATGCGCTAGCAAAGTCGTGTTCAGAATCAAACAGTCCTGACTCTGAATGGCCCTCCCGCATCCCGCATTCCACCATTGCTGGCCAGATTTTTTTTTAAACTCGCTTGATTGATAAAGGCCTTTTGTTCGAAACCCCTCTGTAATCCTGTTTTGTAATTCTTTTTCATTTTTTTCAAATTGACAATGGACCCGACCAGATCATGCCAAAATCCCACTTTAACTTATCTGACGATTTCGAAAGAATAACCGCGCAACTGGCGCAACAAGTAGGCTAACCATTGTGCAATAGCGACTACCACTAATATTTTAAGCTATCTCGTTAATATGATTGGTGATTCGTCTTCTCTGACCAGCCCTTCATTCTTTCCTGAATTTGTTATTGTCAGTCTCGCATCCACCAACGCAATCTCCGCCCCATGTCAATGTTATCTTCTCCTCCTCACTCACACCCACCACACATCATGTGGTGTCAAAGGTTAGGGCATAAGTTAGATAACTCTAATAAAAGGGAACAAAGGACGGATAATTATTGGTTGTGGTAATGGAAAAAGTAGAAATAAATGGAACCATTGTTTGAGGTATTGCGAAATAGAAAAGAAACAATATGTCAACGATTATTTTCCAATTTGTCAGTTATCCTGATTCTGAACGTGGTTTAATGCAACATTTTCCCCCTTCCCGCCGTTTTCCAACATTGCGGTCTAGTTTCATTGAACAAGAAGATATAGCAAGGATAATTAATACTAATTCCTCTCGTACCGTTATACGCTACATAGGGCCTGCAAGTAATTTCTCCATACCGCTCTATTCTGGGCAACTCGTTCAATCTCATCCATGGAACTGAGACCGATATTTCTTGTCTCTCTCAGCAAAGTTCGTTTCATGGTCTCCTTAGTTCGTCCTCTCTTTCTTGAACCCTTTGCATCCCACTTCAATGCCTGCTTTGATATTCGTTGATCATTTCTACTGAACGTGTGTCCAACATATCTCTATCTTCTCTTTCTTATAACAGTTGTCACTAGTGGTTGACCAGACATTTCTCTGATTTCATCACTTCTCCTGAATTCGTTCCATTTTATATTCATTATTTTTCGCAGACATCTATTTTCAAATGCATTCAACTTGCTTTCTATATTTTAGTCATTTTCCAACTCTCGCTGGCATATGTTAGGATAATTAATACCCACTTTATTAAAAATAATAACTGGCATCTTCGCAAGAAATTATTGTTTATTAAATGGTTGTTGATCACTCGCAAGAAATTATTGTTTATTAAATGGTTGTTGATCAATACGCAATAAATTATTGTTTATTAAATGGTTGTTGATCACTCGCAAGAAATTATTGTTTATTAAATGGTTGTTGATCACTCGCAAGAAATTATTGTTTATTAAATGGTTGTTGATCAATACGCAAGAAATTATTGTTTATTAAATGGTTGTTGATCAATACGCAAGAAATTATTGTTTATTAAATGGTTGTTGATCACTCGCAAGAAATTATTGTTTATTAAATGGTTTGTTGATCACTCATAAGAAATTATTGTTTATTAAATGGTTGTTGATCAATACGCAATAAATTATTGTTTATTAAATGGTTGTTGATCACTCGCAAGAAATTATTGTTTATTAAATGGTTGTTGATCAATACGCAAGAAATCATTGTTTATTAAATGGTTGTTGATCACTCGCAAGAAATTATTGTTTATTAAATGGTTGTTGATCAATACGAAAAATTATTGTTTATTAAATGGTTGTTGATCAATACGCAAGAAATTATTGTTTATTAAATGGTTGTTGATCACTCGCAAGAAATTATTGTTTATTAAATGGTTGTTGATCAATACGCAATGATATAACCAAAACATTGTACAACACAATTTGTCTCCCAACTTTATGCTGTGAATGCCAAACCTGAACGCTGACATCAAACGATAGAAGAAAATTAGTCACGACAGAGATGAAGTATCTACGAAGAATCCTGGGAGTATCAAGAAGAGACCAGTTCAGAAATGAAAACACCAGGACAAAAATGAGTACAACATCAGTACTGAACTTCATCAAGAAATAACAAATTAAATGATTCGGCCACATAAGCAAATTAACAGCAGATAGTGCTCATCAAAGAGGCTGCTCTGATGCAGTCCATACCAAGCAAAAGGTCGTTCACGCAAAAGGTGGAACATATAAATAACAGAGGCGGTAAATGATACTATTTATTACCTCTGAAGTCGGAAGGCAGTATGGGGAGGACATGGATAATAAGAGGCAGGACTTCCGCAAAAATCATTCAAAAGTGGTCATACCAGATGCCCTGACTACGTCTGCATTCATATCGGAGGAACGTAAAAAGAAGAAAATATTGATGTAGCGCACATCCTAGATCAATGTATTTGGCTTTGATGGTATGATTTTAGTTATAGGAAACTAAGCGATTCAGGAATTACATAAAAAGAGTGCATTTACCCGTACCTTTCCGTTATGAAGCCGACATTCAAACTACACTGCTAAGCTAGAGATGTACCATCCGTTATGAAGCCGACATTCAAACTACACTGCTAAGCTAGAGATGTACCATCCGTTATGAAGCCAACATTCAAACTACACTGCTAAGCTAGAGATGTACCATCCGTTATGAAACCGACATTCAAACTACACTGCTAAGCTAGAGATGTACCATCCGTTATGAAGCCGACATTCAAACTACACAGCTAAGCTAGAGATGTACCATCCGTTATGAAGCCGACATTCAAACTACACAGCTAAGCTAGAGATGTACCATCCGTTATGAAGCCGACATTCAAACTACACAGCTAAGCTAGAGATGTACCATCCGTTATGAAGCCGACATTCAAACTACACAGCTAAGCTAGAGATGTACCATCCGTTATGAAGCCGACATTCAAACTACACAGCTAAGCTAGAGATGTACCATCCGTTATGAAGCCGACATTCAAACTACACTGCTAAGCTAGAGATGTACCATCCGTTATGAAGCCGACATTCAAACTACATGACTATGAGAGAAGGTGTCATCATCATCATCATTAATCCTCTCCGCTCCTCGTGGAGCATAGGGCCTCAACAGTTGTTCGCCACTCTTCTCGGTCTCTGGCTGTTCTTTTTATGGTCTCCCAGGTCAATTGAGCACTCTTCAGCTCCTCAATAAGACCTCGTCTCCAAGTCTGTTTAGGGCGTCCTCTTTTCGTTTTCCTGCGGTTCCACTCGAGCACCTGTCTAGTGACACTCGACTGTGTCTTCCGCAAGGTATGGCCTATCCATCGCCATCTTCTCCTCTTGACCTGTGTCATCATAGGTTCCTGCCCTGTTCTTATCCACAGATCTGTGTTTGTAACTCTATCATATCATCTCAATCTGAGAATCCGCCGCAAACATCCGTTGACAAAGGTCTGGATCTTATTTGTATTTGCCCTAGTGACTCGCCAAGTTTCCGAGCCATACAGCAACACCGACTTCACATTTGAGCTGAAAATCCTGAGCTTTGTTTTCGTGGAGATGGCAGCGGACTTCCACACCATGTGCAGGATCGCAAAGGCCTGTCGGGCCTTCCTAATCCTAGCATTAATGTCATCATCTGTACCTCCTGATCTGCTGATCTTACTTCCAAGGTTTACAAATTCATCCACATCTTCTATGTCCCTTCCCTCAATCAGTATTGGATCTTGCTGTATGTTGTTGCTTCGCATTACTTTAGTCTTCTCTTGACTTTGAGAGAAGGTGTACCTATCCATTATGAATTGGTTATTGTTACTAAACTGGCGCCATTGCACTCCGGGCAGAGCCATAGGTGCTCAGTCTCCCCAACAGATAGCGAAGAATGTGCATATTGATGGTTCCCTTGGCTCGCTGATTAAACACACCCTAACTCTGCCCCTTATGCGTCGAGTTTGACTTGTACCCCGAGTAACCCCAATCTGCCTAAATCGCTGAAACGATTCAACATCTGTTTTAGTGTCCTCATCCAGCAGACAGTCGCGAAGATACCGAAGAACATCCTCCTTATCCATCTTCAACTCCCCAACAATCGATGCTGTTGATGCAAGCCTGTCCGCTCTCTTATTACCGTAAACACCCGCATGACCAGGACAGTATATCCACGTAAGCCGCTGGAGGTTAGAAACTTCTATAGACGACATCCACTCATACCGAAATATGCCCTTCTGGATCTTGTGAAGCATCGACTGAGAGTCAGTTACAACAACTGCCCCAGTAAATGAAGTCCCATAGAGCCAAAGGAGGGCATAAGTAACGGCCTCAACCTCCATCCTCATACTACAGGATGTTCAAGATAAAAGTAGCCTATCAATGGAGCAAATCTGGCATATATTTATGACAATGAGAAGGTTCAGTTATGACGTAGTATAGGTCAAGGTTGTGTAATGGTGTGTAATTGTAGTGCGGGAAGGAGCGATGAGCAAATGTAACATAGGACGAGCTAGTCAGAACCGGTTTAAATAGTAAATATACACAACGCAATAAGAAACTGGCAACTTTTGATCTGTCAATGGGGCTACTTTTATCTTAAACACCCCGTAGAAGTAGTTGTCCTGTACGTTCCGCTATGGAGCCAACGTTCAAACAACATGACTACGCTAGACTTGTATCTTTTCATTATGAAGCAAACGCTTCTTCTTCTTCAATGATCCAGTTGTACTTGAGTTCTTGCCCTTCGGCCCAATGCTATGTAGTGGTATCTGCATGTGTTCACAAGTTTTCTTCTGTTCCGTATAATGCGTTCCATTTATTTGCCCTTGGAGGAAGAAGGATCTTCCTGACATCATCTAGCGATTGGCACATAAAGAGCTGGTGGTGCACGGTTTCATGATGATGTGCAAACAGCTGGTACTCTGGAGTGTGTTATGGTTGAATTCCAGTGGCGGCTCGTCATTAAGGGCCAGTGGGGCCGGGCCCCACCAAAATAATGTGTAACGTGTATTTAGTATTTTATAAATTAAAATATAACCCAAAACCATGATTTTTCCGAAAACTTTTGTCTGGCCCCACCAACAAAAATGATCACAGCCACCACTGTTGAATTCTCTTCATGTGATTATTAACCCTTTCACTTCGTATTTTCCTTCTTCCTCCTGGCTCATTTATAATGCAATGTATAGCCAGTATATTAGTTTTGTGTTCATTTTAAAACAAACTACGATCCATTATATCGGTTCAGAAGGGTTAATGGGTTAAGTAAACTTTGTAACTACACGACTATGACTACGCTAGAAATTATTATTTAATATTAAATGCAGAATCATGAAAAAATGTAGTTTTTGTTTAAAGGCTAGCTAAACTTGTATATTTAAGGCGCATGTCTGTTTTTCAACAGTAGAATAAATGATGCTGCAAAATCGATGCAATTTGTCACATTAATTTAGGTCAGAATCAATCAGCCAGTAATGGATTGTATTGATTTCCAAGTACAGTTAGAATTGTGTCCTTCTGTCAACAGAGATTTGCACTTTAAGTGCAGACCCTATTACGCAACCACAGAGCGTGACACGTTACGTGCATACGTATTACGCAACCACAGAACTTGTCACTTTACGCGTAAATGTGGTACTCAATCACAGATCTTTAATTAACATAAAATGGAACGAATTCAGAAGTGATGAAATCAAACAAATGTCTGGCCAATCACTAGTAATAACTGTTATAAAAAGGAGAAGATGGAAATATGTTGGACACACATTGAGAAGAAATGATCAATGAATATCAAAGCAGGCATTGAAGTGGAATGAATGCAAAGGGTTCAAGGGTGCAGATGACGACCTAAGGAGACCCAGAAATGATGTTTGCTGTGAGAGGCAAGAAATATCGGTCTCAGTTCCATGGAGGAGATTGAGCGAGTTGCCTAGGATAGAGCGGTATGGAGAAATTGCTTGCAAGCCCTATGTGACGTATAGCGGTACGAGAGGAATTATTATTATTATTATCACAGATCTTGATTTGACGTTTTGATCTGTTAACCATTCACAGAGCTTGTCACATCAAGTGCAGTTGTATTACCCAATCATAGAGCTGGACACTTTAAGGAAAGATGTTTTAATTAACCATTCATAAAGTAGGACAACCACAAGCAGTTTGGCAATTGAGGTACGGGCGGTTACAGAGGCGGTGACGTGGTTGACACCTCATAACTACTTTCGTGTTTTCATACTCATTGACTCCATGATTATGATTCGTAAAGTCGAAACAGAAATGGTGAATCGAAACTGTGGGGAAGATACTGGCACAGACAGGGATCAGAAAAATCACCTTTATATTCGTCCCTGGCCACGCAGGAGTCAGTGGTAATGAACGAGCTGATAGATTGGCTGTCATAGCTATTATATCAGGGAGCTGCAATGGACCGAAATGACATTCTTAACGCATTGAGAGAGTCTTTTCGAATAGAGGAGTTTCAGTGTTGTGAATCCCAGTCGCTCATCAGATTGAGCGTCTTTTTCAGAATCAGAGAAGTTTCAGTGTTGTGAATCCCAGTCGCTCATCAGATTGAGAGAGTCTTTTCGAATAGAGAAGTTTCAGTGTTGTGTATCCCAGTCGCTCATCAGATTGAGAGAGAGATTGGTATGGATGTTGATAAAGCCCGAAAAGAACGACATACCAAATAGGCAAAAACAAAACAACGTATCAAATATGTAGAAAGATTGATTAATCAACATCCAACTGACGTGTTGGGCCGCTGGAGATTTGTTGAGGTGGAGATCGAATCATATGGACATGTCCGAGTGCTTGATTATAGTCCTCATATAATAACTGGTAACTGAAAATAACTTATTTGCCAATCACAGATCTGCTTACTTTACTTGCGCATGTATCAACCAATAACATAGCGTGATACATCACATACATTCTTCTTCTTCGAATGCTCCATATTGACCACTCAAAATACAATTTGTGTGATCTGTATGTGATCTGAGCCTAGGAGCGATTGCCAGTTACGCGCCTACAAGTAGGACCACACACCTGATTTCTGCAACGCTTTTACTTACTAGGTAGTTTCCATAGACTCTAGCTCAGTCGTTCTTGTAGGTCGCAATGTCACTATTCCTTGCTCCTTTCAAGCCCCAGCAACACACAGTGATATACACACGTAATAGTCATTACACATCTGAAAATAACATCTATAGTATTCAAGGCTATATTCCCCGCCCCACTTCTCGTCTCCCCGCCCCGCCCGTTTGTTTTGTTAACCTACGACAATTATCTCATTCTACGACAATTTCTCATTGCCCACATCATCTCTATTCTACGCAATTATCTCATTCACACAATAATCTCTATGCTACGATTCAAGTATCATTGCCACGCAATTTCTCGATTCTACGCATCTAGTCTATTTCTACGACAATTATCTCATTTCTACGACAGTTTTCTTCATTATCTCGCTCTAAACGGGATCATTCTTCTTCTTCTTCTTTGTGATCGGTTTCAAATGCTCAGTTTACACTATACAATAGGATGCTTCTATGAAGCTGCACGCCAGTTGGAGTTGCCGGTAGATTCCACAAGTGGCCATTTGATAAAATAAGGCCGGCGAGCTCAGGTAAAAATTCTAGGAAATAAGACCACAATCGTCGCGAGACCTTGCATTCCAGTATTGTTGGATAAGGACAAATTAGTTTTAAAAACATTACAACATGCGAAATCAAGGTTATATTATATTACAAATTAAGTTTAACACTAAGTAATGTCCAACCGAGTGGTTACCGGGGCCCAAATTGGGGTGTAAAGAATATAACCACTGTTACCTGCCACGTATGTTGTAAGAGGCGACTAAGGAGATTGTTCGTGGGGCTATCTACCCCACCCCGTAAAAAAACACTAGATAGCCACAGAAACTACAACCAGGAAAATTCATAGCTCGCCACCCGAGGAAGAAGAAGGACCCTGCAAGGAGGTGATCTGGAAAAGATAGCCTTGGATAGGCGGGCTTGGAAGGCCTTGGTTGCGGACCTATGCCTACCTGGGGGCGAATAGTGAAAAAGACTAAGTAATATCATTATTATTCAGATTTGACGTCAAATAAATAACCATGGACTTGTAGAATTGTGTAAGATTTGACGTCAAATAAATAACTATGGACTCGTCCAATTGTGTAAGATTGCAGAAAACATTACAGTATTCTATCAAACATATATAAACCCAGCCACCCATTAAACAGCAATTATGGTTTTTCCCTCTGAGCTAGTCGGCTTTATGTTGCCCGAGGCCACGGTTCCACATTACATTGTCGAAAAGACACGACTCAGTGAAGCTCTTTTTCTTTCAAAAGGGAGAGCTAGATGGTGTGTTCTGTAGACACAGGCCGACTCGTCTGTAGAGCTAGGAAGCAAGCTGTCTGAGACTGGCTGGCGTAAGCTCGTCTGTAGAGAGCTGAGGCAAGTGAGTGCCGTAAGCTCGTCTGTGAGCTAGAGAGTGCAGCTGTAGAGCTAGCAATGGGTGCCGTAGCTCTAAGCTCGTCTGTGGAGAGCTAGGCAAGCAACATAGGGTGCCGTAAGCTCGTCTGTAGAGTTAGGCAATGGAGTAGCAACGTAAGCTGTCTGATAGAAGCTAGGCAATGGGTGCCGTAAGCTCGTCTGTAGAGTTAGGCAATGGGTTCCGTAAGCTCGTCTGTAGAGCAGCTCTAGGCAGATTGAGGTGCCGTAAGCTCGTCTGTAGAGTTAGGCAATGGGTGCCGTAAGCTCGTCTGTAGAGCTAGGCAATGGATTGCCACGTAAGCTCGGGGTGCCTGCTGTCAGAGCTAGGCAATGGGTGCCGTAAGCTCGTCTGTAGAGCTAGGCAATGGGTGCCGTAAGTTCGTCTGTAGAGCTAGGCAATGGGTGCCGTAAGCTCGTCTGTAGGGCTAGGCAATGGGTGCCGTAAGAAATAATGATTTGTTGTTCGAATCCTGTGTTTAGTAATTTTCTCTGTTCCAGAAGTCCCTAATACTTGTTCACTGTCGATCATTGTTCTCCGATGCTTTTCCTGGGGTTCTTAAAACTGTTATTCTCTTGTTACGGCGTGACTGGTAACGTCATAGTGGGCCTACTTCTTACTTCTTTGTATACCTCTGAAGTCGAAATAAGGTTCGCCTGAATGGCGAATGGACACTGGTGCGTAAGGAAGGCAATATAATATAATAATAATATCTCTCGTACCGTTATACGTTATATAAGGCCTGCAAGCAATTTATCCATACCGCTATATCCTGTGCAAGTCTCTTTCATGGAACTGAGAACGATATTTCTTACCTTCTCAGAGAAGTTCGTTTCAGGGTCTTTTAGGTCGTCCTCTCTTTCATGAGCCCTATGCATCCCACTTCAATGCCTGTAATGATATTCTTTCATAATTTCTTCTCAAAGTGTGTCCAACATATCTCCATCTTCTTCTTCTTCTTATAACGGTTATTACTAGTGATTGAGCAACCATTTCTCTGATATCATCACTTCTGAACTCGTTCTATTTGAAGGAATGCAATCCATCAACATAAAAATCAGTCAAGCGAAATATTAGGCGCCATGGCTACGCCTGCATTCATAACGGACGAACAGAAAAAACCTCCACAAAATGTCCTTGTTCTGTTTACTGATTTATAACATCATGTCTGTACAATTATAAATTATGAAAATGTCAAGAACACAAGTGCCACTGGATTATTGAAGAAGATGAGGATGTCAAGATTAGACCCCCGTGTGTTGCCGGTTCCGCAAGGGGGCAAGAGTAGTAACACTATGACCTACAAGGCATGTCGTAAGAGGTGAATTAGATGGGGGCATAGGGGAACAACCCTAGTAAATAAAAAGCGTCGCAGAAATCGGAAGCGCTGGCCCACTTGTAGGCACATAATTGGTACAACGTACAATCGCTGAGATCACATACAAATCATAAAGGATGGTTTAACAAGTGGTCGACATGGATCGTTCGAAGCAGAAGAAGAATATGAAACATTATATCTTCTTCTTCTTCAAACGCCCAATATCGACCACTTGTTAACCACTCTGTGTGATTTGTATGTAATCTGAGTCTAAGAGCGACTATACATTGTGCCAGTTATGTGGCTACAAGTAGGCAAGCACATCCGATTTCTGCGACGCTTTTATTTACTACAGACGCCCGTCTGCCCAGCGTGTTCGTAGCGCGTTGGACTACGGGTGACTATCCTCTGTGTGCGCGGGTTCAATTCCGCGGGATGGCAGAAAAAGCCCAGATTCCCCAGATTTACGGTGTTCGTGGCACCGAACCGAAGGGTTACGATGTCCATGGCACCGAGCCGAAGAGCTGAAAAGTTCAAGTGCTTCTGGATCGGGAAAAAAATTTACTACAGTAACTTCCTATGCCCCTACATCAATCGCCTTTACGACATGTCTTGTAGGTCGCAGTGGTACTATTATTTTCTCCCTTTCCGGGACCCGGTGCCACATGGACGCGCACAACGTAAAATCGCATAGATCACATACAAATCACAAAGGACAGTATAAAAGTGGTCGACACGGAACGTGAAGAAGAAGAAGAAGAAGAAAGAAAATTATGAAATATTCCATGTTCGATCTTCTCGTTAAGGTAAACAGTTTTGTTTTGTTTTTGTTTGGGGAGAAAATAAAACTAATGACCTGCACATGCATGATGACAGACCAGGAAAAGTGTCTTTAATTTCTTTTCCTATACAATCCCCAGTGTACTTTCTGAAAATGGGAACAAAGCAGTGTAAGATTATTTTTTTTTAAATTTTACAAAAGCTAGGGATACAGTGCAGTGGCGGCTCGTGATCCTTTGTGTTGGTGGGGCCAGGCACAAATGTTCGGGAAAATCCTGGTTTTGGATTAGGTTATATTTAATTTATTAAATAATAAATGCACGTTACACATTATTTTTATGGGGCCTGGCCCCACTGGCCCTTAATGACGAGCCGCCCCTGATACAGTGTATCCCATCTCATTGTAACATATCTGACAACAATAAAGATAATAGATTTGCAAAGGAGCCACATACTCTCTGGGGGTTCGATAACAATAACACCATAAGAGGGAATAAAACTACTACAACGAGATAACAGAAATTATCAAATAGAAACAAGAGATTTGTTACCAAAAAATACACAAAGTGAGAAGCAGAACAGCAAGGCCACTTGATATCGATACATATTATCAGGGAGTTATCTGTGGTTAAGTGGTTAAGCATTTGCCTTGCGTGTCGAAGGTCGTGAGTTCGAATCCGAACCGCGATTGAGTCTGAGATCGAATGAAGAAAGAAAGAGAAAAAAACTGCAGGTCAATAAGACATCCATTCAATCTTGATAACATGTGAAATGAAATGCTTGAGGAAGGCAGTGGGAGTCACCAGGAAAGACAGACTACGAAATGAAGACATCAAAAGCAGAGTGGGCATAAATTCATGCATCGAATACATCGAAAGACAACAAATCCATGTTTTTGGACATTTAATGAGAATGAAATACAACCAACCACCAATAACAGCATACAATAAAAAGAGATCGGGTACTAGAGCTAAGGGAAGACCAAGAAAAGATGGATAGACAATATCAAGACCACACTACATAAACACGGATACAACACAACAAGGGCAACTCATCTAGCCCTAGAACGCAAATTAAAGCTACCATCCCTACACTTAACGGCAAGAGTGGACAGCCAACTACATCTTCCACCTGGGAATAGATAATAGACAATAGATAACAATACGAACAGTATTTATACTGCGACCTACAAGGCATGTCGTAAGAGACGACTACGGTAGAGGCCTAGGAAGCTACCTAGTTAATAGAAAGCGTAGCATAAATCTGATGTGCTGGCCTACTTGTAGGTGCGTAACAGGCACAACGTACAATCGCTCTTAGACTCATCACACACAAATCACAAAGAGTGGTTGAACAAGTGGTAGATATGGAACGTTCCATGAAGAAGTAGTGTCCAGCGCTTGATCATGGCCAGAAAGTGGGAGACTTCAGATAGCCAATTAAAACACTCTTTGTGATTTGTATGTGATCTGAGCGATTTTACGTTGTGCACGTCCAGGTGACGCAGGTGCTCGCAAAGGGAGCAAAGAATAGTACCACTGCGACCTACAAGGCACATCCTAAGAGGCGACTGATATAGGAGCCTAGGAAAGCTACCCTAGTAAATAAAATGCGTAGCAGAAATCGGATGTGCTAATCTACTTGTAGGCACATAACTGGCACAACGCATAATCGCTGTTAGGCTCAAATCACGTACAAATCACACAGAGTGGTTGAACAAGTGGTCGATATGGAGAATTCGAAGAAGAAGATGGAATATGTCATAATCTTCTTCTTCTTCTTCTTCCAACGCTCCATATCTACCACTTGTTTAACCATCCTTTGTGATACACACAATTTCCAGCAACACTCTCGGAAAGGATAAGACACTCAAAATTCATTTTTCGTTCTCACATACTGGGCCCACTCGTTGCAGCACTGCCGAATATGGTCCGGATGGGAAAAAAAAACACAAAAGCATGAAGATAATCCGTACTGAATTCTGTGTGAAGAGTAACAAGTACAGGAAATTGTATCAATTCATGATGTCAGTTGTAACCCAAGAATAGCTTTATTTTCCCTATGTAAATAATTGATGACTTCTTTGCATGATATAAAAATATATGTTTGTAATTGTATACTATTTGTTCAACAAATTCAACTTTTTATATAACATCGCATTTTCATCGAGTGTATGGATCGGGATATTTTTCCAGAGATTCGGGATCTTAATGTAGATGACGCCCGTCTGGTGCCGGAGCCAGCAAGGGAAGCAAAGAATAGTACCACTGTAATCTGTAGTGCATGTCGTAAGAGGCGACTGATGTAGGGATGCTATCCTAATAAATAAAAAGCACGCCCGAGTGGTTACCGGGGCCCAAATTTGGGGTGTAAAGAATAGAACCACTCTTACCTGCCACGCATGTCGTAAGAGGCGACTAAGGAGGTTTGGCTGAAATCGGATGCATGTGTCATAAACGTGTATAAGTCTATGCGCTTAGGGGCCTACCAAACCAATGTGCAACGTATACACGTTCTTGGCAAAGATCAAACATATCACAAAGAGTATTTAAAATTGGTTGTAAAAAACGAACGCAACGAAGAAGAATAAAAAGCAGCGCAGAAATCGAATGTGCTGGTCTACTTGTAGGTGCATAAATGACACAACGTACATTCGCTCTTAGACTCAGATTACGTACAAATCACACAGAGTGTTTGACAAGTGGTTGATATGGCGCATTCGAAGAAGAAGAAGAAGAATGTAGATGAGATCGAGTTCCTAGTCATAACGGAGACGGACGATAAAGTTCCGTGTGTAAGATGAGCCTGTAAAGGAGCCATTGACAGCTCAAAGTCACAAGATTAGGCTGCAAAGCTTCTACCCGGGCAACATTCATTGAAATGAAAATCGTAGCATATCCTTTACAGGACATCGCCATCCAGCACATATTTTCTAGCCACCACTTATACGTTCAGTAGTTTGCCATTGCTTTCTGTTATGGGAGTTCGTACACTGCAGCTAAGATCTTCCCGTGTAAGAAAGAGATAGGAGCAATCATGGTTATTCACAAAAGTACGATGATGATGCTTCTAACACAGCACACGTTCGAGTGATGTTGCTAATGTTTGTTTGCCAAGCTGGTTATTATGTTAAAATAACACAATGTCCCAAACATTTTTTTAAAGTTTGGAAAAGGTGAGCCTGGCAACCGTATAGTGCACATTAAAACCAGTCCGTATTCTGGGCATGGTATGTTGATTCCTGATGTTGCCAGTTTAAGAACACTGTCCTTTCGCCAGATTTATGGTGTTCGTGGCACCGAACCGAACTTCTTTCTTCTTCTTTGCGTTCGTTCTTTACGACCAATTTTAATTACTCTTTGTGATATGTTTGATCTTTGCCAAGAACGTGTATACGTTGCACATTGGTTTGGTAGGCCCCTAAACGCATAGATTTCTACAAGTTTAGGACACGTGCATCCGATTTCAGCCAAACCTCCTTAGTCGCCTCTTACGACATGCATGGCAGGTAACAGTGGTTCTATTCTTTACACCCAAATTTGGGCCCCGGTAACCACTCGGGCGACCGAGCCGAACTGTTACGATAGTCATGGCACCGAACCGAACTGTTACGATAGTCATGGCACCGAGCCGAACTGTTACGATAGTCATGGCACCGAGCCGAAGAGCTGAAAAGCTCAAGTGCTTCTGCATCATGGAAAAAAGAACACTGTCACAGTAGTTCCGACGACGTTTCCACATTTTCAAAAACTCAAGACAACTCGATTCACAGTTTCATCACTGAGGACTCGTGAGTCGACAATAGCGGTGTGAGGAAACATACAAATCTGATATGGTCAGTGCGAAAGTCAAAACTGTGGTAAATAATCTAATTCATCATCGTCTTGTCCACGTCGAGCTCAAGGGGGCACTTAGGGCAGAGACAAAACAATCCAACTCGATTTCAACTTGTGTCTTTCGACTATGACATCCGGAGTTTCATGAGCGAGTTGGATTATTCCCGTCTCTGATTCTGTCTCTGTTCCTGTGTCTGTATATTCTCTGTTCTGTCTCTGTGTTGCTTCTGTTTCTGTTACTGTCTCTATAGTTGCTTCTGTCTGTTTCTGGCTCTGTTTTTGTATCTATTGTTGCTTCTGTCTGTATATGTCTATGTTTCTGTATCTATCGTTGCTTCTATCTGAATATGTATCTGTTTCTGTCTCTATCGTTGCTTCTTTTTGTATATGTCTCTGTTTCTGTCTCTATCATTGCTTCTGTCTCTGTTTCTGTTTCTGTCTCAGTTTCTGTCTCTGTTTCTGTCTCTGTTTCTGTCTCTTTCTTCCTATCATTGCTTCTGTCTCTGTTTCTGTTTCTGTCTCTGTTTCTGTCTCTGTTTCTGTCTCTGTTTCTGTCTATATCATTGCTTCTGTCTCTGTTTCTGTCTCTGCTTCTGCCTTTATCGTTGCTTCTGTTTCTGTGTCTGTATATGTCTCTATTTATGTTACTGTCTCTGTTTCTGTTACTGTTTCTGTTACTGTCTCTGTTCTGTACTGTCTCTGTTACTGTCTCTGTTTCTGTTTCTATCGTTGCTTCTGTCTCTGTTTCTGTCTCTGTTTCTGTTACTGTCTCTGTTTCTCTCTCAGCTTCTGCCTCCGTTTCTGTAGCCGTTTACTTTTTCACAGTGTGGAATGACAAGCCCCCCCGCCCCCATACCTTCCCTTGCACATTGAACGACATGCGACATTGGATCTATGTTTCTCTTCGTGGGAACCAACTTGGAGAGGTTAAAAAAAAAAACACGAAATATCAGTCAGAAGTTAATGATCCCAAAAAAGCGACAGAAAGAAAAAGATATTGAACAGCTTACCTTCATAACGTAGAAGCATGACAATAACAGAACTGATTACGAACAGAAAGCAGCAAGGATCAGTGATCGCCTACTCCAATATGTATGACATACGATGAATATCTAACATAGCATTACGAGTAAGGATCGGGATGTTGTTATTTTGAGTTAGTGAAGAAGAACATGCGCAGATTTCTAACCAAAAATCCTCATTGAACTAATTTAACTCGTACTGGGGCTCGTTATATAGACTGCAACCTGTGCACAAATTTGGATCAAATTTCCTTCAAGACCATTGGTTCCTAAAGTGGGCGGTAGCGACCCCCAGTGGGCGTTGAAGTCTTCTAGGGAACGATAGTGGGTTCAGAAACATTTGGGGGCGATCTAGGGGCCAGTGGCTCCTTAGTAATTAATAATATATATTTAAAAATAAATTATTTTCCTGATTTTGCGATTAAATAACTATTCAAGATGAAGCACATATTGGCCATTACATTTTCAATAATTAAACGGCATAGCAGTAATGTATCATTAGTTACTATTTAACGGCATAAGCAGTAATGTATCATTAGTTGTTATTTAACGACATAAGCAGTAATGTATCATTAGTTGTTATTTAACGGCATAAGCAGTAATGTATCATTAGTTGCTGTTTAACAACATAAGCAGTAATGTATCATTAGTTGCTGTTTAACAACATAAGAAGTAATGTATCATTAGTTGCTATTTAACAACATAAGCAGTAATGTATCATTAGTTGTTATTTAACGGCATAAGCAGTAATGTATAATTAGTTGCTGTTTAACAACATAAGCAGTAATGTATCATTAGTTGCTGTTTAACAACATAAGCAGTAATGTATCATTAGTTGATATTTAACAACATAAGCAGTAATGTATCATTAGTTGCTATTTAACAACATAAGCAGTAATGTATCATTAGTTGCTATTTAACAACATAAGCAGTAATGTATCATTAGTTGCTATTTAACAACATAAGCAGTAATGTATCATTAGTTGCTATTTAACGGCATAAGCAGTAATGTATCATTAGTTGCTATTTAACGGCATAAGCAGTAATGTATCATTAGTTGCTATTTAACAACATAAGCAGTAATGTATCATTAGTTGCTATTTAACAACATAAGCAGTAATGTATCATTAGTTGCTATTTACGTCGAAAATATCAAACCTCTTGAACGTGAAAACTGTTATAATTGGAGGGGGGAATATGAATGGAAGGGGAGGGGTTACAAAATTTATGTCTTGCAGAGTGGGGTGGTACCCCAAAAAAGTTTGGGAACCTATATTGTAGTCCAACTCGCACTTCTGCGACCGTCACCGCTTGACTTCAATTAACATAAATAACATGCACGTAGATTTATTTATTGTTTGTTTGTTTGTTTAGTAGGGATTAAAGCTCTTTAAGCCGAGGCACGCCCTTTCAACCTAAGGCGAACCTTTTATTGGTTATATCAGAGCGTGTAGGCCAACAAACATGAAAATAAAAATTAATCCTTTCGGAGAATCCAAGAATTGATTTATTTATTGAGTTATATTCATCGTTTAATTTGTTGATTTATTTTGGAGTTTATGTTTTGATTCAATTTTCTTTTTCTTTCTCATACATGATGCGGGTCGTCTGAACCTTCTAATAGGAAAAAATGACTAAAATCGCATCATCATATATTAATATATATATATTCCTTTTGTACCGTTATACTTTACATACTGCCCTGCATGTCTTCTTCTTCTTCCTTCTTGCCCCTAGGAAGCATAGGTTCCAATCAAGGCCTTCCAAGCCCGCCTATCCAAGACCATCCTTTCCAGATCTCTCCACTCTCTCCCCAGTTTCTTGCATTTCGTCTCCAACTCCCGTCTCCAGGTGTTCCTGGGTCTTCCCTACCTCTTGCTCCTGGGGTGTCACCGAGAGCCTGTCTTGTGATGCTGTTAGGGGTTTCCTCAGTGTGTGTCCTATCCATCGCCACCTTCTGCTTCTTATTTCTTGTTCCACCTGTCGTTGTCCTGTTCTATCCCAGAGTTTCCTGTTTGTGGTCCTGTCATACCATCACAGATGGAGTATCCTGTCCAGGCATCTATTAATGAATGTCTGCAAGATGTTGGTGTTCTCCTTAGTTGTTCTCCATGTCTCAGCTCCATACAGAAGGACAGCCTTGACATTTGAGTTAAATATCATTATCTTAGTTTTATTCCTGATCATTCTTGAACTCCATATGTTCTTCAGAATGGCAAAGGCTGATCTTGCCTTTTGTATTCTTGCCACAGAATACCAAAGTTCCTGCAAGTAAGTTCTCTATGCCGTCAATCTCTTCCATGGAGTTAAGTCCGATAATTCTTGCCTCTCTCAGCAAAGGTAGTTTCTTTCTTGGTCGTCCTTCTTTCTTGAACCCTCTTGCCTCCACTTCAATGCCTGCTTTACATCACCACATATGGTATATCGTCATTGTTCTGACTGATTGATAGATCAACATCATTTGATTTATGAAGATCTCAGTGGCAGTGCACGAACTGCGTAGCACAAGCGAGATTCAAAAATGTAATTTTGAAAATGATAAAAATTATTGTTGGAGTTTTATTTGAATCTTTTAATGAATTTTGCCCAGGAAGCAACTTTGCAGCCTACTACTTTCTATTTTGGACTACCAAGGGTTCTTTTACGTTCTCAGATTGAACACTGGACCTACGTTTTAGCGCCCGTCTCCGATAGGACTAGGAACTCGATCAGGGATCTACATTGAGATCAGGTATCTCTGGAAAAATATCCACATGTCTCCACGAGGGAGCAAACCTGGTACATTTGGCACGAGAGACGAGTACCTCACCACTACGCCACAGAGCCCCCTATTTTAAGATAATTAAAAGTACACACTGTTCCTTGTGATATTGTCAATAGCGAACGTTATTTCTCATTGTTTTTCAAGACCATTCGTTCAGTTGTCAATAGTGATGTTTGCTATCTGGTTATTTTTTACATTTCTATTCGTAAACTTTTTTTTATGCACGGTTTCATCTTTGATCAATTCTGCTGTCGCCTGTGTGTTGCCGCGGCTCGCAAGGGGAGCAAAGAATAGTAACACTGCAACCTACAAAGCATGTCGTAAGAGTCGACTAAGGTAGAAGCCTAGGGAAGCTACCTAGTAAATAAAAGCATCACAGAAACCGGATGTGCTGGCCTACTTGTAGGCGCATAGCTAGCACAACGTACAATCAAACATATTTGCAAAATCACGATTCTTCTTCTTCGAACGCTCAATATCGACCACTTGTTAACACTTTTGTATGCGATCTGAGCCTACGAGCGATTGTACGTTTTTTCCAGTTATGCGCCACAAGTAGGCCAGCACATTCGATTTCTACGACTCTTTTATTTACTAGTGTAGCTTCTCTAGGTCCATATCTCAGTCGCCTCTTACGACATGCCTTGTAGGTAGCAATGTTACTATTCTTTGCTCGCCTTACGAGTCCCGGCTTCACACGAGCGTGCAGTGTGTCCAAGTGTTGTCATGTATATTGGTTTCTGTGAGTGCTATGTCATGACACAGCTATAAAGTTATATAGTTATTACTGTTAGCATGCAGAAAATGTCATCGATAATGTTGTAATCAGTGGCGGCTCGTCATTAAGGGTCAGTGAGGTCGGGCCTCACCAAAACTAATGTGTAACTTGTATTTATTAGTTAATAAATCGCCCTGATGTTACGGCCCAAATTTGGTGTAAAAGAATAGAACCACTGTTACGCCGCATGTCGTAA
Source organism: Arion vulgaris (assembly GCA_020796225.1). NCBI lineage: Eukaryota > Metazoa > Mollusca > Gastropoda > Stylommatophora > Arionidae > Arion > Arion vulgaris. The sequence goes on from CM036764.1 coordinate 37,883,658, forward strand.
GAGGCGACTAAGGAGGTTTGGTGAAATCGCATGCATGTGTCCTAAATGTATAGAAGTCTTGCTTTAGTGGCCTACTAAACATGTGGCAATGATACACGTTCTTGGCAAAGATCAAACATATCACAAAGAGTGATTAAAATTAAAAGAACGACGCAAAGAAGAAAAGTTAATAAATTAAAATATAACCTAACCCAAAACTATGATTTTTCCGAAAATTGAATCTGAGTCCCACCAACAAAAAGGATCACGAGCCGCCTCAGGTTGTAATAAAGTTGCAGGTTTAATAGTAGAAATATAATTGGTTATTGGTTTCTGAACTGACGTCATAGTACTCCAGGTTAACCCTTATGAGATCAAGTTTACCTTTTTATGTATATGGTTTGTAGGGCTAAGTGGCTTCGAGGGTCCTGGTTCAAATCAGACCGCGCCGTTCTGTTCACCAATTTTTTACATATGTCCCTATGATTGTTTGACGGCACTAGGGAGTTCGTGCGTTGTGCAATACCCCGACAGGTGGCGTGCCATTTCTGCTGAGAGGGTCCGAGATATGGGATAAAACCCGGTGCAGTGAAGTAAATCCTTCGTCTTTAGATACTTTATTAATTGATTGTTCATTGTCCATGATTCGCTGCCATACATAAGTATTGGTTGAATATAGCTCTGGAGTAGCTTTCCCCAGTGTTGTTGGTAGTGAATTCACGCACAGTGTGTTTTTATTGTAATACAAAGCTGTTTTCTCTTGAGCTATTTAGTTACTTTAGTGAAATGTTATAAGAAAGAGAAGATGGAGATATGTTGGGCTAACTTAGGGAGAAATGATCAACGAATATCAAAGCAGCATTGAAGTGGATGCAAAGGTTCAAGAAAGAGGTCGACCTAAGGAGACTCTGAAGCAATCAGCTGAAGAGGCAAAATATTGGTCTCAGTTCCATGGAGGGAGATTGTTTGAGTGCCCAGAATAGAGCGGTATGGAGAAATTACTTGAGGCCCTATGTAAGCATAACAGACTGAGAGAATTATTATTATTATTTTTATATAGTTACTTATCAATATATATATATATATATAAAACTAGTCACGACAGACATAAAGTGTTTATGTAGAATGTTGGGAGTATCAAGAAGAGACGGGTTGAGAAATGAAGACATCAGGGAAAAAGTGGCTACAACATCAGTACTAAACTTCATCAAGAAACAACAAATTAAATGATTCGGCCACATATGCAGATTACCAACAGACTATGTGCCTCAAAGAGCAATGTTACTTCGATACAGTGGATACAAAGCAAAAGTCCGTCAACGCAAAAGATGAACCTCAGAGATAACAGAGGCGACGAAAATCACTTGATGAAGCACACACAAAAGCCCGTTCTTGAAATCACTTCTTATCCTGACGCTGTGAGGCAAAACAGGACTAGAGAAAAGAAAGAACAAGTTTTGGTTGCATATAGCGCCCATGTGTTACCGGGGCCAGCACGTTGAGCAAAGAATAGTAACACTGTGACCTACAACGCATGTCGTAAAAGGCGACTGAGGTAGGGGGCCTATGGAAGCTGCCCTAGAGAATAAAAAGTGTCACAGAAATCGAATTTGCTGGCCTACTTGTATGCGCATAACTGGTACAAAAGTACAATCGCTTTTAGGCTCAGATCACAGCAAGTCGACAAAACTTGTTTAACAAGTTTTCGATATGGAAGAAGTTTGAATAAAGCATCGGAATACCAGCATCAGAGAAAAGGTTGGAACAAGACCGTGCTTGAACTATATACCGAAACAGAGAATGAAGTGGTTTGGCCACTTAGTAAGAATGCGAACAGACCAAACTGCCTATGCGTCTTTCCACAACAGAATATCAGGAATGAAGGCGAGAGGAAGACCGAGGAAAAGGTGGATAGATAACGTAGTTGAATTCTGCCAGGGGACTAAGTAAACCATCACACAAGTCACCAGAGAAGCACAAGGCAAATACATGAAACCACGACACTGGGTTAACAACCCGGTAACAGTGTACTGACAACACAAGTCACCAGAGAAGAGCAAGACAATACATGAAACACGACATGTTAACAACCGTAACAGTGTGCTAACACAAGTACCAGGAAGAGCAAGACAAATACATAACCACGACACTGTTAACAACTGATAACAGTGGTTGACAAACGAAGAAGAAGAAGATACCTTGCACAGTGTCGTTGGTAGTGAATTATGCATATTTATCGTATATATATATAAGATAAAGATCAATGGAATTGTATGTCTGTCCCAATTGTTTGGAGATATCTGGACATCCTACGGACTTGAAATTTGGCAAGAAGGTAGCTTTCATGGATACGAAGAGGGAAAAATTATCAAACTATACTTTTTTTACGTTTCTATAATCATATTCCCAACTTAACGCACATGGTCTTTCTGCATAGAAATCACCGAAAGCATATATTCATGATTTCACGACGTTGCCGTCACATGATGGCAAAGCGATCATGTTGTTATAGTCCGGTGACGTCTTTCGAACATCACACGAATACTAACACATTTATGGGTATTTCAACATGTCAGTTTAGTTTAGTCGTCGGATCACCATCACTGCACGTCGAACAAATTAGTCCATAAGTGCTCCGATCTCTCCCTCAGTATGTCCATCAGCTGTGGCGACTAACGACACCGGTTCTTTGTTGGTTTACAATTCTTCTTTGTCTGCCAGCATAGCGTTCTTGTCGAGCTACACCACACTTAACTTTGAGTTCTTGCAGTCTGGTTAGTGTTGTGGATTCACCGCTATTACGTGAATCATGTACACGCCCTCTCTCCCTTAAGGAATTTATAATATCAGCCTGGTCATTGCTCGTCCGCTTTGGACAGCAGCCATACCTGCAAGCCTATCCGCACGTTCATCCCCCTTACACCTGCATGCCCTGGCACAAAAATAAAACTGATCTTTGTCAGCTTAGACCTCCCCAGCGATTCTATCCAATGTCTCCTAAATCATCCTGTTTCAATCTTCCTGAGCATACTCATTGAGTCACTGAGAAAACATGCATGGATAAAAGTCTGTGATTCTAGCCAAATCATCGCTTTGGTAACCGCCATGATTTCCATAGTGAGACTGCTTGTAGTCACGGCAAAACCACCACTGTCTTCCTTCACAACATCAACAACATGTAAGTTCTGTAGACAAATGCATAAGATGCTCGACTTTGAAAGTAGTTTAGATTTAAACAACCCCCCTCCTCCTCTTGCGAAGAACGGTAAACTGTTAGTATCTAAATAAAATATGATGACATCTGAAACACATACGAAATAAAGTTAGTAAAAGATGACAAATAGTTGACACTAATCACACTCTGGAAAAATAATTTCTGAAATATTCTTCTTTCAATGTTTGTTATAGTTGAAAACTGTCTGTCTATAATTTATGTAATTACTGAGAAGTTCTAGCAGTTTCTAGAATGTATAGAGTTTTGTTGAGTTCAACACAGACATGTCTAGTTTGTGGATTTGGACGTTGGGTGAGCAAGGAGAGTGTGTGAACGATATAGAATGAGAGAGGTGAGTGAAGTGTGTGAATGATATAGAGTGAGAGAGGTGAGTGATATAATGTGTGAGGGAGATTGAGAGTGTGAAATATAGGAGACTGGCGGAGAGAAAGAGTGTTTCTACTTCTTCGAATGGTCCGTATCAAGCGCTTGTCAACCACTCTGTGTGATTTGTATGTGATCTGAGCCTAAGATCGATTGTACGCTGTGCTAGTTATGCGCCTAGAAGTAGGCCAGCACAGCTGATTTCTGCAACGTTTTTTATTTACTAGAGTAGCATATCTAGGCCCCTACCTCAGTCACCTCTTACGCCATGCCTTATAGGTCGCAGTGTTACCTCAGTCACCTCTTACGACATGCCTTATAGGTCGCAGTGTTACCTCAGTCACCTCTTACGACATGCCTTATAGGTCGCAGTGTTACCTCAGTCACCTCTTACGACATGCCTTATAGGTCGCAGTGTTACCTCAGTCACCTCTTACGACATGCCTTATAGGTCGCAGTGTTACCTCAGTCACCTCTTACGACATGCCTTATAGGTCGCAGTGTTACCTCAGTCACCTCTTACGACATGCCTTATAGGTCGCAGTGTTACCTCAGTCACCTCTTACGACATGCCTTATAGGTCGCAGTGTTACCTCAGTCACCTCTTACGACATGCCTTATAGGTCGCAGTGTTACCTCAGTCACCTCTTACGCCATGTCTTGTATGTCGCAGTGTTACCTCAGTCACCTCTTACGCCATGCCTTATAGGTGGCAGTGTTACTATTTGTTGCTCTCCCCTGCGTGTCCCGACAACACACGGGCTGAAAGAGTGCTCGAAATAAAGAAAGATTGACAGAGGAGAGGTAGTGAGTAAAAGGGTAGAAAGATGAGAGGTAGAGATGAAAGAGGTAGTGAAAGATGAAAGAGGAATGAAGAGAGAAAGAGTAGAAAGAGGTAGTGATGAAAGAGGTAGTGAAGATGAAAGAGGTAGTGAAAGGAGAAAGAGTATGAAAGAGGTAGTGAAAGATGAAAGAGGTAGGAAGATGAAGAGGTAGTAAAGAGAGAAGAGTATGAAAGAGGTAGTGAAAGAGGTGAAGAGAGGTAGTGAAGGATGAAAGAGGTAGTGAAAGATGAGAGGTAGTGAAAGAGAGAAAGAGTATGAAAGAGGTAGTGAAAGATGAAAGAGGTAGTGAAAGATGAGAGGTAGTGAAAGAGAGAAAGAGTATGAAAGAGGTAGTGAAAGATGAAAGAGGTAGTGAAAGATGAAAGAGGTAGTGAAAGAGAGAAAGAGTATGAAAGAGGTAGTGAAAGATGAAAGAGGTAGTGAAAGAGAGAAAGAGTATGAAAGAGGTAGTGAAAAATGAAAGAGGTAGTGAAAGATGAAAGAGGTAGTGAAAGAGAGAAAGAGTATGAAAGAGGTAGTGAAAGATGAAAGAGGTAGTGAAAGATGAAAGAGGTAGTGAAAGAGAGAAAGTTAGAGAATATAATAAAATAATGAAAGAGTGTGGGAGATATATTTAGTGACAAGCCCGTATGCCCAGCGTGTTCGTAGCGCGTTGGACTACGGGTGACTATCCCTCTGTGTCTGCGGGTTCAATTCCGCGGATGGCAGAAAAAGCCACAGATTCCCCAGATTTACGGTGTTCGTGGCACTGAACCGAAGGGTTACGATGTCCATGGCACCGAGCCGAAGAGCTGAAAAACTTAAGTGCTTCTGGATCGGAAAAAAAAATTTAGTGACAAAGAGTTTGGGAGAGACTGAATAGGACAGGGTGTATAGAGAGAATGAAAGAGTCAGTGAATAGAGAGATGGAGGAGAGACACAGTGAAAGGGTGAGGAAGGAGTGATTGAGAGAGAGAGAGAGAGAGAGAGAGAGAGAGAAAGGAACACGAGATTCAAAAGATAACGAAAAAAGCGACACTGAAATAGATAGTGACGGAGAGTGAGAAAGAGAGAGATACACACTGAAAGAGAGTGAGAGAGATACACACTGAAAAGAGAGAAAGGTAGAAACTGCAAGCATGAAAGAGAGAAAGTGGAGAATACTAGAAATGAGATAAGATAAAGAAAGACAGATAGGTAGATATGCTGAAAGATGGAGGGAAAGGAGATGAAGATGCACAGAAAGAAACAGAGTGAAGATAGACTATAAAAAGAGAGAATATGAGAGGGGGGGAAAACTGAAATAGAGTGAAAATAGAGAATCTGAGGAAATGGCAAGAGACAATGACAAAACACGTAATCACAAAGTACTGTAGTTTTACAAATAACAAAAACAATGACAAAATACAGCAACGTTTCGACCAACAAGGCCTTTATCAAGCAAACGAACAACAGTAGTGACGAATTTAAAAAAAACATATGGACGACTACATACAAACGTTTCTAAGTGGGAGACACTGAGTCTGGGAAGTGACAGAGACAATGAAGATGAGTGTAATGATAGAGTGGAAAGCAGAGAATGGGAGACACTGAGTAGGAGACAGAGCAGAAGACACGGAGTGGAGACAAAGTGGAAGACAGAGAGTGGGTGACAGTTAAAACAAAACGTAAGACTGAAGAGAAAGAAAGGAAGAGTGGTGAATGAAGCTGACAGTGCTAGAGAGAGAGAGAGAGAAAGCTAAAGAGGAGAGAGAGATTGAAAGAGACGGTAGAAAGAGAGAAAAGTGAGATTGAGATTGAGTACAGGGACATTGAGAGTTAAAGAGTGAATGAATAAGACATACTGAAAGAGAGAGAGAGAGAGATTAGAATAGTTAGAGAGAAATAGAGAGAAAATGAAAATCTGTTCTTCTATTCTCTAATCCTGTTTTGTCTCATATCATCAGGATAAGAAGAGATTTCTGTCAGAAATTCTTGTATGGATTGTACACGGTCTTACACCGCCTATGTTATTTCGGCGGTCCACTTTTTGCATGGTCGAACCTTTTGCATTGTATTCACTGTATTCCCCTTTGAGGCGCAATGTCTGATCGTAATCTGCTTATGTGGCCGAATCATTTAATTTGTTGTTTCTTGATTAAGTTCAGTACTGATGTTGTACCCACTTTTTCTGATGTCTTCATTTCTCAACCGGTCTCTTCTGCTACCCCCAGGATCTCTGTCGTGACTAATTTTCTTCTATCATTTGATGTCAGCGTCCAAGTTTGGCATTGATAGCATATGTTGAGAGAAATAGTGTGTTGAACACTGCTCTGTTTGTGTTCATGATGACATGTTTTGCATTTCAAATTTGATGTCATTTGTTCTATAATTTGATTTTCTTTACATTTTGAGATACCCTTTGTATGGATACCGGTAGCAAATAGCAAAGTTTTATAGATTGATTGATTGGTCGATCATCATTGCACTTCGATGAGTAACCATGTGTGTTCCAATTTATTTCTTACACAGGAATATCTCATCGACTGTGCACGAACTCCGTAGCACCGTTGACGGTCCCGATGCAATTTAGAAGATGGTGAAATATTTGTAGAGTTTATTAATAATATAATAATAATAGCACAACATCAACACCAACAACAACAACAGCTACAAAAACAGCAGTAACAGTGTGACAATGCCAAAACCAGCAAAAAAACAGTAGCAGCACAATCAGCAACTCAAAACAACAAAACAACAACAGAAATGAAATCAAGTCGACTGCAAAGCAGCACATAGCACAGCAGAGCAACATCAACAGCGAAATCAAGCAGCAACACTAGTTGACAATCATCAACAGCAACTGCAAAGAACAACAGCAGACACAAAAAACAACGAGCAGCACCAGCACATCAAAGCAACTGCAAAAGCAAAGCAGACAATCATCAACAACTGCAAAAGAACAAACAAAAACAAGCATCAAAGCATCAACAAACTGCAAAGCAGAACAACAAGCAAATCATCAATAGCACTGCAAACAACAGCAGCAAACATCAATAACTAAACACAAACAGCAGCACAATCATCAATAGCAACTGCAAAATCAACAAAACATCAGCAGCATCATCAACGACAATAGCAACAGGAACAACGTCAATACTAATTCTGTAATAATTAATAATAATACATAGTGACATGAGACAGGACTAAACCAGACATCAGTTGTTAATCCGACTTGATAATATTCGAAAGTTTAACTGTGCCGCTTGTTGATGTAAATTGTTTGTAACAAATTGTAAATTTATGCTAGGGCTTGTTAGCTGTAACCGGTTTATTGCACGGGATAAATTTGTAATCGATCGAGAGTCTGCAACAGTGGATTTCAACTTTCTGTAGACGGGACCCAAAATGTGTACATGTCATTTGTTGTCTCTTTATCATAAAATTATAGATGGTGTCTCCATCTTCTTCTTCGATCGCTCCACGTCGACCACTTGTTAACTTTGTGATTTGTATGTGATCTGAGCATAAGAGCGATTGTACGTTGTGCCAGTTATGCACCCACAAGAAGGCCAGCATATCCGATTTCTGCAACGCTTTTTATTTACTAGGGTAGCTCACCTAGGTCGCTTCTTCAGTCGTCTCTTACGACATGCCTCGTAGGTCGCAGGGTTACTATTCTTTGCTCCTCTTTCGGGCCCCAGCAACACGCGAGCAGGATATAAATGATGTCTGTTGATTGATTGATTGATTGATTGATCGATAGGATCATCAACATTGCACTGCGATGTGCAGCCACGTGTCTCGATCTCTTCCTTACAGTGCACGATCTCAGGGTAAAACTCGACATCGGCGGGGGTCCTCTATGTAGTTTTGAAGGTGGTGAAAATATTTTGTAGGAATTTTATTTTTAATCTTTCTATTGTATTTTGTCCAGGCAGCGGGTTTCCAGCCTGCTCTTTTCGATTTTGAACTGACAAGGGTTCTTTTACGTGCTCAATTTGAACACGGGACCTCCGTTTTATCGTCCGTCTCCGATATGACTAGGACCTCGATCAGGGATCTACACTGAGATCAGGGATCTCTGGAAAAATATCCCGATGGCTCCACGAGGGAGCGAACTGAATACCTTTGGGACGAGAAGCAAGCACTCAACCTCTACGCCACAGAGACTCCATAGAAGTGATAACCGATGTCTCATTACCTTGACGTCTTATATGATGTTTCATTACCTTGACGTCTTAGATGGTGTTTCATTACCGTGACGTCTTAGATGATGTCTCATTACCGTGACGTCTTAGATGGTGTTTCATTACCGTGACGTCTTAGATGGTGTTTCATTACCTTGACGTCTTAGATGGTGTCTCATTACCGTGACGTCTTAGATGGTGTCTCATTACCTTGACGTCTTAGATGGTGTCTCATTACCTTGACGTCTTAGATGGTGTCTCATTACCTTGACGTCTTAGATGGTGTCTCATTACCTTGACGTCTTAGATGGTGTCTCATTTACCTTGACGTCTTAAATGATGTTTCATTACCGTGACGTCTTAGATGATGTTTCATTACCTTGACGTCTTAGATGATGTCTCATTACATTGACGTCTTATATGATGTCTCATTAATGACATCATATGATGTCTCATCATTGACGTCTTGTGTGTTCATTAGACGTCTTAGATGATGTTCATTCCCTATCTGATGTCTCATTACGTACGTCTTAGATGATGTCTCATTACCGTGACGTCTTAGCTGATGTTTCATTACCGTGACGTCTTAGATGATGTCTCATTACCGTGACGTCTTAGATGTGTCTCATCCGTGACGTCTTAATGATGTCCATTACCGTGACGTCTTAGATGATGTCTCATTACAGTGACGTCTTAGATGATGTATCAACACCTGATATATGCCATCTCATCACAATAACCTGACAAATGATATTATATCACGTTGACGTGTTAGACAACTCCTGCACTTTCCCGTCTCTACGAACGACGCAGACGGTAGTCAAATTAGCGAAAATCCCATAATCTAAGCATGTCGTTTGAGAAGCTTAATTCTAAGACGCATACCTTCAACCTTCAAAGGAGGATTGGTTGACAGAATTTCTCTCCTCCAGGAAAACTGGTTCAAATGTACTTTTCTGTACACAAAGTACATCCATCGGTGCTCAACCATATTATTTAGTGATATCATCACATTTTGCCACTCCAACAGTCCTCAGGAATTTCTTTCTCTCAAAGGCCAGATGTCCTGCCTCTGCAGCCGTCATGTTCAAACCATCAGTTACATCCTGAATCCATCTTTTCGTGGTCTTCCTCTTCTTCTCTTTGCTGGTATGCTCCTTCCATGATGGTCTTCTCCAGCCCTTCATGTCTTTTATATGTCCAAAATATCTCAATTATCTCTTTCTTATTTGTAGCATCAGCCAGTTTTCTGTGATTTTGAGTTCTTTCTGGATAGATATATCTGTTCTTTTCTCTCTCCAAAATATACGAGAACTCTTCTGTAACACTTATATTCGAAAGCACATATATGTTTTTCCACTGCTTTATTAAATGTCCATGCTTCACACATATAGCGATATATTGTAAATTAATAAATAAAATTCCTACATAATATGTTCTCCATCTTTCAAATTACATCGGGGATCCTCGCCGGTGCTACGGAGTTCGTACAGTGCCGCTGAGATCTTCTTGTGTAAGAAAGAGATAGGAAAATACATAGTTACTTACTGAAGTGCACTGATGATGGTCCAATCAATCAATCAATCAATCAGTTATATAAAACGAAAGTATCAGCTAGTTAAATAGTCTACATTTGAGTACTTAAATCACCCGAGTGGCTACCGGGGCACACATTTGGGGTGTAAAGAATAGAACCACTGTTACCTGCCACGCATTTCGTAAGAGGCGACTTAGGAGGTTTGGTTGAAATCGGATGCACGTGTCCTAAACGTGTAGAAGTCAATGCGTTTAGGGCCTACCAAACCAATGTGCAACGTATACACGTTCTTGGCAAAGATCAAACATACGACAAAGAGTGATTAAAATTGGTCGTAAAGAACGAACGCAAAGAAGAAGAAGAAGAAGAAGAAAATGTACTTAAATACTAGCTTCGGCGACGATTTAGAATCATTCCTCCAACTCTCCACCAACTTATAATATTCAGAGACCAATTTTCAGCTTGGTAGATTAGAGATTCAACCAAACTGGAAATTGAACCCTTTGTGTTAGTAATAAAGTTTCCTTGCTTATACCGAACACACTATATATAACCGCATAGCTGTATATCATCATCATCAGGTGCCGTACCGGCTGTCGTAGGCGATCATGGATCTCCACAAATCTCTGTCGTTGGTGTTTACTATCAACTCAGATGTTGACGCCCTACTGTGCCTTGAAGTCAGGCTATCCAACATTTTTTCTCTCTCTCTTCCCCTGTCTCGCATGAAGATGTACCTATTTATGTTGTATATGAACTTCCTTTATGTAGACTCACATGGTCACTGGCAGCAACTTATGTAGTCTCACATGGTCACTGGCAGCAACTTATGTAGTATCACATGGTCACTGGCAGCAACTTATGTAGTCTCACATGGTCACTGGCAGCAACTTATGTAAGTCTCAATGGTCACTGGCAGCAACTAGTAGTCTCACATGGTCATGGCAGCAACTTATGTAGATTCACATGGTCACTGGCAGCAACTTATGTAGTCTCACATGGTCACTGGCAGCAACTTATGTAGTCTCACATGGTCACTGGCAGCAACTTATGTAGACTCACATGGTCACTGGCAGCAACTTATGTAGTCTCACATGGTCACTGGCAGCAACTTATGTAGTCTCACATGGTCACTGGCAGCAACTTATGTAGTCTCACATGGTCACTGGCAGCAACTTATGTAGACTCACATGGTCACTGGCAGCAATTTATGTAGTCTCACATGGTCACTGGCAGCAACTTATGTAGACTCACATGGTCACTGGCAGCAACTTATGTAGATTCACATGGTCACTGGCAGCAACTTATGTAGTCTCACATGGTCACTGGCAGCAACTTATGTAGATTCACATGGTCACTGGCAGCAACTTATGTAGTCTCACATGGTCACTGGCAGCAACTTATGTAGTCTCACATGGTCACTGGCAGCAACTTATGTAGATTCACATGGTCACTGGCAGCAACTTATGTAGTCTCACATGGTCACTGGCAGCAACTTATGTAGTCTCACATGGTCACTGGCAGCAACTTATGTAGTCTCACATGGTCACTGGCAGCAACTTATGTAGTCTCACATGGTCACTGGCAGCAACACATGTAGTCTCACATGGTCACTGGCAGCAACACATGTAGTCTCACATGGTCACTGGCAGCAACTTATGTAGATTCACATGGTCACTGGCAGCAACTTATGTAGTCTCACATGGTCACTGGCAGCAACTTATGTAGTCTCACATGGTCACTGGCAGCAACTTATGTAGTCTCACATGGTCACTGGCAGCAACACATGTAGTCTCACATGGTCACTGGCAGCAACTTATGTAGATTCACATGGTCACTGGCAGCAACTTATGTAGATTCACATGGTCACTGGCAGCAACTTATGTAGTCTCACATGGTCACTGGCAGCAACTTATGTAGTCTCACATGGTCACTGGCAGCAACTTATGTAGATTCACATGGTCACTGGCAGCAACTTATGTAGTCTCACATGGTCACTGGCAGCAACTTATGTAGTCTCACATGGTCACTGGCAGCAACTTATGTAGTCTCACATGGTCACTGGCAGCAACTTATGTAGTCTCACATGGTCACTGGCAGCAACTTATGTAGTCTCACATGGTCACTGGCAGCAACACATGTAGTCTCACATGGTCACTGGCAGCAACTTATGTAGATTCACATGGTCACTGGCAGCAACTTATGTAGTCTCACATGGTCACTGGCAGCAACTTATGTAGTCTCACATGGTCACTGGCAGCAACTTATGTAGTCTCACATGGTCACTGGCAGCAACACATGTAGTCTCACATGGTCACTGGCAGCAACTTATGTAGATTCACATGGTCACTGGCAGCAACTTATGTAGTCTCACATGGTCACTGGCAGCAACTTATGTAGTCTCACATGGTCACTGGCAGCAACTTATGTAGTCTCACATGGTCACTGGCAGCAACTTATGTAGTCTCACATGGTCACTGGCAGCAACACATGTAGTCTCACATGGTCACTGGCAGCAACTTATGTAGTATCACATGGTCACTAGCAGCAACTTATGTAGTCTCACATGGTCACTGGCAGCAACTTATGTAGTCTCACATGGTCACTGGCAGCAACTTATGTAGTCTCACATGGTCACTGGCAGCAACACATCACAGAAAGCTCCCCACATGTGAAATGGAATGCTTGAGGAAGGTGGCGGGGATCACCAGGAAAGATAAACTACGAAACGAGGACATCAGAAGCAGATGGGCTAACTTCATGCACCGAATACATTGAAAGACACAAATGCAGTGGTTTAGCCATTTAATGAGAATGAAATACAACCAACCACTAATAACAGCATACAATAAAAGAGATCAGGTACTAGAGCTAAGGGAAGATTAAGAAAAAGATGGATAACAATATCACGACCACACTAAATAAACACGGATATTTAGGCCGACTGATAAGGCCGACTCATGTGTACCTTGAACGCAAAAAAGCTCCACCCCTACGCTTAACGTCAAGAGGGATAACCAATTACATCATCCACATGGGGAAAGAAAATAGATAAAGACAATAGTAAACTTATTTTAAAATGTATATATTTTAGTTGTATGGAAACTCACTTTAAGATGTATATATTTTAGTTGTATGTAAACTCACTTTAAGATGTATATATTTTAGTTGTATGTAAACTCACTTTAAGACATATATATTTTAGTTGTATGTAAACTCACTTTAAGACGTATATATTTTAGTTGTATGTAAACTCACTGTAAGACATATATATTTTAGTTGTATGTAAACTCACTTTAAGACGTATATTTTAGTTGTATGGAAACTCACTTTAAGATGTATATATTTTAGTTGATGAAACTCACTTTAAGACGTATATATTTTAGTTGTATGTAAACTCACTTTAAGACGTATATATTTTAGTTGTATGTAAACTCACTTTAAGATGTATATATTTTAGTTGTATGTAAACTCACTTTAAGACATATATATTTTAGTTGTATGTAAACTCACTTTAAGACGTATATATTTTAGTTGTATGGAAACTCACTGTAAGATGTATATATTTTAGTTGTATGAAACTCACTTATAAGACTATATATTTTAGTTGTATGGAAACTCACTTAAAAGTATATATTTTAGTTGTATGAAACTCACTTTAAGATGTATATATTTTAGTTGTATGGAAACTCACTGTAAGATGTATATATTTTAGTTGTATGGAAACTCACTTTAAGATGTATATATTTTAGTTGTATGGAAACTCACTTTAAGATGTATATATTTTAGTTGTATGGAAACTCACTTTAAGACGTATATATTTTAGTTGTATGGAAACTCACTTAATAATGTATATATTTTAGTTGTATGGAAACTCACTTAAGATGTATATATTTTAGTTGTATGAAAACTTCACTTTAAGATGTTTATATTTTATTGAATGAAACTCACTTTAAGACTATATTTTAGTTGTATGAAACTCACTTTAAGCAACATTATATTTTAGTTGTATGTAAACTCACTTTAAGACTATATATTTTAAGTTTAATGTAAACTCACTTTAAGACGTATATTTTTAGTTTATGTAAACTCACTTAAGACCATATATTTTAGTTGTAGCAAACCACTTTTAAACGTATATATTTATACTTTATGAAAACTCATTTAATAAAGCTACCTTAATTTAACTTTCACCAAAGCACCCATTTCTTCACTCAAACACCCACAATTTCATAACTTTCACCAAGCACCACAATTTCATAACTTTCACCAAAGCACCCACAATTCATAACTTTCACCAAAGCACCCAAATTTCATACTTCACCAAAGCACCACAATTTCATAACTTTCACAAGCACCACAATTCATAACTTTCACCAAAGCACCCACAATTTCAACTTTCACCAAAGCACCCACAATTTCATAACTTTCACCAAAGCACCCACAATTTCATAACTTTCACCAAAGCACCCACAATTTCATAACTTTCACCAAAGCACCCACAATTTCATAACTTTCACCAAAGCACCATAGACTTCACCAGCACCCACATTTCATAACTTTCACCAAAGCACCCACAATTTCATAACTTTCACCAAAGCACCCACAATTTCATAACTTTCACCAAAGCCCAATTTCACTACCAGCACCAATTTCATAACTTTCACCAAGCACTCCAAATTGTGTGCAGGTCATGATTTTAGCAGTTTGAAGATCACTGCGCTAGACGATGTGGTTAAGAATAGATAAGAAATGAAATATCAGTGAAAACACGGCATTGTATAATTTAGTTAATAGTCAATATTTTTGTTGCGGTTTTCATTTACATCGTCGATGAGGAAGTTGATAAATACGATTGTATGACTTCCTGATCAATATGGCGGAAAGGCGGGCGAGTCGGTACGTAAGATATATGAGTCCTTTCTTCTGAACGCGGTTGCTAGCGCATTTTTTTTCCTTCTCATGTTTGAACTTATAGGACCCGGTTTTGTCGCTCATCTACTGAGCTGAATGCTTGGAGCGACACGGTGAACGGTATATTTCATTTAAAATGTTTTTTATTTGTGCGCACTATGGTTGTGCTGTGAACTGGTTATTCAGAAAATGATGGACAGCTAGTCGCCGACGATGTAACAGCTGTCTTATACAGTAATTCTTCCGCTGAATGCTGTTTTTTGTCGTGACAGATGTTTCCTTCGACGTGAATTGTAAATTGTGAATTGCAGACGGTTGATCTTGACACTCTGACGGCAGCCGTATACAGTTAAGCAAGCTGACTGTTTGTATTGGGACCATATTTCGCCTACGTATCGGATACTGCAGACTTAACAAAAATTACATATATTAGGAATAAGTCAAAGAGCTCATTGCCAGTGTCAACAGGCGGACATATACCGGATCATGTCCTGCAAGATTGTCCTCTCCTCTGTGAGGTGAGAAGCAACATGTGGCAACACCCAGCTGACCTAAAAACTAAGCTTTGTTGAAACCTGACAGACCTGAAGCTGACTGCCCAGTTTGTGGTCCAGAGTAAACTAAGCGCATGACCAGAGGTCGCTGAAGAAGAGGAAGAATATTTTGACATTTTGATGGGTGTTCGCTTGTCCGGGAACGGAGCAATTATGAGGGAACCCGTTGCCATGAAATTGAAACTATTACCACTTAACCTTATCTTCATTAACGTAATATCCACTTTGAGACTATATACCTACAGTCAAAACCGGAATTTCTTTCAATGGATTATTTAATGCTTCTTCTTCTTCTTCGAACGCTCTACATTAACGATTTGTTAAACCACTTTGTGATTTGTATGTGATCCGAGCCTAAGAGCTAGTGTACGTTGTGCCAGTTATGTGCATACAAGTAGGCCAGCACATCAGATTTCTGCGACGCTTTTTATTTACTAGGTAGCTTCCTAGGCCCCTACCTCAGTCGCCTCTTACGACATGTCTTGTAGGTCGCAGTGTTACTATTCTTTGCTCCCTTGCGAGTCCAGGCAACACACATACGATAGTTTAATGATAACCACACACACACACACACACAACGTACTAACGACGTTAAGAAATGGTATGTGCCAATCCACAGCCAGACTCTATGCTAGAGCCTGGCTGTGGCCAATCCTAGTCAACTCTAAATTGAACCACATAACTGACCGGGGAATTCCTGACCTAGTTTTGTGTTGGGGGGCTGGATTTGTATATGTTTGACAGACCACTGCAAGGGTTTTTTTTCCAGCAATTTTACTCAATTCTATGAGTCTATTGTTATTTATTGATGAAAAAAATAATAATAATAATACTGATATTCCTTATTGTTAAACTTAACTTGTAACATAATATAACCTTGATTTAGCATGTTAATAATACTGATATTCCTTATTGTTAAACTAAACTTGTAACATAATATAACCTTGATTTAGCATGTTAATAATACAGATATTCCTTATTGTTAAACTAAACTTGTAACATAATATAACCTTGATTTAGCATGTTAATAATACAGATATTCCTTATTGTTAAACTAAACTTGTAACATAATATAACCTTGATTTAGCATGTTAATAATACAGATATTCCTTATTGTTAAACTTAACTTGTAACATAATATAACCTTGATTTAGTATGTTAATAATACAGATATTCCTTATTGTTAAACTAAACTTGTAACATAATATAACCTTGATTTAGCATGTTAATAATACAGATATTCCTTATTGTTAAACTAAACTTGTAACATAATATAACCTTGATTTAGCATGTTATGTTGTTTTTAACATGAATTCATCTTTATACAACAATACTGGAATGCGAGCTTTATACAACAATACTGGAATGCGAGCTTTATACAACAATACTGGAATGTGAGCTTTATACAACAATACTGGAATGCGAGCTTTATACAACAATACTGGAATGTGAGCTTTATACAACAATACTGGAATGTGAGCTTTATACAACAATACTGGAATGTGAGCTTTATACAACAATACTGGAATGTGAGCTTTATACAACAATACTGGAATGTGAGCTTTATACAACAATACTGGAATGTGAGCTTTATACAACAATACTGGAATGTGAGCTTTATACAACAATACTGGAATGTGAGCTTTATACAACAATACTGGAATGCGAGCTTTATACAACAATACTGGAATGCGAGCTTTATACAACAATACTGGAATGTGAGCTTTATACAACAATACTGGAATGTGAGCTTTATACAACAATACTGGAATGTGAGCTTTATACAACAATACTGGAATGCGAGCTTTATACAACAATACTGGAATGCGAGCTTTATACAACAATACTGGAATGTGAGCTTTATACAACAATACTGGAATGCGAGCTTTATACAACAATACTGGAATGTGAGCTTTATACAACAATACTGGAATGTGAGCTTTATACAACAATACTGGAATGTGAGCTTTATACAACAATACTGGAATGTGAGCTTTATACAACAATACTGGAATGTGAGCTTTATACAACAATACTGGAATGCGAGCTTTATACAACAATACTGGAATGTGAGCTTTATACAACAATACTGGAATGTGAGCTTTATACAACAATACTGGAATGTGATCTTTATACAACAATACTGGAATGCGAGCTTTATACAACAATACTGGAATGTGAGCTTTATACAACAATACTGGAATGCGAACTTTATACAACAATACTGGAATGTGATCTTTATACAACAATACTGGAATGTGATCTTTATACAACAATACTGGAATGTGAGCTTTATACAACAATACTGGAATGCGAGCTTTATACAACAATACTGGAATGTGAGCTTTATACAACAATACTGGAATGTGATCTTTATACAACAATACTGGAATGCGAGCTTTATACAACAATACTGGAATGTGATCTTTATACAACAATACTGGAATGTTTGCTTTATACAACAATACTGGAATGTGAGCTTTATACAACAATACTGGAATGTGAGCTTTATACAACAATACTGGAATGTGAGCTTTATACAACAATACTGGAATGCAAGCTTTATACAACAATACTGGAATGCGAGCTTTATACAACAATACTGGAATGTGAGCTTTATACAACAATACTGGAATGTGAGCTTTATACAACAACACTGGAATGTGAGCTTTATACAACAATACTGGAATGCGGGCTTTATACAACAATACTGGAATGTGAGCTTTATACAATACTGGAATGTGAGCTTTATACAACAATACTGGAATGTGATCTTTATACAACAATACTGGAATGTGAGCTTTATACAACAATACTGGAATGCGAGCTTTATACAACAACACTGGAATGTGAGCTTTATACAACAATACTGGAATGTGATCTTTATACAACAATACTGGAATGTGATCTTTATACAACAATACTGGAATGTGATCTTTATACAACAACACTGGAATGTGAGCTTTATACAACAATACTGGAATGTGATCTTTATACAACAATACTGGAATGTGAGCTTTATACAACAATACTAGAATGTGAGCTTTATACAACAATACTGGAATGTGAGCTTTATACAACAATACTGGAATGTGATCTTTATACAACAATACTGGAATGCGAGCTTTATACAACAATACTGGAATGTGAGCTTTATACAACAATACTGGAATGTGATCTTTATACAACAATACTGGAATGCGAGCTTTATACAACAATACTGGAATGCGAGATCACGCGACGGTTGTGGTCTTATTTCCTAGAATTTTTACCTGGGTCCGCTGACCGTATGGTTGCCGGAGGCTACAGTGCCAACGAACACACGCTCATCGTTTATTCTGACAGATTAAAGGAAATAACTCTGGGAGGCTCACCAATGTCAGTCCGCCACTACTGGATTCGAACAGATGTTTAATCATAGGTTTAAGCTGTCATCCCCGACAGCAGGAGGTCAAATGTTATGCTGCCATAGCTACAATCATTAAAAACAATCTCTGACTTATGAGAAGACTAACAACAGTAAGTATGAATGTTACATGGAATGCTTTTTCTGTGTCAACCGTGCGTTTGTTGTGTGTATTCAAAAATGGCGGACAGCGGTTATGACGAACAAGCTCAATCTGCCGTATGCAGTTATATTGCGAGTGCAGAAAGCTGGATTTTGTCATGATTGATGTTCCTTCGACAAGAATTGCAATTCAAGTGATGAACAGTTTGGTGTTGCTACATTAGCGACGGCCATATGCATTTTATGCGGAGCAGGTTGCTTTTTGTGGCAGTACGCGGCTGTTTCATTCTGGAATTAGTTCACACAGGAAACATTTCACAGTTGTTAGCATTTCGTGTGATTTTCATTGGCACAGGAACGGAGCAATTATGGGGTGATCCGTTGCAGTGAAGTTGGAACCGTACTTATGAACTATGACAGCCCAAACGCGATAGCATATCTGACACGCATAGGACTTCATCCCTACACATGAGGGGACTATCACCCAGTATATGAAATTGCCATAGGAGGCAACCATTCTCGACTATCTTGTAACATCATCACCGGCCATGTTTCATCTTCTGCGATCAACTTCTGCTATGCAACTTCTCCGGTATATGTCATAAACTGAGCGGTGCGCTTGAGGTCTTCACATGTCCCTCATAGCTAATTTTGAAGGGTTGTTTCTGTTTGCTAGATTTCCATTCTCACACTGATCAGGTTGGGGCAGTCTTGCAGGATGTACTGTGGGGACTGCTTTGGTGCTCTCCCAGGTGCAGGATGTACTGTGGGAACTGCTTTGGTGCTCCCCAGGTGCAGGATGTACTGTGGGAACTGCTTTGGTGCTCCCCAAGGTGCAAGATGTACTGTGGGGACTGCTTTGGTGCTCCCCAGGTGCAGGATGTACTGTGGGAACTGCTTTGGTGCTCCCCAGGTGCAGGATGTACTATGGGAACTGCTTGGTTATCTCCCAGGTGCAGGTTGTACTGTGGGAACTGCTTGGTGCTACCCATGGGCAGGATGTACTGTGGGGACTGCTTTGGTGCTCCCCCATGTGCAGGATGTACTGTGGGACTGCTTGGTGCTCGCCCAGGTGCAGGATGTACTGTGGGGACTGCTTTGGTGCTCTCCCAGGTGCAGGATGTACTGTGGGGACTGCTTTAGTGCTCTCCCAGGTGCAGGATGTACTGTCGGGACTGCTTTGGTGCTCTCCCAGGTGCAGGATGTACTGTGGGAACTGCTTTGGTGCTCCCCAGGTGCAGGTTGTACTGTGGGACTGCTTTGGTGCTCCCAGGTGCAGGATGTACTGTGGAACTGCTTTGGTGCTCGCCCAGGTGCAGGATGTACTGTGGGGACTGCTTTGGTGCTCCCCCAGGTGCAGGATGTACTGTGGGAACTGCTTTGGTGCTCACCCATGTACAGGATGTACTGTGGGGACTGCTTTGGTGCTCGCCCAGGTGCAGGATGTACTGTGGGGACTGCTTTGGTGCTCTCCCAGGTGCAGGATGTACTGTGGGGACTGCTTTAGTGCTCTCCCAGGTGCAGGATGTACTGTCGGGACTGCTTTGGTGCTCTCCCAGGTGCAGGATGTACTGTGGGAACTGCTTTGGTGCTCCCCAGGTGCAGGTTGTACTATGGGAACTGCTTTGGTATCTCCCAGGTGCAGGTTGTACTGTGGGAACTGCTTTGGTGCTCCCCCATGTGCAGGATGTACTGTGGGGACTGCTTTGGTGCTCCCCCATGTGCAGGATGTACTGTGGGGACTGCTTTGGTGCTCCCCCAGGTGCAGGATGTACTGTGGGGACTGCTTTGGTGCTCCCCCAGGTGCAGGAGGTACTGTGGGGACTGCTTTGGTGCTCTCCCAGGTGCAGAAAGTTCTGTGGAGACTGCTTTGGTGCTCTCCCAGGTGCAGGATGTACTGTGGGGACTGCTTTGGTGCTCCCCCAGGTGCAGGCAAGTATGACAAAGAATGTCATAAGAGACGACTAAGGAAACTACCCTAGTAATAAAGCGTTGCAGAAATCGTATGTGTGGCCTACTTGCAGGCGCATAACTGGCATAACGTACACTCGCTCTTAGGCTCAGATCACATACAAATCACAAAGAGAGGTTGAGCAAGTGGTCTTCTTTTTCTTCGAACGCTCCATGTTGACCACTTGTTAACCACTCCTGTGATTTGTATGTGATCTGAGCCTAAGAGCGATTGTACGTTGTGCCAGTCGTGCGCCTACAAGTAGGCCAGAACATCCGATTTCTGCGATGCTATATTTACTAGGGTAGCTTCCTATGCCCTTACCTCGGTGGCCTCTTACAACTTGTCTTGTAGGTCACATTGTTACTATTCTTTGCTTCCCTTACTGCCCGGGTAGCACACGGGCGAGAACAAGTGGTCGATATGAAGAATTCGAAGAAGAGGAAGAGAAGAATAACAATAAAGAAACAATCTTTCGCCAACTGCAATCAGTTATTCTTGACAATCCTCCTCATCTGTGCGATCAGAAACCATAATATGTACGTACCATCATTACCCTTCTGCCACCGCGGCTGCTTACAACAACACACACTACTACAACCAACACTGTCAACATCATGATCATCATCAAGGCAGACATTCCACACAGTTGACACCATCGATTTGAGAACGCACGCAGGAGGGTATTAGGCCGAATGTCTACGAAATCAATATAGTGGGCTTTGTTGATCTTCAAGAGGACTGCCAAAGTCTGTTTTAATGGCTTCCAATAGGGTGGACAGTTCTTCATTTGTATTGCCGCAGGATGGAAGAAATTAAATAAAATACGATGAGATGGTTAAAGATAACAAGGTCATCATGTGCCATGCCGATTGACAAAGCCTTCATAAATCTATGAGAACGTATATAATAAGCAATATTTATTTTTTGTCCGGACGTTTTACTTGCAATGAATATATACTGTCCAATGTCTTCTCTCTCTCTTTCTCTCTTTCTCTTTCTCGGTTGTCCTCTTATCTCATCATCCCTACATTGATTTTGCAGGTTGTGAGAATGTATTCTAAATCTCGTTTTATTATAACATGCACAAAAAGGGATGATTATCGCTTTCTGATGTTCAAAATGAGCTTAATCTTTGCGTTGCCCTTTATTTCAGAGCATTAACATTAATCTGTTTAGAAATAAATGGGATTGTTCGCATTCTTCTGTAGAATCACTTATTGAACGGGGTCAGACCTTCAGGGGACTACACACAAGCTGCATGTGTTTTAACAGTCAGATGCTCATGGCTGACTGCTAGCGACAGCGTGAGTCGTAACTGACCAAGACTTGACTACGCCTGCCCGTGGCGGCCTCGGAAACAGACGACTACCAAGAGGTCTGGCTAAGTTTGTGGAGGAGGAAGAGAGATAAGCTAACCCTGTACCCAGAAAAGGCTATGCTAAGTTGAATGTATAGGACTGAAAGGTGCAGATATCACATCACACGCGGAAAACTGGGACACAATGCGTTCCGTTCTCCAGACTGCATCCTGCAATAACCAGCTGGTGTTTGAGAACGAACGAGGACGAAGAAGAACAAGACTTATTGGATTTCTCTCTCTCACTCTCTCTCTCTGCCTTTTAACCCGGATTGAGGCATATACCCTCAACCAACTCATGCCAAGTCTTCCTATCTCTAGCTATCCCCTGCATCTCCCTCCAGCTGCTCTTTATATTGATGATCTCTACCACCAGATCTCGTCTCCATGTATTTCTAGACCACCCTTTCTTTCCTGCATCTCCTCAGCTGCTCTTTATATTGCTTGATCTCTACCACCAGATCTTGTCTCCATGTATTTCTAGACTCCTTTCTTTCCCTGCATCTCCTCCAGCTGCTCTTATTTGATGACTCTCACAGATCTCGTCTCCATGTATTTCTAGACCACCCTTTCTTTCCTGCATCCCCCTCCAGCTGCTCTTTATATTGTTGATCTCTACCACCAGATCTTGTCTCCATGTATTTCTAGACCCCCCCTTTCTTTCCCTGCATCTCCCTCCAGCTGCTCTTTATATTGTTGATCTCTACCACCAGATCTTGTCTCCATGTATTTCTAGACCCCCTTTCTTCCCTGCATCTCCCTCCAGCTGATCTTTATATTGTTGATCTCTACCACCAGATCTCGTCTCCATGTATTTCTAGACCACCCTTTCTTTCCCTGCATCTCCCTCCAGCTGCTCTTTATATTGTTGATCTCTACCACCAGATCTCGTCTCCATGTATTTCTAGACCACCCTTTCTTTCCCTGCATCTCCCTCCAGCTGCTCTTTATATTGTTGATCTCTACCACCAGATCTCGTCTCCATGTATTTCTAGACCACCCTTTCTTTCGCTGTTCCTGTGGAAAGAACCCTTCTTGTTATATTTCCTTTGGTTTTCAAAATGTGTCCTTTCCAGCGCCAGTGTCTTTTTAACCTTTTAGCTCACTGGAATCTGCCTTGTTCTCTCCATAAATTCCTCATTTGTGACCCTATCATACCATCTCAGTCCCTCTATTCTGTGCAGACACCAGTTGATGAATATTTGCAATTTATGCGTTATTATTTTTGTAGTTGTCCATGTTTCTGATCCTATACAGCAGAACTGCTTTAACATTGAAGATGAACATAATTGTATGATCTATGGTCAGAACCTCCACTTTTTGACATCCTCTAACCATTATAAAGTATCTTCTTTATTAGTTGGCATCGCCCGTCTGCCCAGCGTGTTCGTAGCGCGTTGGACTACGGGTGACTATCCCTCTGTGTGTGAGGTTCAATTCCGCGGGATGGCTGAAAAGCCATAGATTCCCAGATTTACGGTGTTCGTGGCACCGAACCGAAGGGTTACGATGTCCATGGCACCGAGCCGAAGAGCTGAAAAGCTCAAGTGCTTCTAGATCGGGGAAAAAAATTAGTTGGCATCTTTGCATCGAGGGTTGGCTGCAATGGAGCCCCACCATCCTCTGTCTTTTGTCTTGCTGTTGCTCTCTCATCATTAAGGTGCTTGTCTTTTATAGGACGTTGCTCTCTCATCGTCAAGGTGCGTGTCTTTTATAGGACGTTGCTCTCTCATCGTCAAGGTGCGTGTCTTTTATAGGACGTTGCTCTCTCATCGTCAAGGTGCGTGTCTTTTATAGGACGTTGCTCTCTTCATCGTCAAGGTGCGTGTCTTTATAGGACGTTGCTCTCTTTGCAGCGCATCTCTTTCTCTCTCGTGCGAACGTTCTTTTACAGCCATTTTTATCATTCTTTTTGTGATATATAAACAGCCTAACACCAAGAACGTGTGTGATACGTTCAAAATCTTCAGTACTATTTGGAGCTCTAGTGCTTATCCTTCGGCGATGTGTTCGATTTCAACCAGCGTTTACTGGGTTCGCTCTCCGTCAGCCTTTGGCTGTTCCGAGCCATTCTGCAAGGCAGGAGGTTGCTATTTTTATTTAGAGTAGCGACCCTTAGACGACCTATCCTCCCGGGCTGATGATCGTCATCTGCTCAGGTTGCCGGGTTTTTTTTTTTGTAAACAACTTGGTTTTCCTTCCGTCCAGTTTTGTGTACGGTTTGCTCAGCTAGTCTTTGATTGTCCCTAATCTAACTACAAAGCAGTAGTAGCTGCGCATATGAAATTCACTCTGTCTCTAGCCGGTTCACCCACTTCACCGATGGTCATATTCATGTTTTCTTCAATATCTTGTAGCCATCTCCTTCTTGGTGTGCCTCTGCGTCCTGGGACCCTGCCCTCCAATATTGTTCTCTCCAGGCCATCGTGACGCTTGATGTGGCCAAGGTTTCTAATTTTTCTGTATAGTATATTGTTTATCAGCCAATTGTCTTTAACATTCAGTTCTTTCATGACATCAGTGTTCTTTCTTTTTTCTGTCCATGGTATTCTTAGGATCTTTCTGTAACATTTAGTTTCGAAGGACTGGATTTTCGTTCTTTTACTTCTACCAGGCTGTAATTTGTCCATCTCTTGATGGTTCCTTCCCACTTGTATCTCAGTCTTCCTCTTGCTCGTGGTCCTTCACCTTTTCCCTTCTAATAAGATTTGTGTTATGTGTCTTATGTTTTCGATATATCTTATTTGTTTGATTTATTGTTTCAGTAGTACTTATTTCTTCATTACTAGTTTTATTTGATTTATTGTTTCATGTAGTACTTATTTCTTCATTAATAGTTTTTAAGCGAATCACCTAATAACAAAGTACTGTAGTTTTACAAAATACAAAAACAATGACATACACATCAAGTTTCGACCAAAAGGCCTTTATGAAGAAAACGATACAACAAACCTGACGGATAACTCAGAACACTACATACAGACTTTAACACAGTTTTTCTGTATTTATTTCGTTATTCGTTTTAGTCACATATTTTCATTCGCTTTTAACCGTTGCTATATCTTTGTTAAAATCTATATGTTCTGAGTTATCCGTCAGGTTTGTTGTATTGTTTTGCTTGATAAAGGTCTTTTGGTCGAAACGTTGCTGTGTATTGTCATTGTTTTTGTATTTTGTAAAACGGCAGTACTTTGTTATTACGTGTTTCGCCATTGCTACATAGTTTGACTGCAGTTTCCATCTTTATTGTTACTAGTTTTTATGGAACTTCTTTATTTATATGTTTGTCTTTCCATGACATACGACCGATTCGTCTGTATGTCCCCATCTTAAAGGTTTTAATTGTCTTCCTAATGTGGTTTTGTTGTTGTTTTTGTGGTTATGTTTCTGAACCATACCAAAATACCAAGTAAAAACAGCACTTGATAATCCTCATCTTTAGCTTATTTGAATATATCTGTTTAGATGTTAGTAACTTACTCATGTAACTGGATGTACTTTTGTCCATTCAGATTCTATTCATAATCTCTTTTTTTCACATCTGTCACAATCCGTAATCATGTGTCCTAGACTCACATTTTGTTTACTAGTTTCAGCAGTTCTCTTTGTATTTTGTATTTAACTTCAGTGTGTGTTCTTCGCCTGGCTCTGCATTCAACAGAGTTGGGGTCGGCTAGTCTCTCTTAGGAATGACGAAAGTGAAAATTAGTATCTTGATGATGACCCATAGAAAGCACAAACGAATCTATCCTCCTAGTTAAATATAACCCGGACATTTTGACCACCAGGTACAAGGCTAACGGGTCACTGGCTCGACTAGGGAATGGAACCCCATAGATCAGGCTTTTGTTGTTGTTGTTTAAGACTTAGGGAAACGAAGCCGAAAATAAACATGCAGAAACCTGGATGTTCTGGCTTGCGGGTTTGTAGGTGCCTAAATGATGCAACGAACTTAAGCTCTAAGGTACACATCCCATTCAGGATAAAATGATGGTTTAACGAATGGTTGATGTTGAACGAACGTTGAAGAATATTAATTTGAGGCTTCTCTTTTTTTCCCCTGATAATCATAGAATTCGTTTTCAGGATAATATACAATCCCGCCTGTGTATTGCCGGGGCCCACAGGTGGAGCAAAGAATAGTAACACTACAAGGCATGTCGTAAGAGGCGACTCAGGTAGGAGCCTAGGGAAACTACCCTAGTAAATAAAAGCGTTGCAGAAATCGGATGTGCTGGCCCACTTGTAGACGCATAACTGGCACAACGCACAATCCCTCTTAGGCTCGGATCACATACAAATCACAAAGAGTGGTTAAGAACTGGTCGATATGGAACGTTCAAAGAAGAAGATATCCAATCCATATATCTTGCTAGTTTTGTCTAGTTGGTTTACCAGTTCTTGTAGTTCATATTCATTCTCATCTACCAATACCAATCTGATAAATCTACGTCTTTCATGAAATCTAAACATATCAGTTTTCAGAAGGACATTTTTAGACCGCGTTACCTTCCTTTTTCAGTGTTTACTTGCTTAGCGAGTCTTCAGTGGAGGATTCGAGTTTGAAGGGTTGAGTGGAGGGGAGGGGGTGTGTGAGAGGAATGTGTTTGTTATGTACGGGATTAAAGCCTCTTTAAACCGAGGCATGTCCTTTCAACCTAAGGTGAACCTTTTATTGGTTATATCAGAGCGTGTATGCCAACGAACATGAAAAATAATGAACTCCTTTATGAGAATACAAGTCTATTAATGGTGAGAGGAAGTGTTTCAGGGCTTGTTTTTATACCATGGGCGTTCCACTCTCGGGCGTGCAATCCGGTGTGGTGTGCAATCCCGTGTGGTGTGCAATCCCTTGTAGTGTGAACATTCCGACTGTATAATCTTTCGCTCTAACATAATGATGGACCCACGATGTACACTTTTCTCCAGAAGAGACGCCCCCTGATGCTGGACAACACCTAGCACATTTAATATAGTCGAATCTCATTTACTGTATCGTACGCATTACAAATCAATATCAAGTTACTAAAACAACACAAAGATACTTTATGTATCATCATTGGCCTCTGTCTCAGGAGACAATAGGTCTTGCGTCACGTAGTATGTTCTGTGCTGTCTCAGGAGACAATAGGTCTTGCGTCACGTAGTATGTTCTGTGCTGAATCACACTGTTTCATGTGACTGTAATGGCCTATTTTGGAGTGGCAATCCTTGCCACAGTTGCTGCAGGTAAAACTGGAGACTGGAGCTGAGGATTTTTTTTCTGCACTATGCGCTCTCTTTGCCTCCACATGTGATGGTGTTTTCTTCTTTTTTTGAGCTGCCCCTCACTGCCGCTCGCCATGCTTGCCTGTCCTTGGCCAGCCGTTCCCAGTGTTCTTTGTCTATGCCGCATGAAGTTAGATCACGCTTGCAGGTGTCAAGGAAGCGTAATAATGGGCGCCCATGCTGTCTAGCACCAGATGCGAGTTGACCATATAAAATGTTCTTTGGGATTCTATCATCGCTCATACGGCACACGTGTCCCAGCCATCTGAGATGTCGCTGACTCAGTAAGGTGTACATGCTTGGAATGCCAGCACTGTCCATGACTTCTATATTGGAGATGTGATCTTGCCATCGGATGTTGTATATTCGTCTGAGACAGCGCATGTAGAAGGTGTTAAGGCGATGTTCTTGTCTAGCATATGTGGTCCATGTCTCACTACCATACAGCAGAGTGCTGAGAACACAAGCCTTATATACTTGTGTCTTTGTGTTCTTGTGATTTCCTATTTTCCCATACACGATTTGCTAATTTGAACATAGCAGTGTAGGTCTTCCCAATGCGACTACTAATTTCATCATCGAGGGAGATGCTGCTGATGACAGAGCCATTGTATGCAAAGGTGTTGACTACTTCGAGCGTATGACTACCACTCTGTGGGATCTGTATATAATCTGAGCCGTAGAGCGATTGTACGTTGTGCCAGGTATGTGCCTACAAGTAGTAGGCCAGCACATCCGATTTCTGCGACGCATTTTATTTGCTAGAGTAGCTTCCCTAGGCCACTACCTCAGTCACTTCTTACGACATGCCTTGTAGGTCGCAATGTTACTTCTTCTTCTTCTTTACGTTCGTTCTTTACGACCAATTTTAATCACTCTTTGTGATATGTTTGATCTTTGCCAAGAACGTGTATACGTTGCACATTGGTTTGGTTAGCCCCTAAGCGCAAAGAATTCTACACGTTTAGGACATGTACATCCGATTTCAGCCAAACAGTGCTACTACCCTGTGCTCTCCTTGTGGGGCCCGACAACACACGGAGGAGAAAGCAGTGGCAAACTACTGAACGTATAAGTGGTGTCTAGAAAATAAATGATCTAGTCGTTTACTGTGCTTGATGGCAACGTTCTGTGAAAGGATATGCCACGATTCTCATTCATGTACTGAACATTCACAAATACTGTTTGATATTAATCGTGCTGTCATCTACTGTCGATTTGCTTGCTGTATCATGTCCTTTCTCGATTCATGTCTTCTGTTATATCAGTTGTCTAGTACAGCGGTACCAAAACTTTGCATTACCGCGGAACCGCTTTTAAACACATTTTGCTGCCGTGGACAACCAACACTTTATATATATGAACATCTTCTAGCGATGGAGTTATTATTACACCACACCAACAGTCAAGCTGACTCCAATTTCTCAGACTGCAGGAAACTTCAAATGATCTTTCATTTTGTCCTGTCAGACATTTAGACTCCGGTCTGGTCGGGGTCCTTTTATTTCGCAGCGGAATTAGTTTACCACTGTTTTTATACTTGTTTAAAAAATGTATGTTTCTGTTTGAAACGTCAAAGATCTTAATATTTCTTCAAGCGCTAGAGGACCCTTTCTGAGTGCCTCGGGACCCACGGGGTACGCGGACCCAGTTTGGGAAACGCTGGTCTAGTAAATATAGCACTGGAAGATCAGTCCTGCGACATGTATATTTAAGTTACTATAACTGTTCACATGACCAAGTCACCATTCAAAGCGCGTGCTGTATCCTATCAACACCTATCGATTGTCTCGTAAGTTACCGACCTGTCTGTTAAGTTCATCACCAATAGTACGTGCTCTTGTGATCCTCTTAAGACAGGTTCTGACCTGGACTGTCATGAGTAAATTCACTAGAGAACACATGTGTGATCATTTTAGGGCAGTGTTTCCCAACGTGAGGTCAATGTCCCACAGGGGGCAATTTGATTGTTAAGGGGGGAAATTAAATATTTGTATTTCAGTTCTCTGTTATATGTTTTGAAAATTTACTTACTTTTGCTTCCTCAACAATTTCTAATTATTTCTTCCTAAAACCTATCATTTAAGTTTCTTCCGTGAACAATCCAATTTTTTTAAATTAAAAATTATGTATATGTTACATATGAGGGTATAAGAATTTTAGGAATTCTTAGGTGAAGCATGGCACACAAAATGTTGGAAAGCACTGTTTTAGAGGAGCTATGTGGTTATGTGGTTATGTGGCTATGTGGTTATGTGGTTATGTGGTTAAACATTTGCCTTACGTTAAGAAGGTAGTGGATTCGAATTTGGGCCACTCCGTTCTGTTCACGGACGCATTTTTTTCAGAGATCCCTAGGATTGTTGCCGGAGCTACGGCATTCGTGCTTGTGCAATACTCTGGCAGTTGACGTGCCATTTCTGTGGAGAGGGACCAGCCATATGGGGTCAAATCCGGTGGAATGAAATCAATAATTTAGACCCCTTTAAGACAAATAAGGATGTTGACATCAAAAGGTGAATTCACTAGAGAACACATGTGTAATTCTCTTAAGACAGTTGCTGACGTGGAGTGTCACGAGTTAACTCACTAGATGGCACGTGTGTGATAATTTTAAGACAGGTGCTGGCGTGGGCAGCAAATGGTGAATTCACTAGAGAATAACTAGAGAAAATTGCGACACAACGTATTCATATCTCCAGACTGTGTTCTGGTATAACAAATGGAAGTATGCAAACGAACGAGGAAGAAGAAGAAGAAGAAATACTACTTTTCCTTCTTCTTCTTACATTCGCCCGCTATGAATTCAGGCGTAGTCAAGGTCCCTGGTACTGGTGCTTCTGACTGATTTTTGCGTGAAGACCTGCTTTCCTTATTATCAGTGTCCCCCGCCGTGCAGGGGTGCCTTCTCCGACTTCAGAGGTAGAGAAGTACTACTATTACATTCAGTGTTATTGCTACTATTGCTCTTATTGCTACTATTGCTCTTATTGCTACTTCGACTACTACTACTACTACTACTACTACTACCACACTAATAGATTATTACTACTACTACCACCTAGTATTTACTACCGCCACTACTACTACTGCTTCCTACTACTACTACTGTCACTACTATTACTACTGTCAGTGCTACTACTACTACCACCACTACTACTACTGTCACTACTACTACCGCCACTACTACTACCGCCACTACTACTACTACCGCCACTACTACTACTGTCACTACTACTACTGTCTACTACTACCACCACTACTACTACTGTCACTACTACTACCGCCACTACTACTACTGTCTACTACTACCGCCACTACTACTACTGTCACTACTACTACTGTCACTACTACTACTGTCACTACTACTACTACTACTACTGTTACTATTACTACAGTTACTACTACTACTACTGCCACTACTACTACTGCTCCTGCTACTACCATTACTACTACTACTACTACTACTACTACTATCACTACTACTAATACTACTACCCTACCATTACTACTATATGACCTCTTTTACTAGTAGAATGAACCGTTCAATTTAAAAACTATATCGCGTCTTAGAAGCCATCGGCGAAGTCTGCCGAACTGGATGGATAAAAAGTCATGTGTGTTCTCGAAAATGTTAAGACTTTGATTCTCCGCAAGGAGTTAGTTCTTATATGTTATGTTTATTGACCTACACGCTCTGATATGACAAAGAAAATGACCTCTTCTAAGGTTGAAAGGTACGTGTCTCGACTTAAAGGAAACTTTAATCTCCTATGTAACAAACTATAATAATTATTTGTCTATATGGTATATATGGGTGTCCACATAATTTTTTTCATGGAGGGAAAGGGGGGATGAATTAAAAATGTTAGTTGGTAGTATTACATAAAATGGGACGAATTCAGAGAAGTGATGAAATCAGAGAAATGTCTGGTCAACCACTAGTAAAACTGTTATAAGAAATGTCTGGTCAACCACTAGTAACAACTGTTATAAGAAATGTCTGGTCAACCACTAGTAACTACTGTTATAAGAAATGTCTGGTCAACCACTAGTAACTACTGTTATAAGAAAATGTCTGGTCAACACTAGTAACAACGTTATAAGAAATGTCTGGTCAACCATAGTACAATTCAATAGTTATAAGAAATGTCTGTCAACCATAGTAACAACTGTTATAAGAAGATGTTGGGTATACCTTGAGAAAAAAATGATCAAAGAATACCAAAGCAGGCATTGAAGATGGATGCAAAGAGTTCAAGAAAGAGAGGACGCACTATGGAAACACTGAAACAAACTTTACTGAGAGAGGCAAAAATAACGGCTTGAATCCCATGGAAGAGATTGAGCGAGTTGTGCAGGGCAGAATGGTATGGAAAATTACTTGTAGGTCATGTTTAACGTATAACGGTACAAGAGGAATTATTAAGTACTTGACCACACGGAAACGGAGAAGATCAGATTGAAATCAGTCTTTGATTGCGGCCTTCATGTATAGAAATAGTAACCTCTTATCAATGTTTCAATAAAAGCAAATTAGCAACAGTCAATTGTAAATCGGTCATTTTTTCCGAGTGCAGAAGCACTTGCGCTTTGAGCTCTTCGGCACAGGTGCCATGGACATCGTAACCCTTCGGTTCGGTGCCACGAAGACCGTGAATCTGGAGAACCTGGGGCTTTTCTGCCAGACCACGGAATTGAACCCGCACTTACAAGGAGGTTGTCACCCGTCGTTCAACACGCTACGAACCCGTTGGGCAGGCGGGCAAATCGGTCATCAAAATTCATTCTCCAGATCTCCCCACCACCCCATTCTCTCCCAGTCACACCAACGTGTGGACGTCCATCCATGGTACCTTGTGACGATTTCAAGTGAACACACTACATTTTGTTTGTGTAATACATACATCATTA
This sequence comes from Arion vulgaris, assembly GCA_020796225.1. Taxonomy (NCBI): domain Eukaryota; kingdom Metazoa; phylum Mollusca; class Gastropoda; order Stylommatophora; family Arionidae; genus Arion; species Arion vulgaris. The sequence goes on from CM036764.1 coordinate 37,916,234, forward strand.
TACTCTCATTCTTCTTCTTCAAACCCTTCACATCGACAACTTGTTAAATCACTCTGTGTTATTTGTATGTGATCTGAGCCTAAGAGCAATTATACAGTGTTCCAGTTATGCCTTACAAGTAGGCCAGCATATCTGATGTCTGCGACGCTTTTTATTTACTAGGGTAGCTTCCTAGACCCCTACCTCAGTTGTCTCTTAACACATGCCTTGTAGGTCACAATAGTACTTTCTTTGCTCCCTTGTAGGCCCCGGCAACACGCGGGCGATCTTCTCATTTCTCATTGCCACTTATCTTTTCATCTCTTAGTGTCAACATTTCTACATCTATCTGTTACTTTCTTGGCGTGATTACTTCTTTATGCATTTTCGTTACTTTCATTACGCTATGTTTCGTTACTTTATGCTATGTCTTACCTTTACGCTATGTTTCGACTTTATGCATTTTCACTTCTTACGCTATGTTTCGTTACTTTCTTATGCTATGTTTCGTTACTTTCTTGACGCTATGTTTCGTTACTTTCTTTACGCTTGTCTCGTTACTTTCATTACGCTATGTTTCGTTACTTTCATTACGCTATGTTTCGTTACTTTCATTACGCTATGTTTCGTTACTTTCATTACGCTATGTTTCGTTACTTACCTGTTTCACTTTCTTGACGCTATGTTTCGTTACTTTCCTTACGGTATGTTTCGTTTCTCTAACATATTATTGTCTCTGCCATTTTGTCTGCTATATCTTCATCATCATATTTCGGTTACACATCTAATAATCCTGTGTTGGATAAAGACCTTTTAGTAGAAACGATGACTGAGTCTGGTGTGCTTTGTTAAAGTATCGTGTTTGTGGTCTCTGTGGTGTAGAAGCTAGCTGCTCACCTTTCGTTCTGGAGGTACTCGGTTCGCTCACTCGTGGAGCATTCGGGATATTTTTCCACAGATCCCAGGTTTCAGTGTAGGTGAGATCGAGTTCCTAGTCCTATCGGAGACACACGACAAACGCAAGTCCCGTGTTCAGGTCGAGCATGTAAAAGAACCATTAGCAGTAAAAATCTAGAACAGCAGGCTGGAAAGTTGCTCCTAACAAAATTCATTAGAAAATTTAAAAACTAAAAATTCCTGCACAATATTTTAGCCATCTTCTAAATTACATCGGGGGCCCTAGCCGTGGCTACGGAGCTCATGCACTTCCTTGGAGGATATCTTCCTGTGTAAGATAGAGATCGGAGTACACATGGTTACTCACCGAAGTGCAATGATGATGGTCCAATCAATCAATCAATCAATCAATCAATCACTTGCTTATTGGTTTGATAGTTCACTGTACCGCCCGTGTGTTGACGGGGCCCACAGAGGATCAAAGAATAGTAACACTGCGATCTACAAGGCATGTCGTGAGAGTCGACTGAGGTAGGGAACTAGGAAGCTACCTAGTAAATAAAAAGCATCACATAAATCTGATGTGCTGTCCTAATTGTAGGCGCATAACTGGCACAACGCACAATCACCCTTATGCTTAGATCACGTACAAAGCACAAAGATGGATTAACAAGTGGTTAATATTTAGCATTCGAAGAAGTTAGTTGACTATCTGACGTTGTTTTAGTGCAATCTGCTTTGTTGTCATGTGGGAATGTTTGAGAATCTTCCTTGTTGTCATGTGGGAATGTTTAAGAATCTTCCTTGTTGTCATGTGGGAATGTTTGAGAATCTTCCTTGTTGTCATGTGAGAATGTTTGAGAATCTTCCTTGTTGTCATGTGGGAATGTTTGAGAATCGCTACTGCAGTCTCACATAATTGAATAAACGTCCGGGACCACTTGTGCTATAGGTAGCAACTGTACACGGAAGTTTCAACATATTTCTCCAGCAACAAAGAACAATAAAAACAGTAAACAGGATTTTGATTACTAGTATCCTTTAGTGCATGTATTATTATTATTATTATTATTATTAATTATTAATGTTATTATTATTATTAATGTATTATTATATAATGTATATTATTATTAATAATGCTATTATTATTATTAATGTTATTATATATTAATGTTATTATTATTATTATTATTATTAGTTGTGATGGCGTCTGTAGCTTCAGCGGTAGTGGCTCAATCATAACCCAAGAGTACCTGGTTCTAAATCCAAGAGTGCCTTGTTCGACCTACAAGGCACGTCATAAGAGGGGACTGAGGTAGGGATTTAAGGAAGTTACCCTAGTAAATATAAAGCATTGCAGAAATCGGATGTGCTGACCTACTTGTAGACGCATAACTGTACAACCTACAATCGCTCTTAGGCTTAGATCACATACAAATGACAAAGAGTGGTTAACAAGTGGTCGATATAGAGCGTTGGAAGAAGAAGAAATAAAACAAGAAGATTTCATATAAGAAATGAGGAAATTAGAAGAAGAGTCGGAACAACACCTGTTGTTAGATTCATTGAAAACAGAGACTCAAATGGTTTGGCCACTTGGTGAGAATTAACCTGAATACACCAGTTGCAAGAACGTACAACCTGAAAATGGAATCATAAAGAGGAAGGGACAGACCACGAAAAAGATGGATTGATGGCTATACGACATCTTAAAACTCCACAATACCACAGCATATCAAGGACTATCTCGGAAAACCGATCATCAGTTAAACCTGCTACGCCTAACGGCAAAAAAGCATAGATGGATGGACAAAAGGAAGAAAGACGAAGATGGATTCAGTTGAATAGATTTATAATTAAGTTTGGTATCAGTAAAGAATTTATGTATATTATACACTTGTAGTAGTGGGGACACCGTTCAGAAAGCAATGGCAAACTACTGAACGTATAAGTGGTGCCTAGAAAATCAACGACTAGTTACTGGGGTTGATGGCTACGTCCTTTGGGATATGCCACGATTTTCATTCAGTAGTGGGGAACATGAATAACGCACGTAGGATATGAGTAGGAAGAGGATACAGGATACAGGATATGAGTATCTCTCTATCCTGTGGGACGTCCCTGGCTCTTATGGCAGAAACAAATGTACGCCATTCTTCTGTGTTCTTGGCCAACCTCTATATTGTGTTACAGATGTGATTCATTCCTTGTTCTATTATTCTCCTCTAGTTCGTTTTGGGACTTCGACGTTTTCGTTTACCCTCTAGTCTCCATCGCAGTGCAGTTGTCGTGACAGATTTAGTCTCCATGCTTAGCACGTGTCCGATTCATCCCAAATGATAGAAGCAAAATAGGCAAGACAGAAATGAAGTGTCTACGTAGAATGATGGATGTAACAAGAAGAAACCGGTTTAGAAACGAAAACATCAGGGGAAAAAGTAGACACAACATCAGTATTGAACTTCATCAAGAAACAACAGATCAAATGATTCGACCACATAAGTAGATTACCAACAAACTCACGGATCAATGTTAATCCGATACAATGGATACAAAGCAAAGGGCCGGTCACACAAAAGTTGAACCTCAGAGATAACAGAGACGACGAAAGACGCTGTTTATGAAGCGCACATAAGGGCTCGTTCTAGAAATCTCTTCTTATCCTGACGCTGTGAGACTAAACATGAGTGGAGTAAAGAAAGAAATAAAGACACTCTGAAAGCAGTTCTCGGTTTAAAGATATGACTATGGAGGAGATAAATAGCGTGTGATACCAGTTGATATAAGATAATAAAGTAATAAATGAGTGGAAAGAATAGATGTAACAGATGATGTTTTAAACGATAGAAGATATTAAACATGTGAGCGTCTGTAGCTCAAGCGGTAGTGAGCTCGATCAGAAACCTAAGCGTACCTGGTTCAAACCCCAAGGTGGACAAGTTTGGAAGAAAATGCGTTTCGATGGGATTTTTACAAAAAGGTAAAAATAGACCTCACCTTTCAGAAAGCAATGGCAAACTACTGAACGTATAAGTGGTGCCTAGAAAATCAAGTTTACAGTGGTTGATGGCTACGTCCTTTAGGATATGCCACGATTTTCATTTTTTCAGATGAAACATCTGATCTGACCGTCCGTCTCATTTCACAGTCTTTTCTTTCACTTGTAGTGTTGCTATCATCGTGGTTTTACTGTGTAAGTTCTTCCTCACTTATGGTTCATAGCATTGCCTTACGTTCTAAGATATTTATTCTGGCAAGTAATTTCAGTGTTGTTATCGTTCTCAATATAACTGTTATCATCACCACCAGTATAACCATAACCAGTATAACCATAACCAGTATAACCATAACCAGTATAACCATAACCAGTATAACCATAACCAGTATAACCATAACCAGTATAACCATAACTAGTATAATCATCAACAGTATAACCATACTAGTATAACCATAACCAGTATAACCATAACCAGTATAACCATAACCAGTATAACCATAACCAGTATAACCATAACCAGTATAACCATAACCAGTATAACCATAACCAGTATAACCATAACCAGTATATGTCTTATTCTTCTTCTTCTTCTCGTTCACCCGCTATGAATTCAGACGTAGTCGAGGCATCCAACATGGTGCTTCTATTTAATTTTTGTGTGAAGGCTTGCTTTCCCTATCATCAGTGTCCCTCGCCATTCAGGCGAACCTTCTCCGACTTTAGGGGTACCAGTATATATATTAATATTATCGGTATCAGCAGTACCATTAGTATCGGTATTCATTTATTATAGTGTCACTATCATCGTGGTTTTAGGTTGTAATTTCTTCCTCACTTATGGTTCAAGACATTGTTTTATGTTCCGCCCGAGTGGTTACCGGGGCCCAAATTTGGGGTGCAAAGAATAGAACCACTGTTACCTACCACGCATGTCGTAAGAGGCGACTAAGGAGGTTTGGCTGAAATCGGATGCACATGTCCTAAACCTGTAGAAATATATGCGTTTAGGGGCCTACCAAACCAATGTGCAACGTATACACGTTCTTGGCAAAGATCAAACATATCACAAAGAGTGATTAAAATTGGTCGTAAAGAACGAACGCAAAGAAGAAGAAGAAGCTTTATGTTCTACGATATGTATTCTCGCGAGTAATTTTAGTGTTGTTGTCGTTCTCAATATAACCGTTACCATCAACACCAGTATTGATAGAACCAGTTTATGTATTAATATTACCGGTATCAACAGTATCATTAGTATCGGTATTACTGTAATTAGTATCCGTATTACTATCGTGAATGTCAGTGTAATTGTCAATACTATTATACATTTGTAGTGCAATAAATATATGTATTACTTTCCCTAAATATTTTATCAACCATACCTGTATTATCAGCTCTACCTGTATTATCAATCATACCTGTATTATCAGCCATACCTGTATTACCAAACATGCCTGTATTATCAGCCATACCTGTATTACCAAACATGCCTGTATTATCATTCATACCTGTATTACCAACCATTCCTGTATTATCAGCTATACCTGTATTACCAATCATACATGTATTAATATTCATACCTGTATTATCAATCATACCTGTATTATCAATCATACCTGTATTACTAATCATACCTGTATTACCAATCATACCTGTATTACCAATCATACCTGTATTACCAACCATACCTGTATTACCAATCATACCTGTATTATCAATCATACATGTATTACAATCATACCTTATTACCAATCATGCCTGTATTACCAATCATACCTGTATTATCAATCATACATGTATTATCAATCATACCTATATTACCAATCATGCCTGTATTACCAACCATACCTGTATTACCAATCATACATGTATTACCAACCATACCTGTATTACCAACCATGCCTGTATTATCAGCCATACCTGTATTACCAAACATGCCTGTATTATCATTCATACCTGTATTACCAACCATTCCTGTATTATCAGCCATACCTGTATTACCAATGATACATGTATTAATATTCATACCTGTATTACCAATCATATCGGTATTACTAATCATACCTGTATTACCAATCATACCTGTATTATCAATCATACCTGTATTATCAATCATACCTGTATTACTAATCATACCTGTATTACCAATCATACCTGTATTACCAATCATACCTGTATTACCAACCATACCTGTATTACCAATCATACCTGTATTATCAATCATACATGTATTATCAATCATACCTATATTACCAATCATGCCTGTATTACCAACCATACCTGTATTACCAATCATACCTGTATTACCAACCATACCTGTATTACCAACCATACCTGTATTACCAATGATACATGTATTAATATTCATACCTGTATTACCATACATACCTGTATTACCAATCATATCGGTATTACTAATCATACCTGTATTATCAATCATACCTGCATTATCAATCATACCTGTATTACCAATCATACCTGTATTATCAATCATACCTGTATTACCAACGTTATCTATATTGCCATCCATACCTGCATTAGCAACTATATCTGTAGGCCTACTATTATTATCAACAATATCTATATTGCCATCCATACCTGCATTAGCAACCATATATGTAGACCTACTATCATTATCAACCATATTTATATTGCCATCCATATATGTAGGCCTACTATCATTATCAACCATATTTATATTGCCATCCATATATGTAGGCCTACTATCATTATCAACCATATTTATATTGCCATCCATATATGTAGGCCTACTATCATTATCAACCATATTTATATTGCCATCCATATATGTAGACCTACTATCATTATCAACCATATTTATATTGCCATCCATATATGTAGGCCTACTATCATTATCAATGTATTGTAATCAATGCCTACGCTGCCTTCAGCATCAAAAATTACAACAAAACCGTGTGTTGACAATCATTTTCTTATTTTTCAGTTGATAGATCAAGCTTGTTTTTTTTAGTATTGCTGTTTCGATATTGTATTCCTGTATTTGTAATCGTTCTAGTTGTTTAGTATTGCTGTTTCGATATTGTATTCCTGTATTTGTAATCGTTCTAGTTTTTTAGTATTGCTGTTTCGATATTGTATTCCTGTATTTGTAATCGTTCTAGTTTTTCATTAAGACAATCAGACGTTTGGGCTAAATATAGGTCATGAGTCACATTAGCATAAGTTGCAAAGTTGGCGTGGTCGAGATGGGGGTGGGGTGGGCAGAAGGGGTGTTTATTGTACTGATTCCCATTATTGACGCAGGTCTTTCTTTAATAATTATTTTGCAAACTACCAGTGTTTACCGTACACATTCTGTTTATTATTAAATGACAGAGATCTATAAGTCTATTCACAAATTCGTTACCGCAGTGTTATGCTATTTTCGCTCAAGCTACGTCATGACCAGGTTGTGGTTTTTTTTGGCAAGTAGTATAAGAATCTCAATAAGATTGAGAATAGCAACCAGGAAGTATTTATTCCAACTCTCTGCTATCAGTGCCAAACATGGCCCCTGACTAAGACACAAGAAAGAAAGATTACAACATGTGAAATGAGATGTCTACGAAAGCTGTCAACGTTACAAGGAGAGATAGAGTGAGAAACGAGAATATCAGAAGCATCGTTGGTACTATACCATGCATACAGTACATTGAGAAGCAAAGAAGCAAGTGGTTCGGCCATCAAATGAGAATGAGACCACACTTACTACCACACTACAATAATCGACGCTCAGGGCGCAGAACACGAGGCAGGCCAAGAACACGATGGATAGATAACATCTCAGAGTCCTGCGAAAGCATGGACTGACAACGTCAAACGCAACACACCTGGCACAAGATAGAAAACTAACTCTCCTTGCGACGCTTCACAGCAAATGTGGTTAAGATAAGATAATCAGGAAGTTAAACACTATTAAGAACATGTGGCAAAGCACCAGCAAAGTATTAGAATTTAAAATATTGAGAACATGCATTTTCCCAGTGGCTACTTATGGTTGTGAATCATGGACCATTACACAAACAAGAACGAAAATCCAGTCCTTCGAAACTAAATGCTACAGAAAGATCCTACGAATACCATGGACAGAAAAAAAGAAAGAACACTGATGTCCTACAAGAACTGAATGTTACAGAGAATTGGCCGATAAACAAGATACTGTACAGAAAAGTTAGATACTTTGGTCACATTAAGCGTCATGTCATGATGGTCTGGAGAGAACAATATTAGAGGACAGTGTCACATGACGCAGAGGCAGACCAAGAAGATGTCTACAAGATATTAAAGAAACCATGAATATGATCATCGGCGAAGTGGGTGAACTGGCTATAAAAAAAAGTCTGTCCATTAATTCGTGAGCACGTTTAAAATTGATTTTCTCGAAAACTACCTGTTGGATCTCAGTGATTTTTGCATGCAGCCTTAGAATATCCATGACGCTAAAATAAAGCTAACCAGTAGTCCATAGATGCTACGGATTTTGCACATCGGCGAATTCCTTTGATCTTTTATGACAATTGCAAATACGGGGGCTCAAATTTTAGATTTTACAGTATCCCTAGAATTTGTCCATGTCAATTCTAATCATAGGTGTATCTCCATATTAACTTGATAGGTCAAGTAATTAAGTGTGTTGCCCTTTATGTGCAATCATGAACTTGGATACAATATGCAACAGTTAGTCCTCCCCTTCGGTCACCATTAGACCCCATGGTGTCTTAACTTCACCACAAATTGTATGATGGTAGACGCATTTGGATATGGAAATGTATACGTTGCTATTTCTCAGTCTGTAATCAAAATATGATTTGTATCATCCCGAATCTGACGATTCCATGAGGTTGATAATTGTTACTGGCTGGACAAATTGTAATCCATCTCGGTGCCAGTACTCGTCTTCCTCTCGGAGCACATGTTCAACACACTTCTTCCAGAACTGCATGTCTATCATTGAGAAGGACTCACGTGTCAGAACTTCAACATCACACATTTTAAACGTCCTGTTCTGTTCGGCAACTTGCCCTTTTACTTTAGCCCAGACAAGCTCTATCGGATTGAGCATGATATGGAGGTAGTCGCAAAGACGTGTGGCCGTATTCCGCAATGATTTTGTCAATATGAAACACCTTTGTCTTATTTGTCATCCTCACCAGGTGCAACAACTCGGGTTTCAAATATGTATCATCGAAGCTGACATTTTCCTTAGCAAGCCAAGTCCTAATTTGATCTTTTGTATTTGATGCAGTTGGTACTTTGTCTTCCGCTGATACTGCGTTGTGATAGGATGCATTATCCATTACCAAGCATGATGGTCTGTTTAGAATTTGAAGTAGATCTTTCTCCATCCAGTGCCTGAAAATATGTCCATTCATTTATGTGTGGTAGTCCCTACCGTCGGTACTTTTTGATTGGAAAATAAGTCCAGCGTCATGGACAAGACCTTCTTCACTACTTTCTGCATGTGTTAGTATAATACGCTGGCCTTTGCTGCTTGGTATTTTCTTTTCTGTTCACCGTCTACTGATTGCCATTCTTTAGCATTGGTGTGGTGAGCATTGACCCGGATTCGTCCAAATATACAATATCATAGCCTTGCCTCCGCCGCTCACGGATCTGCCTCAGGTATTTACTTCGGGCAGCAATTAAATGTGGCTTTTCACAAATAATATTCCTGCCGCCTATAGTTTTCTGAAGGTGAAGCCGGCGGCTCTTACAATTTTCCATAGAGTACTTTTAGAAATGTCTATGCTGCAATCTGATTGCAGTTTTAATTTCATTTTCCTGAGAGTAACAAGTTGATTTGTCGCAAACATTTTCAAGAGCTCCCGTCTTATGACATCTATGTCAAAGTCGTCAATTGTTCTTTTCCGTCCTTGCTTGACATTAGTGCACTTTGTGTCCTGTTTAATCCATCGGGAAAAGGATTCTCTATTCAGACCAAGCGCCAGTTGCGTTCGTTTTCTCAGGGTTATGAATATCGCAATATAGATGACCTCTCTTAGATTCCCTACGGAAGTGTTGGTATAGTAAAACTGTAACCTTCTGCATTGTTATAAATGTGCACTTCAGACTCATTATGAATGTGATATCAATGTCAGTTTTGATAAGCCAACAAATATGATACAATAGCTTCATACAAATAGCGAGATACGCCTATAACTATACAACGGTATCCCAATTATAACGTCATATGCTTTCCGCTTTCAAAGTCGACTGGGTTAGGTGCACGGGATTTCGTGAAATTGTTGTATACTCACGATATTTCTATGTTACCATAATGTATTTTTAGAACAACGCGTCTGTGTACCGTAGATCTGTTACTATTTTGTACAATCCGGTGAGGTTGATTTTAATATAACCTGAAGAAGAAATATTTCAAACTACATCAAATTTTCTTGGAAAAAATATTTCTCTAGCGTCATGGATATTCTAAGGCTGCTTGCAAAAATCACTGAGATCCAACAGGTAGTTTTCGAGAAAATCAATTTCAAACGTGCTCACGAATTAATGGACAGACTATAGAGACAGAGTGAATTTCAGATGCGTTGCAAATAGAGCGACGTCCTATAAAAGATAAGCACCTTGATGATGAATATAAGAATATATTTTTGTCTATTTTTGTAGGTGGATATTATCAACATCTGTTATAATTAATATGTCATTGGTTCTTTCCAGTTTACCAAAAACAACAGTATACCATAGCAGTAACTATTGCAACTTGATGACCTCATGTACTTCATTATTCAAGTTGACCTACATATGAAGTGTTGTGAGACTTTACAAACACCGTGTATTTGATTACTTCATTCAGAATCTGATGAATCTAAGAGGTTACTTACTGTTAAAGATTGAATAAATTGTACAGCCATCTCTTTTCCAGTAATCTTTCTCTTCACGGAGCTCATGATTTTCAAATTTTTCCAGTATGCAATGTCTATCTTTGAGATGTATTCACGTTGCATGACTTCAACATCACACATTTTAAATGTTGTGTTCGGGGGCAGCTACTTGTCATTTCATTCTAGCCCATACACGTGTCATTGGATTTAGATGTGAATGGTAAAGTGGATGTAGTAGAGAAAAATGGCCATGTGTTTGAATCATTTTGTCGATCTGAAATAGTTTTGCCATCTTCGTTTGTCTGACAATCTGTGTAATGTCTCTGGTTTCAAATAAGTGTTATGAAATGGAACTTTTGTCTTTAACTTCTTCTTTCTTTTCTTCTGTCAGCACACTGTTACCGGGTTGTTAACCCCGTGTCGTGATTTTATGTATTTGTCTTACTCTTCTCTGCTTTTGCCAGCACACTGTTACCGGGTTGTTAACCCAGTGTCGTGGTTTTATGTATTTGTCTTGCTCTTCTCTGCTTTTGCCAGCACACTGTTACCGGGTTGTTAACCCAGTGTCGTGGTTTTATGTATTTGTCTTGCTCTTCTCTGCTTTTGTCAGCACACTGCTACCGGGTTGTTAACCCAGTGTCGTGGTTTATGTATTTGTCTTGCTCTTCTCTGCTTTTGTCAGCACACTGTTACTGGGTTGTTAACCCAGTGTCGTGGTTTTATGTATTTGTCTTGCTCTTCTCTGCTTTTGCCAGCACACTGCTACCGGGTTGTTAACCCAGTGTCGTGGTTTATGTATTTGTCTTGCTCTTCTCTGCTTTTGTCAGCACACTGTTACCGGTTGTTAACCCAGTGTCGTGGTTTTATGTATTTGTCTTGCTCTTCTCTGCTTTTGTCAGTACACTGTTACCGGGTTGTTAACCCAGTGTCGTGGTTTTATGTATTTGTCTTTGCTCTTCTCTGCTTTTGTCAGCACACTGTTACCGGTTTGTTAACCCAGTGTCGTGGTTTTATGTATTTGTCTTGCTCTTCTCTGCTTTTGTCAGCACACTGTTACCGGTTTGTTAACCCAGTGTCGTGGTTTTATGTATTTGTCTTGCTCTTCTCTGCTTTTGTCAGCACACTGTTACCGGGTTGTTAACCCAGTGTCGTGGTTTTATGTATTTGTCTTTGCTCTTCTCTGCTTTTGTCAGCACACTGCTACCGGGTTGTTAACCCAGTGTCGTGGTTTTATGTATTTGTCTTGCTCTTCTCTGCTTTTGCCAGCACACTGTTACCGGGTTGTTAACCCAGTGTCGTGATTTTATGTATTTGTCTTTGCTCTTCTCTGCTTTTGCCAGCACACTGTTACCGGGTTGTTAACCCAGTGTCGTGGTTTATGTATTTGTCTTGCTCTTCTCTGCTTTTGTCAGCACACTGTTACCGGGTTGTTAACCCAGTGTCGTGGTTTTATGTATTTGTCTTTGCTCTTCTCTGCTTTTGTCAGCACACTGCTACCGGGTTGTTAACCCAGTGTCGTGGTTTATGTATTTGTCTTGCTCTTCTCTGCTTTTGCCAGCACACTGTTACCGGGTTGTTAACCCAGTGTCGTGATTTTATGTATTTGTCTTTGCTCTTCTCTGCTTTTGCCAGCACACTGTTACCGGGTTGTTAACCCAGTGTCGTGGTTTTATGTATTTGTCTTGCTCTTCTCTGCTTTTGTCAGCACACTGTTACCGGGTTGTTAACTCAGTGTCGTGGTTTTATGTATTTGTCTTGCTCTTCTCTGCTTTTGTCAGCACACTGTTACCGGGTTGTTAACCCAGTGTCGTGGTTTTATGTATTTGTCTTGCTCTTCTCTGCTTTTGTCAGCACACTGTTACCGGGTTGTTAACCCAGTGTCGTGGTTTTATGTATTTGTCTTTGCTCTTCTCTGCTTTTGTCAGCACACTGCTACCGGGTTGTTAACCCAGTGTCGTGGTTTATGTATTTGTCTTGCTCTTCTCTGCTTTTGCCAGCACACTGTTACCGGGTTGTTAACCCAGTGTCGTGATTTTATGTATTTGTCTTTGCTCTTCTCTGCTTTTGCCAGCACACTGTTACCGGGTTGTTAACCCAGTGTCGTGGTTTTATGTATTTGTCTTGCTCTTCTCTGCTTTTGTCAGCACACTGTTACCGGTTGTTAACCCAGTGTCGTGGTTTTATGTATTTGTCTTTGCTCTTCTCTGCTTTTGTCAGCACACTGCTACCGGGTTGTTAACCCAGTGTCGTGGTTTTATGTATTTGTCTTGCTCTTCTCTGCTTTTGCCAGCACACTGTTACCGGGTTGTTAACCCAGTGTCGTGATTTTATGTATTTGTCTTTGCTCTTCTCTGCTTTTGCCAGCACACTGTTACCGGGTTGTTAACCCAGTGTCGTGGTTTTATGTATTTGTCTTGCTCTTCTCTGCTTTTGTCAGCACACTGTTACCGGGTTGTTAACTCAGTGTCGTGGTTTTATGTATTTGTCTTGCTCTTCTCTGCTTTTGTCAGCACACTGTTACCGGGTTGTTAACCCAGTGTCGTGGTTTTATGTATTTGTCTTGCTCTTCTCTGCTTTTGTCAGCACACTGTTACCGGGTTGTTAACCCAGTGTCGTGGTTTTATGTATTTGTCTTTGCTCTTCTCTGCTTTTGTCAGCACACTGCTACCGGGTTGTTAACCCAGTGTCGTGGTTTTATGTATTTGTCTTTGCTCTTCTCTGCTTTTGTCAGCACACTGTTACCAGGTTGTTAACCCAGTGTCGTGGTTTTATGTATTTGTCTTGCTCTTCTCTTGTGACTTGTGTTGTGGTTTTCTTAGTCCCCTGACAGAATTCAACTACGTTATCTATCCACCTTTTCCTCGGCTTGCCTCTCGCCTTCATTCCTAGTATTCTGTTGTGGAAAGCTTCATAGGCAGTTTGGTCTGTTCGCATTCTTACTAAGTGACCAAACCACTTCATTCTCTGTTTCGCTATATAATTAAAGCACGGTCTTGTTCCAACCTTTTCTCTGATGCTGGTATTCGTTACTCTGTTGATTCTTGTGTTGTTGGTGACTTTGCGGAGACATTTCATTTCGCATGTTGCTATTTTCTGTGTATATTTCTTATTCATTGTCCTATGTTTCTTATTCATTTCTTTAATTGCTACATCTTAATTTCATCCTTTGTGCTTGATGTGATAGGAACTTTGCAGTCATGTGATATATTATGATGGGAAGCGTTGTCCATTACCAGAAGGTCGATCTAGAGGGAGTAAAAGAATGCTCTCTTATCCAATCCTAGAAAAAATGTTCCATTAATTTCAATGTGATAGTCCCTACCATATGTATGTAGAAATTGCTTGAAAAAGTAACTCTGCCTCTTTGACAAGCCCATTTTCTCTGCTACTAGCATGTGCAATTATACGTTCTCCCTAACTGCTAGTAATTTCTCTTTTCCTTTCCCCATCTACTGATTGCCATTCGTTGTTGAAGATTGGTGTACGTCACACGTGTTTTATCCAAATATACTTTACCATAGGCTTTCATCTTTTATTTCGAATTTCCTTATTATCCCATTTCATCCATCCCATTTTATGTTCATTATTTTCCGCAGACGTCTATTTTTAAATGCATTTACCTACATTCTATATCTTTAGTCATTTTACAACTCTCTGGCATGTGTTTTATGAACTTGCTTCCAGCATATAGAGGCAAACCATGGACGTTATGACCCTGATATCTGTCTCTGTATATAAAAGAGAGAGAGAGAGAGAGAGAGAGAGAGATAACAGAGTCAACCTCATACTTCATTGGGAGTTTTAACATTGAAAAGCGGGGAAAACCGCTGTTGCTTAGCGACCGCTTGTTTGATGAGCACACGACGATCGATGACGTATTTATAATTCGATTGATGAAATTTGAAATCAAACGTTGCAAGGAATGTTAAAAGATCCATTTAATAAATATCTAACATATAGATTGATAGGCAGACAAAGAGACAGACAGATAGGCTAAATGAAAGTTAGAAGACAGATATTATTGCAACTATAGAGAGATTGCGATGTAATACCCTAACATTGCTTTTTTCTCCGGAATTCGAACATTTTTTGAAAATATAGCTAAAGAGTATCGTCATTTTGGTTTCAACACGACTAGCATGACACTGATAAACAGAGTATGTATCAGTGCAAGTGGTATTCTCCGACATCGAGCAAAGTATGGACACTAATTTGACAAATATCATGAGACGCAGCTAGATGATAGTAACTTGCTGCAGATAGCCTAATTTTACAGTGTTTTTAAATAAGGTCTAGAAAGGGTATAAAGGCGAAGAATTAACTTTTGACGGGTTTCCCAATATGATTCCGTTCCTGTGGACAAAATGCAGAAAGTGTTCCAACACAAACTCCGTGCTCCAACAATATGATTCCGTTCCTGTGGACAAAATGCGAAAGTGTTCACAAGCACAAACTCCGTAGCTCAACAATATGATTCCCGTTCCTGTGGACAAATGCAGAAAGTGTTGCACAAGCACAAACTCCGTAGCTCAACAATATGATTCCCGTTCCTGTGGACAAAATGCGAAAGTGTTGACAAGCACAAACTCCGTAGCTCAAGTCTTTGTGGTATCAAATGCAGAAATGTTGCACAAGACAACTCGTAAGTCACAATATGATTCCTTCTGTGACAAAAGCAGAAAGTGTATGCCAGACAATCCGAGTCCAAAATATGATTCCCGTTCCTGTGGACAAAATGCAGAATGTTGCTAAGCACAAACTCCAGTAGCTCCAACAATATGATTCCGTTCTTGTGGACAAAATGCAGAAAGTGTTGCACAAACACAAATCCATAGCTCCAACAATATGATTCCCGTTCCTGTGGACAAAATGCAGAAAGTGTTGCACAAAGCACAAACTCCATAGCTCCAACAATATGATTCCCGTTCTTGTGGACAAAATGCAGAAAGTGTTGCACAAAGCACAAACTCCGTAGCTCCAACAATATGATTCCCGTTCCTGTGGACAAAATGCAGAAAGTGTTGCACAAAGCACAAACTCCGTAGCTCCAACAATATGATTCCCGTTCCTGTGGACAAAATGCAGAAAGTGTTGCACAAAGCACAAACTCCATAGCTCCAACAATATGATTCCCGTTCCTGTGGACAAAATGCAGAAAGTGTTGCACAAAGCACAAACTCCGTAGCTCCAACAATATGATTCCCGTTCCTGTGGACAAAATGCAGAAAGTGTTGCACAAAGCACAAACTCCGTAGCTCCAACAATATGATTCCCGTTCTTGTGGACAAAATGCAGAAAGTGTTGCACAAAGCACAAAATCCGTAGCTCCAACAATATGATTCCCGTTCCTGTGGACAAAATGCAGAAAGTGTTGCACAAAGCACAAACTCCGTAGCTCCAACAATATGATTCCCGTTCTTGTGGACAAAATGCAGAAAGTGTTGCACAAAGCACAAACTCCATAGCTCCAACAATATGATTCCCGTTCTTGTGGACAAAATGCAGAAAGTGTTGCACAAAGCACAAACTCCGTAGCTCCAACAATATGATTCCCGTTCTTGTGGACAAAATGCAGAAAGTGTTGCACAAAGCACAAATCCTAGCTCCAACAATATGATTCCCGTTCTTGTGGACAAAATGCAGAAAGTGTTGCACAAAGCACAAACTCCATAGCTCCAACAATATGACTCCCGTTCCTGTGGACAAATGCAGAAAGTGTTGCACAAAGCACAAACTCCGTAGCTCCAACAATATGATTCCCGTTCCTGTGGACAAAATGCAGAAAGTGTTGCACAAAGCACAAACTCCGTAGCTCCAACAATATGACTCCCGTTCCTGTGGACAAAATGCAGAAAGTGTTGCACAAAGCACAAACTCCGTAGCTCCAACAATATGATTCCCGTTCCTGTGGACAAAATGCAGAAAGTGTTGCACAAAGCACAAAATCCATAGCTCCAATAATATGACTACCGTTCCTGTGGACAAAATGCAGAAAGTGTTGCACAAAGCACAAACTCCGTAGCTCCAACAATATGATTCCCGTTCCTGTGGACAAAATGCAGAAAGTGTTGCACAAAGCACGTACTCCATAGCTCCAACAACAATCTTAGGGATCTCATGGAAACATTGCACATCTGACTCGGTCCAGATTCGAACTCACAACCTTCTGAACAGGCATACGTCTTAATCACTTCTCGATAACCACCCCTTCCCCAACGTCTTAATCACTTCTCGATAGAGCCACCCTCCCCCTTTTCCCCAATAATAAGTAACATATGAAACAGACAATTCTTGTACGTAATACATTGAGACACAGGAGGTTGACATGTTCGGTTGAATGGGACGATTTCAACTTCTTGCCATCGTGACCCAGACTGCTGACTATCCTTTTGTTTTGTTGAATGTTTATACATGTAACTCGAATCTACATGTACTATTTTTTATAAGTTGAGAATAGTTTGATCACGTTAAACATCACAGTGGTTTGGAGACTACGGTAGTGGAAGGCATGGTTCCTGGAATACGAGGCAGGAGACGACCAAGACGAAGGTGGCAGCTGGTCACATTAAACATCACAGTGGTTTGGAGAGAACGGTAGTGGAAGTCATGGTTCCTGAAGTACGAGGCAGGGGACGACCAAGACGAAGGTGGCAGCTGGTCACATTAAACATCACAGTGGTTTGGAGAGAACGGTAGTGGAAGTCATGGTTCCTGAAGTACGAGGCAGGGGACGACCAAGACGAAGGTGGCAGCTGGTCACATTAAACATCACAGTGGTTTGGAGAGAACGGTAGTGGAAGTCATGGTTCCTGAAGTACGAGGCAGGGGACGACCAAGACGAAGGTGGCATTCGACATCAAAGAAACATTGAACATGGTGCTGGAGGAGACGGGAGAACTTGCTAGAGACAGTGAGTTTTTCAGGCTGGCTGTGATGAAACAGTTTTTCAGGCTGGCTGTGATGAAACAGTTTTTCAGGCTGGCTGTGATGAAACAGTTTTTCAGGCTGGCTGTGATGAAACAGTTTTTCAGGCTGGCTGTGATGAAACAGTTTTTCAGGCTGGCTGTGATGAAACAGTTTTTCAGGCTGGCTGTGATGAAACAGTTTTTCAGGCTGGCTGTGATGAAACAGTTTTTCAGGCTGGCTGTGATGAAACAGTTTTTCAGGCTGGCTGTGATGAAACAGTTTTTCAGGCTGGCTGTGATGAAACAGTTTTTCAGGCTGGCTGTGATGAAACAGTTTTTCAGGCTGGCTGTGATGAAACAGTTTTTCAGGCTGGCTGTGATGAAACAGTTTTTCAGGCTGGCTGTGATGAAACAGTTTTTCAGGCTGGCTGTGATGAAACAGTTTTTCAGGCTGGCTGTGATGAAACAGTTTTTCAGGCTGGCTGTGATGAACAGTTTCAGGCTGGCTGTGATGAAACAGTTTTCAGGCTGGCTGTGATGAAACAGTTTTTCAGGCTGGCTGTGATGAAAGCAAGGGACATGCCACTCAGGGCTGTGCGGTATATTTTCTCAGTATGATGCAAGTCTTCATAATGCAGCCCCTTAAATGTATAAATCGTTTACATCAATATCGGAATAACGTAGACCAATTTAGAAAAGCGTTGCTTAAAGATTTTTTAATTATTGAATGAGAAATCCGGCTGGGGTTTCTTGGCGAATGCGCATGGTAGGGTTGTTGCAGAGCGAAGTGGGGCATACAGGACAACTACTTCTAGTATGAGGATGGAGGTTGAGGCCGTTACTGCTGCCCTCCATTGGATTTCTGGGACTTCATTTACTGGGGCAGTTGTTGTATCTGACTCTCAGTCGATGCTTCACAAGATCCAGAAGGGCAGGTTTCGGTATGAGTGGATGTCGTCTATAGACGTTTCTAACCTCCAGCGGCTTATGTGGATATACTGTCCTGGGCATGCGGGTGTTTACGGTAATGAGAGAGCGGACAGGCTTGCATCAACAGCATTGATTGTTGGGGAGTTGAAGATGGATAAGGGGATATTCTTCGGTCTCTTCGAGACTCTCTGTTGGATGAGGACACTAAAATCGATGTTGAATCGATCAAGCGATTTAAGCAGTTTGGAGTTACCCGTTGTTCAAGTCGAACTGGATACCTGAGAGGCAGAGTGAGAGGTGTGTTTAATCAGCGAGCTACAGGAACCATCAGTATGCATACTCTTCGATATCTGTTGGGGAGACTGAGCACCTATGGGTCTGCCCGGAGTGCAATGACGTCAGTTTAGTAACCAATAACTAATAACCAATAATTATTGAATGATTCAAATTATATTTTAATTTCGGTGCTTATGCCGCCCACTTACGGTCTCGCCTGATGCGGCCACCTCTCTGTATCATAATACGACACGTTCCTGATGCCACTATTTGATCTTAGCGAGGCAGCCAAGACTACTTTCCTGAATATAGTCACATCTGTACACATAAAGAATCCTGACTGTTGACGGGAGTTAACATCGTATTCTGTGCAATATACTCGGCAGGTTGCGTGATATTTCTGCACAGAAGAGGGGCCGAGTTGTGTGTGTGTGGGTGGGGTAAATTCGGCGCAGTGAAGTCAATACCTCGCCTTTAGACCCCCTTAGACCCCTTTTTCTATCTTTTTGTTTTGTTTTGTACACATGCGGTATCATTGTGAAACAATATATCTTCTCTTTCTTTTCTTGCACTATTTACTTCTTTATAGAATTGTGGGGGTGGGGGGACGTAGTGATCTTGTGTGTGCTTTTTTAAGGCACTTTCTAAGCTGATATTCATTTTCGTAAGGCTGTTCTTGATGCCGTCGCTCCATCTTTGCGTGGTCTTCCTCTTGCTTTGTACTCGTTATACTTTTTCTGTGTGACTCTCTGTGGTAGACGATACCAGGGCGTTCTTGACAGGTGTCCAAATCTGTTGTTCTTTTATAAATTGCAAAACTGGTTTACCAACCAGTCTTCTGATTTCTTTATTTCTAATTTTGTCCCTTATTGTTCCACCTGCAACTCTTCTAAGACACCTCATCTCTGTCGTTATGATTTTCCGCTCATTAGCTGTTGTTATTGGCCATGTTTGACACTGGTCAAACATGAGTGTATATATGAAGCCATATTTATAAAGCAATATATGAACTATGAATATGTAATAACCGATCAATTAAAAAACGGACCTAACATTGTATTCCTCAATATACCTTGTGGTATTCTTCTTCTTCTTCTTCCACGTTCGCCCGCTGGGAATTCGGGGGTTAGCCATGATGCCTACACTTCTGACTGACTTTTGCGTGAAAGCCTGCTTTAACATTTGATTGGTGTCCCTCGCCATGCAGGCGGGCTTTCGCTTACTTCAGAGCTACCTTGTGGTATGAAAAATGGTTCCTCTACTTACGTCACTTAATTAATGATCACACAATAATAAAATTGTTATCTGTTTGTTGTGTAGGGGATTTATAGTATCTTTAAGCCGGGCACGATCCTTTCAACCTAAAAACGAACCTTGTTTTGGTTATATCAGAGCGTGTAAGCCAACAAACTTGAAAAATAAGAATTCACTCCTTTCGTAGAATCCAAGTTATATCTTCTTCGAACGCTCCATATCAACCAGTTGTTAACCACTCTTTGTGGTTTGTATGTGATCTGAGCCTAACAGCGATTGTACATTGTGCCAGTTATGCGCCTACAAGTAGACAAGCACATCCAATTTCTGCGACACTTTTTTATTTACTAGTGTAGCTTCCCAAGCCCCTACCTCAGTCGCCTCTTACGACATGCCTTGTAGGTTACTATTCTTTGCTCCATCTGCGAGCCCCGGAAACACACGGGCGCAAGTTATTATAATTATAAACTAATAAATAAAAGTATATATATGTATATCATGAGTCCTCGTTGACAGGGTGATACAGACAACAAATAAAGTATGTATATATATCATGAGTCCTCGTTAGCCCAGGTAGATACTACAGACAACAAATAAAAGTATATATATGTATATCATGAGTCCTCGTTAGACCCAAGGGTAGATACGACAGACAACAAATAAAAGTATGTATATATATATCATCAATCCTCGTTGCAGGTAGATATCAGACAACAAATAATATGTATATATATATATCATTAGTCCTCGTTAGACCCAAGGGTAGATACGACAGACAACAAATAAAAGTATGTATATATATATATCATTAGTCCTCGTTAGACCCAAGGGTAGATACGACAGACAACAAATATCTCCTCACTTGGATCTTGTGCTTTTATTTCCACTTCAAACCTACTCATAGTTGATTGATATAACCATCATCATTGCAATTCGGTGAGTAACCATGTGTGCTCCGATCTCTTTCTTACACAGGAAGATCTCAGCTGCCGAGCACGAACTCCGTAGCACCGATTAGGGTCCCTATAGTAATTTTGAAGATCGTGAAGATATGCATTTTTTTTTTAAAATGTATAATTAATTTTCCCCAGGCAGCGGCTTTCCAGCCTGCTCTTCTCGATTTTTAACTGACAATAGTTCTTTTACGGGCTCAAATTTAACACTGGACCTACGTTCTATCGCCCGTCTCCGATAGTACTAGGAACTCGATCTCACCTACACTGAGATCAGGGATCTCTGGAAAATATCCCGATGACTCTACTACGAATCGAACCGGTTATCTTTGGCACTAGAGTAGAGCACATAACCTCTAAGCTTTAGAGACCATTTCAAAATTACTTTCATCCCTGCATCAAACTTTCATCCCTGCATCAAACTTTCATCCCTGCATCAAACTTTCATCCCTGCATCAAACTTTCATCCCTGCATCAAACTTTCATCCCTGCATCAAACTTTCATCCCTGCATCAAACTTTCATCCCTGCATCAAACTTTCATCAACTTTCATCATCAAACTTTCATCCTGCATCAAATTTTCATCCCTGCATCAAACTTTCATCCCTGCATCAAACTTTCATCCCTGCATCAAACTTTCATCTCTGCATCAAACTTTCATCCCTGCATCAAACTTTCATCTCTGCATCAAACTTTCATCCCTGCATCAAACTTTCATCCCTGCATCAAACTTTCATCCCTGCATCAAACTTTCATCTCTGCATCAAACTTTCATCCCTGCATCAAACTTTCATCCCTGCATCAAACTTTCATCCCTGCATCAAACTTTCATCCCTGCATCAAACTTTCATCCCTGCATCAAACTTTCATCCCTGCATCAAACTTTCATCCCTGCATCAAACTTTCATCCCTGCATCAAACTTTCATCCCTGCATCAAACTTTCATCTCTGCATCAAACTTTCATCCCTGCATCAAACTTTCATCCCTGCATCAAACTTTCATCCCTGCATCAAACTTTCATCCCTGCATCAAACTTTCATCCCTGCATCAAACTTTCCATCAAACTTTCATCCCTGCATCAAACTTTCATCCCTGCATCAAACTTTCATCTCTGCATCAAACTTTCATCCCTGCATCAAACTTTCATCCCTGCATCAAACTTTCATCCCTGCATCAAACTTTCATCTCTGCATCAAACTTTCATCCCTGCATCAAACTTTCATCCCTGCATCAAACTTTCATCTCTGTATCAAACTTTCATCCCTGCATCAAACTTTCATCCCTGCATCAAACTTTCATCCCTGCATCAAACTTTCATCCCTGCATCAAACTTTCATCCCTGCATCAAACTTTCATCCCTGCATCAAACTTTCATCTCTGTATCAAACTTTCATCCCTGCATCAAACTTTCATCCTCATCAAACTTTCATCCCTGCATCAAACTTTCATCTCTGCATCAAACTTTCATCTCTGCATCAAACTTTCATCCCTGCATCAAACTTTCATCCCTGCATCAAACTTTCATCTCTGTATCAAACTTTCATCCCTGCATCAAACTTTCATCCCTGCATCAAACTTTCTTCTCCATGTGACACTAGACCTTTCTTTCTCACGCTATCCCTGTGGTGTCCACTTCATTGCATGTCTTAACTATCTGTCTTTTCTTATCTTGAGGACATGCACATCGCAATATATTTATAAATGAACATTGTGGCATATCCTTTACAGGAGGTCACTACCAACCACATTTAACGAGTCCTTGATTTTTTTGACACCACTTATACGTTCGGTAGTTTACCATTGCTGTCTGAACAAATTTGTTTCCAAAGCGCCCGCCACGGTGTTTCAACCAGGGACTTTTGTGTTGTGATCGAGTTCACTACACTGATCGAGTAAGCTACAGACACACCACCCCCTCCACACGTATACATATATTAGGCAAATATTCCTCACAACGGTTTTTGAATACATGATACATTTCTGTTTGTTTGAAATCAATTTATTTTCAGAGTGAAGTAAACGGCAAAGAATATGAACCTAGTATCAGTGGCGATATCCAGATGGAGACTCTTGGACCCCCAATTTATATTGGTCCAGGGGACCCCGAGAGAGCGAACTGGGGTGGAAAGATGGAGTTTCTCATGACCTGCATTGGATACGCCGTTGGTCTTGGAAACGTTTGGAGATTCCCATATTTATGCTATAAAAATGGGGGAGGTAACTCTATATTCTTAGTTTATTGATTTGTGGTTGTGACATGTCAGTACAACATTAGTCTTATTCTTTGATACTGATAGTTATTTGTTGTCTGTGTCATTACAAAAATAATCAGGTAAAATACATGGGAGGAGAGATAGTGGAAAGCAATGGGAGAAAATATTGAATGATCAGACATCGCAGTTCGACAAGAGATCAGTGCCAGAACTCTTAAACTGCACCAGAGAGAGAGAGAGTTGCGGAGAGACATGATCACCGGCGGGAATGATACTTTATGGATTGATATGAGATAGTAAAAATCTTTCTACTCCCATGTCCACGACTTACTACTGAAAGAAGAAAGATATTGCCGAGCTCAACAATCGCTATCACAATATGAAGCACTACACAAACTCTACAAAACTTATGCCATTTTCTGAACTGTACATTGTCTACCAAGTGACGACCAACTGTCTACCAAGTGACGACCAACTGTCTACCAAATGACGACCAACTGTCTACCAAGTGACGACCAACTGTCTACCAAGTGACGACCAACTGTCTACCAATGACGACCAACTGTCTACCAATGACGACCAACTGTCTACCAATGACGACCAACTGTCTACCAAATGACGACCAACTGTCTACCAAGTGACGACCAACTGTCTACCAAATGACGACCAACTGTCTACCAAGTGACGACCAACTGTCTAACAAATGACGACAAACTGTCTGCCATTGACGACCAACTGTTACCAAGTGACGACCAACTGTCTACAAATGCACGAACCAACTTCTACAAAGGACGCCAACTGATCCTGACAAAAGTGACGACCAACTGTCTCCAAGTGACAACCAACTGTCTACCAAGTGACGACCAACTGTCTACCAAATGACGACCAACTGTCTACCAAGTGACGACCAACCTAACAAACTCTACAAAACTCATGCCATTTTCTGAACTGTACATTGTTAACCAAGTGACGACCAACCTAACAAACTCTACAAAACTCATGCTATTTTCTGAACTGTACATTGTTAACCAAGTGACGACCAGCCTAGCAAACTCTACAAAACTCATGCCATTTTCGTAACTGTACATTATCTACAGAAAGATCCTATGAATACCATGGACAGAAAAAGGAAGAACACTGATGTCCTGAAAGAACTAAATGTTAAAAGACAATTGGCTGATAAACAATATACTATACAGAAAAATTAGATACTTTGGCCACATCAAGCGTCGCGATGGCCTGGAGAGAACAATATTGGAGGGCAGGGTCCCAGGACACAGAGGCAAACCAAGAAGAAGATGGCTACAAGATATTAAAGAACCATGAATATGACCATCAGCGAAGCGAGTGAACTGCTAGAGACAGAGTGAATTTCAAATGCGCAAGAGAGAAACATAATATAAAGGGCAGGCACCTTGATGATTACATTGGCTATCAAGTGGCAACTAATCTAACACACTTTTTAGTTCATAACAGAAATAACATGAATCATCAATAGCGAAATTGATAATACACTGCGCCAGTGACCATCGCCGTGGAAATTCCGTTGCTCGGGGCGATTGGTCAAAATTCACGGGATGCGTACAGTACACTAAGCTTTGGGAAACCTGACAGACCTGAAGCTGTCTGCCCAGTTTGTGGTCCACAGTAAATTAAGCGCATGATCAGAGATCGCTGAAGAAGAAGAAGAAGTACAGTACACTGTTAAAATACAGAAGACTCTGATACTATACTTGGAGATCTAAATTACAAGAACCTTTGAAGTCGGTGTAAAACTTGTATAAATAACACGGGACACTGCTGATAAGGAAGGCAAGCGTTCATGTAAATATTACTCAGAGGTGCAATATAAGGAAGGCAAGCGTTCACATAAAAATTACTCAGAGGCGCAATATAAGGAAGGCAAGCCTCCACGTAAAAAATACTTAGAGGCGCAATATTAGGCGCCTTGACCACGCATGTGTTCATAGCGGGTGGAAAAAAATGAGAAATAAAAACACAGAAGCAACAATATATCCCCCTGCACAAATCCAGGATTTTTAAAAAAATTACAATGTGTCATTTAATGAATTCAATTGATTTGTAAATCCTTTCATTACTTGAGGATCTAAACTAGAAATAGAGGGAAGACTGCAGTAAAACTTGGTAAATAGTGAAACACGTACAAACAAAGTACTATAGTTTTACAAAATACAGAAACAGTGACGATAAACAGCACGTTTCGACCAACAAGGCCTTTATCAAGCAAGCGAACAAACAGGAGTGACAAATTAAAATGAAACACAAATGGACGACCAAATACCAACGTATCTAAGGAAAATCTGGAATAAAAACGAATAACGAAATAAATGTAACACAAAAACACACATAAAAACTAGAAATAGAACGGAAAAGAAACAATGAAACATCTAGTAAATATATACTTGAATACACCAACATATACCCATATAGATTACAAAGCATGGGAAGAGAAAGTACGAAGAAGCATAAGAATGTAATACGTTGAGCCGCGTGGTCGCAAGGTACCATACAAAGAAATCAACCGATTCTCAGAGCAAATCGACTACGATCATCAGAGGAACATGATCGGATTATCCAAGCCTCATATCCAGAGTCATTTTGGCACCATCCAGTGTGGCCGTCGGCGCTGCAACACTTGTGCTTATGTAATACAGACCGCACGGTGTCTTTTCCAAAGCCACGTTCGTTGTTGAAGACAGTTTCACGTGCGAGTCCGTAATATTATCTATGCCATTATCTGCAAGCGGTGCAACAAGGCCTATATTGAAGAAACCGGCAGGAGACTCAGTGACCGATTCGCCCAACACTGGCGCGATATCGCAATGCTATGTGACCCTGTAGCTACCCATTTCAATGATACTGGCCATTCAGGAGCTTGCGATGTCCAGGTCACAGCCATCCGATCATGTTCCTCTGATGATCGTAGTCGATTTGCTCTGGAGAATCGGTTGATTTCTTTGTATAGTACCTTGCGACCACGCGAGCTCAACGTTACATTCTTATGCTTCTTAGTACTTCTCTTCCCATGCTTTGTAATCTATATGGGTATATGTTGCATGTATTCATTCTTATGCTTCTTAGTACTTTCTCTTCCCATGCTTTGTAATCTGTATGGGTATATGTTGCGTGTATTCAAGTTATATATTTACTAGATGTTTCATTGTTTCTTTTCCGTTCTATTTCTAGTTTTTATGTGTGTTTTTGTGTTACATTTATTTCGTTATTCGTTTTTATTCCAGATTTTCCTTAGATACGTTGGTATTTGGTGGTCCATTTGTGTTTCATTTTAATTTGTCACTCCTGTTTGTTCGTTTGCTTGATAAAGGCCTTGTTGGTCGAAACGTTGCTGTTTATCGTCACTGTTTCTGTATTTTGTAAAACTATAGTACTTTGTTTGTACGTGTTTCACTATCTAAACTAGAAGCATCTTTGAATTTAGAGAAAGCACACCTTTAAGGTGAGGAACGTTGATAATAAGGAAAGCAAGTCTTCACGCAAAAATCAGACAGAAGCACTACACAAGGCGCTATGACTACGATTGAATTCATAGCAGGGGAACCGCCCATGTGATGCCGGGGCCCATAAGGAAGCAAAGAATAGTGCCACTTCGACCTACGGTGCATGTCGTAAGAGGCGGCTGATGTAGGCCTTAGGGATGCTACCCTAGTAAATAAAAAGCAGTGCAGAAATCGGATGTGCTGGCCTGGCCTACTTATAGGCGCATAACTGGCACAACGTACAATCGCTCTTAGGCTCAAATTACATACAAATCACACAGAGTGGTTGACAAGTAGTCGATATGAAGCGTAAGAAGAAGAAGAAGAAGCAGGGGAACGCAAGAAGAAGATTTGTAAATGTGTTGTCTGTCCGGTACATGATAATGTCCTTTTTATTGAAACCTGGATATTGTCTGTTTATCTTCATTGTAAAACTGACATACTTTTGTGTTTTGTTTGTCTCATAACTTCTACAACAGATTATAATAATGTCTTTTATCCCATATCATCCAGGTGCATTCCTAATTCCATATATCTTTATGCTGGTACTTGTGGGACTTCCTCTCTTCTTCATGGAACTGGCTTTCGGACAGTTTGCCAGTCTGGGTCCCATCACTGTCTGGAGAATTAACCCACTTTTTAAAGGTAAGTAAAGATGTCACCAGAACAGAAATTAAGAGCAGAATAGTGCAGGCCAAAGCAACTTTCCAGAGAAGCATTATATGAAACAAGTCACTGTCAATCGAGGTCAGAAGGAGATTTATTCAGTGCTACATAGATCCAATACTGACACACGGATGGGAGAAATTAAGAGCAGAATAGTGCAGGCCAAAGCAACTTTCCAGAGAAGCATTATATGAAACAAGTCACTGTCAATCGAGGTCAGAAGGAGAGTTATTCAGTGCTACATAGATCCAATACTGACACACGGATGGGAGAAATTAAGAGCAGAATAGTGCAGGCCAAAGCAACTTTCCAGAGAAGCATTATATGAAACAAGTCACTGTCAATCGAGGTCAGAAGGAGAGTTATTCAGTGCTACATAGATCCAATACTGACACACGGATGGGAGAAATTAAGAGCAGAATAGTGCAGGCCAAAGCAACTTTCCAGAGAAGCATTATATGAAACAAGTCACTGTCAATCGAGGTCAGAAGGAGATTTATTCAGTGCTACATAGATCCAATACTGACATACAATGCGAGTAATGACCGGTAAACAAACATGAAAAAATCTCTGGAGGCTACAGAGATGTGGTTTTACAGAAGAATGATGAGAATCCCGTGGACTGCTAAAATGACAAATGTGGAGGTGTTTAGTGAGGCCAAGGCCCGTCTGCCCAGCGTGTTCGTAGCGCGTTGGACTACGAGTGACTATCCCTCTGTGTGTGCGGGTTCAATTTCGCGGGATGGCAGAAAAAGCCACAAATTCCCCAGATTTTCGGTGTTCGTGGCACCAAACCGAAGGGTTATAATGTACATGGCACCGAGCCGAAGAGCTGAAAAGCTCAAGTGCTTCTGGATCGGAAAAAACGAGGCCAAGAGACAGAAAAAGCTTATTATCAATATAAGAAAGAGGCAATCACCATTTTTAGGACAGGTACTGAGAAGGGGACGATAAGAACACATTGTGAGAACTAGTAAAATCGAGGGGAGACAAAACATAGAAAGAATATGTTAGACAACTTGACTTCATGGAATAGAAAAGCGTCAATATGTGAGATGATAGCAGAGACAGAGATTTGTGTAGCTTCATGATCGTCTATGCCAGCGAACACGGCACCAGATGATGATGATAGATGTCACGCAGGGTGTATCAGTGTAATGTAGAAGCGTTTGCCTATCCACAAGAGGGTTGTGGATTCAATCCTACACTCAACTTTCCACATGAGAAGAAAGGAATTGGCCCTCCTACCTCCTACTCCCTAACGCCCAGACGAGGGAAATGACATGCACTTCATAAAATAAGGTCTGAAAAAGGATGTGGAAATTAAATTAAATTTGTTTCTATTTTTTATTGATAGGTATGTCACACATGATGATATTTATTCAATTATTCATGTTGGATGAGCACACTAAAATAGATGTTGAGTCGATCCAGCGATTTGGGCAGTTTGAGTTACCCGGTGTACAAGTAGAACTGGATGCCTTAGGAGCAGAGTTAGGAGTGTGTTTAATAAGCGAGCCTGGGAACCATCAGTATGCATACTCTTCGATATCTGTTGGAGGAGACTGAGCACCTATGGGTCTGCCGGAATGCAATGAGCGTCAGTTTAGTAACCAAAAACCAATAACCAATTTATTAAGTTATTTTTCGATAACGAAATTCATTAACTGTATTGCATCTGCTAATATAAGTTAGTGATGTCATGTCAGATGGTTAGTTTTTATAGCAAAGGTTGTTCATTAACTAGAAGCAGCTGTTATGATATTCTGGCATGAAACATCTATGGAGAAGAAGAGGCATCTTATTTATTATTCCTCTCCGCTCCTTGTGGAGCATAGGGCCTCAACAGTTGTTTCGCCACTTTCTCGGTCTCTGGCTGTTTTCTTTATGGTCTCCCAGGATAGTTGATCTTCCTTCAGTTCTCCAAGAAGACTTCAGTCTCCAGGTTTGTTTAGGGTGTCCTCTTTTTCATTTTCCTTGCAGGTTCCACTCAAGTGCTTGTCTATTGACACTCGACTGTGTCTTCCATAGGGTATACCCGACCCATCACCATTTTCTCCTCTTAACCTGAGACATGTCATGCAGCACTGCAATCAGACTTCTAAGTCGGACTACTTGAATCTCTGGTGCTTCTTTAATGATTTAGAAGCACTTAGATTTTGGTTGTTCTTTTATTTTATCTAAATCTATTTTGCTTCACAGCGTCAGGATAGGAAGAGATTTCTAGAACAGATTTTTGTGTGCGCTTCATAAATAGTGTCTTTCAATGCCTCTTTTTATTTCTTCGGTCACCTTTGCGTGGATAACGTTTTGCTTTTGTATCCATTGTATCGGTGTAGCATTGTTCTTTGAGGCGCACAGATTATTGGTAATCTGCTTTTGTGGCCGAACCATTTCATTTGTTGTTTCTTGATATTCAGTACTGACGTTGTATCCACTTTTTTCCCAATCTCTTCATTTCTAAACCTGTCTCTTCTTGATACTCCCAGCATTCTGCTTAGTCACTTCATCTCTGTAGTGACTAGTTTTCTCCTATCGTTTGATGTCAGCATCCAGGTTTAGCACTGATAACATAATGTTGGAATACAGATTGTGCTGTACAATGCTCTTTTAGTGTTCATGATGACATGTTTGCATTTTAAAATTGGTGCCATTTATCCTATGATTTCATTTGTTGCATCTATGTTGAATTTCATTAGTTATTCTTCCATTTGCTGAAAAAATGCTCCTAGTATGTAAAATCTTATTTTACTTGATGTTTGTCAATGGAGATATTGGTAGTGCTTTTCTCTCAATAAACATCAATTCAAACAAATTCAGGAAATGGATAATGTAATGTTGTGTTTAAGTTGTAAATAGTATTGAAAAGCTGCAGTGTCTGAGGATTTTCTATCCAAACCTGGACAGGAGCCTGAATTGGACTGTCTTAGGACTAGGGACTTTTGTACCATTCAATGATACAGCAGATAAAGTAGGTGGGTTTATTGTACTCAGTTCCCACCAACATATTGCCTGCTGGTCATGCCAGTCCTCACCACCATATTGCCTGTTGGCGTGCAATGTTGTTGTCATCCCCACCACCATATTGCCTGTTGGTCATGCTAACCCCCACCACCATATTGCCCTTTTTGGTCATGCCAGTACCCACCACCATATTGCCTTGTTGGTCATGCCAGACCCACCACCATATTGCCTGTTGGTCATGCTAAGCCCCCACCACCTATTGCCTGCTGGTCATGCCAGTCTCCACCACCATATTGCATGTTGGTCATGCCAGTACCCACCACCATATTGCCTGTTGGTCATGCCAGTCCCCACCATCATATTGCCTGTTGGTCCTTCCAGACGCCACCACCATGTTGCCAGCTCTAGTCATGCCAGTCCCCACCACCATATAAAAAAAAAAAGTAAAAGTAAAGGAACCCTTTCATACCTCGTGGTATATAGGTCAATACAGTGTTAGGCCTGTATTTTCATTGACCGTCGGCACACGATGGGTGGTCAGCATCATGCCGGCCGCCTTTACTTTCCCAGAGCATGTCTGGTACCCAGTTGAGGCTGGGTAGACCTGAGAGCCGTCGTAGTCGGGAAAAATTCTGCGCGCATTGCGGGAGCTGAACCCAGACCACCAGCCTTGCGGAGCGAGTTCACTAACAACTACGCTACAGCGGCTCTCCACCACCATATTGCCTGTTGGTTATGCCAGTCTCCACCACTATATTGCCTGTTGGTCATGCCAGTACCCACCACCATATTGCCTGTTGTTCATGCCAGTCCCCACCATCATATTGCCTGTTGGTCCTTCCAGACGCCACCACCATGTTGCCAGCTCTAGTCATGCCAGTCCCCCACCACCATATTGCCTGTTGATTATGCCAGTCCCAACCACCATATTGCCTGCTGGTCATAACTAGTTCTTCTGTACTCTAGGCATGTGTCCAAATTTTCAAGACAAGAGGAGTCATTGGACCATTACAATTGGTGTCAGTCAGTAGAAAGTTGTACATATTGATTATCTATCTTTAAATCTGGCCTATGAGAGAAATTCCAGAGGACTGTTGGGGTGGCAAAGTTCTGCTCAGGACAAGCTACTTGATGATGATGATCTTCAAATCTAGCCAGTATTATTCTGACATTTTTTCAACCACAGAAAATGCATGTATGTTGTCCAATAGGACACAAATTTCTACATATGGGCTACTGTTCAGATTATTGTTAACACAGGAAACTCTGCTTTATAATACCACATCTACTATATTATCCTGTACCATGGTGTAGGTGGACAAAACGATGGCAAGCCTCAAAGATGGGTCTCCATCCAGAGAGCAATAACTGCATTTCCCCTCACAGAGAACCACTATTGTCTTGTAGTTTTGGGGACAGGCAAAGAAAGGCTAACGGAACAAACCGTACACAAAACTGGACGGCAGACAAACCAAGTAATCCAAAAAAAGACTGGTAACCTGGGCAGATGACGCTCAACAACCCAGGAGGGAAGGTTGTCTAAGGGTAGTTACCTTAAAAGAAAATAGCAACCTGCTGCCTAGCAGATCGGCTGGGGACAACCCAAGGCTGACGGAGAGCAAACCCAGTAAACGCTGGACAAAACTGGACACATCGCTGAAGGATAAGCACTAGAGCTCCAAATGGCGTTAAAGATGTGACAAAACACACCCATGCTAAGGCTGCATGAATCAGATTTCCACATGAATAAGACAATTTATGGGGAAATCTGGTACATAAGTATATGTGGTGATAGCTCTAGAGCGTGAGAGAGAGAGAGAGAGAGCGAGTACCATGGTGTCAGATCTAATTGGTTATTTAGTATGCCAAAACTCCATCTAGAAATGCCGGTCAGAAGTTGATGGACTGTGTAGAAGGATGTTCATATTGCAGATTCTCTATAAACTGTGACACAACATAACAAATATCCTTTTCAAGGCAAATGAAAATAAGAAACATTCCTACAGAAGTTGCCATTATACAGTTACATAAATACTCATGCAGATTTCATATAAATGATGCTTCAACAGTTGTAAAAATATGCTTCTATCTTCTTGTTCTGTTGTCACACTGCTACCAGATTTTTACCCAATGTGGTTGTTTTCTGCTTTTGTCTTGCGCTGCTCTAGTGGCTTAGGTGATTTTTATTTTTTACAGGATTCTGCTATGCCATCTAACCATCTTTTTGTGGTCTTCCTCTCGCCTTCTTTCCTGATGTTCTTTTGTAGAAGACTCTAGTTACTGTGGAGTTTGGTTGCAATCTTATTAAGTAGCAAAACCACCTGATTCTTTGTTTCTCAATGTAATTCACGCAAGGTTCTGACCTAACTTTCTTCCTTAGACTGATGTTGGTGACTCAGTCTTTTCTGGTGGTGTTGATAACTTTTCTGAGCATATTTCATTTCATTTTACTAATTACATTTCACATGTTATGCTCTTATCAAAGTGTAAAATAGAATAATAATAAATAATTGATATTATTTTTCTCATGTCCAGGTTTGGGCTATGCCATGGTCATTGTCTCATGGATCATCAGCTTGTACTACAATGTTATCATAGCTCAGGTGCTATTCTACCTGTTTGCATCTTTCACTGATAAACTTCCCTGGACAACCTGCTACAATGAATGGAATACAAATTCCTGCTTTCCATACAATCTCACAGAGAGAAATCAACATATAAACGGTACCGGTTTTTTTAATTAATTACCATATTTGTTAAAGCTTGGTCTCTAACAGCAACACAACACACCACAGAAACATTTCTACAGAAGTTGCAACTCTACAATTACATAAATACTGATGCATATTTCCTACAAACTTGGTTTCAACAGCTGTAACCTTATGTTTCTATATTCTCCTTCTGTCATCACACTGCTCCACACCACATGTGAAATGAAATACTTGAGGAAGGCAGTGGGGGTCACCAGGAAATATAGACTATGAAATGAGGATATCAGAAGCAGGGTGAACATAACTTCATGCACTGAGTACATTGAAAGACAACAAATACAGTGGTTTGGACATTTAATGAGAATGGAATACAACCAACCATCAATAACAGCATACAATAAAAATGGATCAGGTACTAGAGCCAAGGGAAGACCAAGAAAAAGATGAATAGACAATATCAAGACCTCACTAAATAAACATGGATATAACACAACAAGGGCAACTCATCTGGACCTAGAACGCAAATTAAAGCTCCCACCCTTTGATTAACAGCAAGAGTGGACAACCAATTCCATCATCCATCTGGGGAAAGACAATAGATCATATTTGTTTCCAAATAAGCTTCCATTGACTTGTCATGTAGACTTGGTTGAAAATGAGTTGGGGCATAACAAAATTAAAGATGGACAAAATATATTCACATTTTTAACATATTCA
This sequence comes from Arion vulgaris, assembly GCA_020796225.1. Classification (NCBI taxonomy): domain Eukaryota; kingdom Metazoa; phylum Mollusca; class Gastropoda; order Stylommatophora; family Arionidae; genus Arion; species Arion vulgaris. Next base: position 37,950,076 of record CM036764.1, read on the forward strand.
CTACCAAATTGAAAAACATGATGTGGGCAAATTAATCACACACACACACCCCCTTCCTCCCCACATTTTCCAGCTTGAAAAAATATAACATTCATTCAAATAACAAATTTTTACCAAACTCCGATCGGACCACAATATAGAAATAGATAGCTTTACTGTAGATCAGAAATTGAAGCAGAATTCGTTGATGTAAATTTAGCACTAATTTTACATGAAACAATGCTTGGTGCAGTGTGTGGCAGTTGGGTTATTTTAATAGACAATCTTTGTGCACTTTGTAGCAGTTAGTATGAAATGTGTTAACTTTGGTGTGGATGCATGTTATTTAGGGCAAATTTGTGTGGTATTCAACGACATATATCACTTGCTATTCTCGTATCATGATGTGATAGAATATTATACATTTCTAATTGATGACATAAATAACAGATGTTGCATGTATATATTTATCTAGATATATTTTTCACATATATTTATCTAGATATAGCAACTAAGTAACAAAACATTAGATGTACATTGCAGCTAAAGTAATAATATAAGTTGACATGTATATATTGACTAAAGTAACAAGTCTATGTGTACATGACAATTAAAGTAATATAAGTTTATGTTACATGACAACTAAAGTAATATAAGTCTATATGTACATGGCAACTAAAGTAATATAAGTCTATGTGTACATAACAACTAAAGTAATATAAGTTTATGATACATGACAACTAAAGTAATATAAGTCTATGTGTACATGACAACTAAAGTAATATAAGTCTATGTTCATGACAACTAAAGTAATATAAGTCTATGTGTACATGACAACTAAAGTAATATAAGTCTATGTGTACATGGCAACTAAAGTAATATAAGTCTATGTGTACATGACAACTAAAGTAATATAAGTCTATGTGTCATGCAACTAAAGTAATATAAGTCTATGTGTACATGACAACTAAAGTAATATAAGTCTATGTGTACATGACAACTAAAGTAATATAAGTCTATGTGTACATGACAACTAAAGTAATATAAGTCTTATGTGTACATAGCAACTAAAGTAATATAAGTCTATGTGTACATGACAACTAAAGTAATATAAGTCTATGTGACATCAACTAAACAATATAACTTGTGTCACATAAAGTAATATAAGTCTATTGTACATGGTAACTAAAGTAATATAAGTCTATGTACATGTAACTAAAGTAATATAAGTCTATGTGTACATGACAACTAAAGTAATATAAGTCTATGTGTACATGACAACTAAAGTAATATAAGTCTAGTGTACAGACAACTAAAGTAATATAAGTCTATGTGTACAGACAACTAAAGTAATATAAGTCTATGTGTACATGACAACTAAAGTAATATAAGTTATGTGTACAAACAACTAAAGTAATATAAGTTTATGTGTACATACAACTAAAACAATATACACTTTTGTGTGCATACCGACTAAAGTAATATAAGTTTATATGTACATGGTAACTAAAGTAATATAAGTTTATATGTACATACACTAAGTAATATAATTATAGTAATACTAAAGTTATATGTATGGATACATAGCAACAAAGTTATAAGTGTATCATAGATAAATATAAGGTATCGCATAGCAACTAAAGTTATATATGTTGATGTTAAGCAAGATACATCTAAAAAAACACGTTTCCAGTGGAAACACAAGGTTCTGATGTGGCTAGCTAGTTTGTAGCCAGTTCTAGAATATTCCTCAAATAATACTTCATTGTGAAGTATGTATATTAATATTTCTTTTCCAGAGAGCCGCACAAATTTACTGCTTGCCTTTCTACCTGGTTCGTCATCCAACAATTCATTATCATCAGCTGCAGCCACAGTTAATTTGTCTGCAACAGCTCTAACCCAGCAACAAGTCAACACACCTGCTGAGGAATATTACAGGTAAGTTTGAGAATGTTTAAGGTAAGTGTGGACAACCTCTGGTAATGAACCACAAAATGTTTCTATTTTGCCTGCAGAAGAAAGTCGAACAAACCCTGGCAATGGACCACAAAATGTTTCTATTCTGCCCACGGAATGTAGTTGAACAACCCCAGGTAATGGACCACAAAGTGTTTCTATTCTGCCTGCAAAATATAGTCAGACAACTCCTGGTAATGGACCACAAAGTGATCATTCCCACTTCTTCTACGATCAATTTCTGCTATGCAACTACTCCAGTATGTCATAAACAGGGTGGCACGCTTTAAGTCTTTATTGATCCCTCATAGTTTGTTTTGTAGGGATGCTACTGTTGGCTAGATTTCCATTCTCACTCTGCTCAGGTTGGGGCAGGCTTGCAAGATGTGCTATGGGAACTGAGTTGGTGCTAGCTCATTCCCACCTATTCTCTTACCTCTCTGTCTACAGTTCATCTCCATGTCTCTCTAGATCTTCCCTACCCAACTTGTTGCCTCTTGGAAGTGTTTCCAAGGATCATATCAGCAGTAGAACAAGGACTGAAAGAAATGGATCAAAGCTAGAACACAATACAGAGAGAGGCTGTAGGAGAATATAGCTATCCCTGATTTTTTTTTTTCCGATCCAGAAGCACTTGAGCTTTTCAGCTCTTCGCTCGGTGCCATGGACATTGTAACCCTTCGGTTCGGTGCCACAAACACCATAAATCTGGGGAATCTGTGGCTTTTTCTGCCATCCCGCTGAATTGAACCCACACACAGAGGGATAGTCACCGTAGTCCAACGCGCTATGAACACGCTGGGCAGACGGGCAAGCTATCCCTGATAGAAGTAGCCATCTTCTTAGACTGGGATGGCAAACAGTTGACGACGACACAGAGGAAAGACAATAAAACTGACAGTATATAATATAAGATGCGCACCAAAGATTGCACAGCATAGTAGAATAGTTAAGAGAAGCAAACGTAAGTTGACGTAGACTAACGACAACTCCTAGGTGACAAAAGGGAGACCGATATAAACAACCCAAGAGGACAGTCTTGAGAGTCACTAATAAACTTATACTACCATGAAATGGAGTTTTGTTATCTATTTGTCCGACCTATAACGAGGCTAAGAATATAGAAGAATGGTGTGCTTTTGTTGCAGCCCTAAGCGTGAAGAACATCACAGGGTAGAGAGGATATATATATATATCATAATGGACAAGTTAATAGATCGGCTGGCATGGCTACAATATCCGAGGGAGCTGCAATGGATCAAAATGACGTTCTTAACGCATTGACAGTCTTTCCGAACAGTTTCAGGGTTGTGAATCCCAGTTGCTGACCAGATTAAGAGAAATTGGTGTCTATACTGACTGGTACAGCCCAAAAAGAACGATATACCAAATATGCAAAAAGATTGAGTAATCAACATTGAACTGGCTTGTTAGACCACTGGACGCTGCTGGATATGTTGAGGCGCCAGAGAATTTATGGACATGTCTGGAGTGCCATGATGGTAGTCCTAAGATAACTGATATATATATATAAAGTGTAATTAAGCTTTCTAGTCAGCATTATAATCATTTAATGAAATGTGGATGTCAAGTTTAGCATGAACATATTTTTAGTATGGCTCACAACCAGCTGCGTAATTTTAAATCAAACTATACAAAGTAAATCCTTGGATTATTGTGTTATTATTACTGGTTTGTAGATCTAACTTCCCTAATCCCAGGGACAACTTATAGGTACTTAATAATGTTCAGCAGGTGGTGAAGAGCTTTTGCTGTTGATAATCCCATAGGGAACATGAGTTATGCATTCAGTATCTCTGTGTCAGTTTGTCAAGTTTGTACTTTCTACTTACGATTGGTGTTTTTTCCTGTTGACACTTTTTGATTGAGTAGTTTTCCAGAGATTTCTCTCATATTCTAAAAGTATGTTTGATTCAATGTGACAAAGTGTGTAGCTCCATCAGCTGGGCAGTTTTCTATTTCGGAGATATTTTTCTCATAAATTACTTACAACTTTGAAGATATGATGAAGATAGCTAGGTTAAATCTCTCCAACAGACAGATATAGGTCTCCAGTATGCTTTACCACGGCAGAGAATCCTTCAAAAGTAAACGAGTCGTCGTTTTTCTAGGCACCACTTATACATTCAGTAGTTTGCCATTGCTTTCTGAACGGCGAGGTCTACTTTCACCATTTGTAAAAATCCAAGGGAACAAATTTGCTTCCAAACGTGCCCGCTGCAGAGTTTGAACCTGGTACACTTGAGTTGTGATTGAACTCATACCACTAAGCTACAGAAGCTCACGACTAATTGTTTACACTATCATATTTGCTGAAATCTAAGTATTCATAATTGATTGCTGATTTTCTTACATTCTTATTGCCTATATCGTGATTGTTGATATATTTTGTTTTGTCACTAGTTACTATGTACTAGAGAAGTCGTCCAGTATTGAAGATGATATATTTTGTTTTGTCACCAGTTACTATGTACTAGAGAAGTCGTCCAGTATTGAAGATGATATATTTTGTTTTGTCACCAGTTACTATGTACTAGAGAAGTCGTCCAGTATTGAAGATGATATATTTTGTTTTGTCACCAGTTACTATGTACTAGAGAAGTCGTCCAGTATTGAAGATGATATATTTTGTTTTGTCACCAGTTACTATGTACTAGAGAAGTTGTCCAGTATTGAAGATGATATATTTTGTTTTGTCACCAGTTACTATGTACTAGAGAAGTCGTCCAGTATTGAAGATGATATATTTTGTTTTGTCACCAGTTACTATGTACTAGAGAAGTCCTCCAGTATTGAAGATGATATATTTTGTTTTGTCACCAGTTACTATGTACTAGAGAAGTCGTCCAGTATTGAAGATGATATATTTTGTTTTGTCACTAGTTACTATGTACTAGATAAGTCGTCCAGTATTGAAGATGATATATTTTGTTTTGTCACTAGTTACTATGTACTAGAGAAGTCGTCCAGTATTGAAGATGATATATTTTGTTTTGTCACTAGTTACTATGTACTAGAGAAGTCGTCCAGTATTGAAGATGATATATTTTGTTTTGTCACTAGTTACTATGTACTAGAGAAGTTGTCCACTATTGAAGATGATATATTTTGTTTTGTCACCAGTTACTATGTACTAGAGAAGTCGTCCAGTATTGAAGATGATATATTTTGTTTTGTCACCAGTTACTATGTACTACAGAAGTCGTCCAGTATTGAAGATGATATATTTTGTTTTGTCACCAGTTACTATATACTAGAGAAGTCGTCCAGTATTGAAGATGATATATTTTGTTTTGTCACCAGTTACTATGTACTAGAGAAGTCGTCCAGTATTGAAGATGATATATTTTGTTTTGTCACCAGTTACTATGTACTAGAGAAGTCGTCCAGTATTGAAGATGATATATTTTGTTTTGTCACCAGTTACTATGTACTAGAAAGTCAGTCCAGTATTGAAGATGATATATTTTGTTTTGTCACTAGTTACTATATAGAGAAGTTGTACAGTATTGAAGATGATATATTTTGTTTTGTCACAGTTACTATGTACTAGAGAAGTCAGTTCAGTATTGAAGATGATATTTTTGTTTTGTCACCAGTTACTATGTACTAGAGAGTCGTCCAGTATTGAAGATGATATATTTGTGTTTTGTCACCAGTTACTATGTACTAGAGAAGTGTCCAGTATTGAAGATGATATATTTTGTTTTGTCACTAGTTACTATGTACTAGAGAAGTTGTCCACTATTGAAGATGATATATTTTGTTTTGTCACCAGTTACTATGTACTAGAGAAGTCGTCCAGTATTGAAGATGATATATTTTGTTTTGTCACCAGTTACTATGTACTAGAGAAGTCGTCCAGTATTGAAGATGATATATTTTGTTTTGTCACCAGTTACTATGTACTAGAGAAGTCCTCCAGTATTGAAGATGATATATTTGTTTTTCACCAGTTACTATGTACTAGAGACGTCCAGTATTGAAGATGATATATTTGTTTGTCACCAGTTACTATGTACTAGAGAAGTCGTCCACTATTGAAGATGATATATTTTGTTTTGTCACCAGTTACTATGTACTAGAAAGTTGTCCCTATTGAAGATGATATATTTTTTTGTCACTAGTTACTATGTACTAGAGAAGTCAGTCCAGTATTGAAGATGATATATTTTGTTTTGTCACCAGTTACTATGTACTAGAGAAGTCGTCCAGTATTGAAGATGATATATTTTGTTTTGTCACCAGTTACTATGTACTAGAGAAGTCGTCCAGTATTGAAGATGATATATTTTGTTTTGTCACCAGTTACTATGTACTACAGAAGTCGTCCAGTATTGAAGATGATATATTTTGTTTTGTCACTAGTTACTATGTACTAGAGAAGTTGTCCACTATTGAAGATGATATATTTTGTTTCGTCACCAGTTACTATGTACTAGAGAAGTCGTCCAGTATTGAAGATGATATATTTTGTTTTGTCACCAGTTACTATGTACTAGAGAAGTCGTCCAGTATTGAAGATGATATATTTTGTTTTGTCACTAGTTACTATGTACTAGAGAAGTCATCCAGTATTGAAGATGATATATTTTGTTTTGTCACCAGTTACTATGTACTAGAGAAGTCGTCCAGTATTGAAGATGATATATTTTGTTTTGTCACCAGTTACTATGTACTAGAGAAGTCGTCCAGTATTGAAGATGATATATTTTGTTTTGTCACCAGTTACTATGTACTAGAGAAGTCCTCCAGTATTGAAGATGATATATTTTGTTTTGTCACCAGTTACTATGTACTAGAGAAGTCCTCCAGTATTGAAGATGATATATTTTGTTTTGTCACCAGTTACTATGTACTAGAGAAGTCGTCCACTATTGAAGATGATATATTTTGTTTTGTCACCAGTTACTATGTACTAGAGAAGTCGTCCAGTATTGAAGATGATATATTTTGTTTTGTCACCAGTTACTATGTACTAGATAAGTCGTCCAGTATTGAAGATGATATATTTTTGTTTTGTCACTAGTTACTATGTACTAGAGAAGTCGTCCAGTATTGAAGATGATATGTTTTGTTTTGTCACCAGTTACTATGTACTAGAGAAGTCGTCCAGTATTGAAGATGATATATTTTGTTTTGTCACCAGTTACTATGTACTAGAGAAGTCGTCCAGTATTGAAGATGATATATTTTGTTTTGTCACCAGTTACTATGTACTAGAGAAGTCGTCCAGTATTGAAGATGATATATTTTGTTTTGTCACCAGTTACTATGTACTAGAGAAGTCGTCCAGTATTGAAGATGATATATTTTGTTTTGTCACCAGTTACTATGTACTAGAGAAGTCGTCCAGTATTGAAGATGATATATTTTGTTTTGTCACCAGTTACTATGTACTAGAGAAGTCCTCCAGTATTGAAGATGATATATTTTGTTTTGTCACCAGTTACTATGTACTAGAGAAGTCGTCCACTATTGAAGATGATATATTTTGTTTTGTCACCAGTTACTATGTACTAGAGAAGTCGTCCAGTATTGAAGATGATATATTTTGTTTTGTCACCAGTTACTATGTACTAGATAAGTCGTCCAGTATTGAAGATGATATATTTTGTTTTGTCACTAGTTACTATGTACTAGAGAAGTCGTCCAGTATTGAAGAATTTGGTACAGTTAACTGGAGACTCGCTCTTTGTCTCTTGTTAAGCTGGATTGTTGTTGGAGGTGCACTTATTAAGGGAGTGCAGTCCCTTGGAAAGGTAAGTAATCAGTTTTATGATAAAGTTTACACCATAAATTATTCTAATAATAGCAATCAATGATAACAACAGTCTCAGATGTGTGTTGTAGCGCCTCTCAAGTGTGTACGGAAAGGACTTAGCATCCAATCCTGGAACACAATCCCCTACTACAGGAGGGACATACATGATCAGTTTTGGAGATGTGAGTGTTGTGTGCTCTGTCTTTTCACTCAGCTTGTTTTCTCTTCCCTTCAAGAGTATGATGATTCTCAGCTATGTGATTCTACTTGAGTGCTCCTTGTGAGTTCCTTGTGTGTTGTTGTAGCACCATATTTGTCAATCTTGCCCAAGGGATTCCCAGAAAAGGTGTCTATCAAAGAATATCTATATCTATTTAAAGAGACTTTGAGAGTGTCTTTGAGCGGTTTTTTTTCTCTGTTCGTCAAACGGTCATTTGCTTCCATCTAGCTTGCCATACATCAACTGTTTTTGAATGTGTTTGTTGTGCATTCGCTCTTCGTGACCAACCCATCTCACCTAAATGTTCTACAAGACCGTCTGCCCAGCGTGTTCGTAGCGCGTTGGACTACGGGTGACTATCCCTCTGTGTGTGGGTTCAATTCCGCGGATGGCAGAAAAAGCCACAGATTCCCCAGATTTGTGGTGTTCGTTGTATCGAACCGAAGGGTTACGATGTCCATGGCACCGATCCGAAGAGCTGAAAAGCTCAAGTGCTTCTGGATCGGAAAAAAAATGTTCTACAACAGAGTGTGAATACTTTTACAATGAATTAAGATGGGGTCTTTGTAGCACAAAGGTTAGGTGTTCGCCTCTCGTGCCTATGATAACCGGTTCGCTCCCTCATAGAGCCATCATGATATTTTTCCATACATCCCTGAACTCAATGTAGGTAAGATCAAGTTGCAAGTCCTATCGGAGACTGACGATAAAACGTGGGTTCTGTGTTCAATTTCACCCTGTAAAAGAACCATTGGCAGTTCAAAATTGAGAAGAGCAGGCAGAAAGTCTGTTGCCCAGGCAGAAAAGTTGTTGCCCAGGCAGAAAAGTCGTTGCCCAGGCAGAAAAGTCGTTGCCCAGGCAAAATTCATTAGCTAAAGTTTTTTTAAATAAAAATATTCCTACAAAATATCTTCAGCATTGTCAAAATTATATCAGGAACCCTCGCCGATGCTAAGTAGTTCGTGCACTGCAGCTGAGATCTTCCTGTGTAAAAAAGAGATTCTAGCACACATGGTTACTTACCGAAGTACAATGATAACGGTCCTATCAATCAATTAATAAATCAACCTTGAATTATCCCTTTCACTCCATAATATTTTTCACATTCAAACACATTTATATTGCAATATATACTAAATTAGTGAAAACTAGTGACAACTGTTATAAGAAAAAGAAGATGGAGATATGCTGGACACACCTTGAGGAGAAATTATCAACGAATATCAAAGCAGGCATTGAAGTGGGATGCAAAGGGTTCAAGAAAGAGAGGTCAACCTAAGGAGACCCTGAAACGAACTTTGCTGAGAGAGGCAAGAAATATTGGTCTCAGTTCCATGGATGAGATTGAGCGAGTTGACCAGGATAGGGCGGTATGGAGAAATTACTTGCAGGCCCTATGTAACGTATAATGGTACGAGAGGAATTATTAATTATTATATACAAAATTAGCCAGTATACACTACTTGCTGTAGAAATCATCTACCATTCTTCTGTATATATTACTATTGTGTTAATTCAAGCAATAGTTCTTGTCCTAATATTGTAAAAATTTTTCTGCTGTTCTTCCAGGTTGTGTATTTTACAGCCATTTTCCCATACATCATGCTGACAGTGCTTCTCATCAGAGGAGTCACACTTGATGGCGCTGTTGATGGAATTATTTATTATGTCAGGCCAGATTTTGATCGACTTTCAGACCCAAGGGTAATATTCTTGTGTGCTGATTGTTATACAGTGTTAGTACAGTATTTAGATTATGTCAGCATATGTTAATGAATATTTTTGCTGCATCAATAAATACCTTTCCACACATTGGTCATGTTTGATTGATTGCTTGCCAGGAGGTATATTGGGTAATATGGTGTTAGACCGATATATTTCCATAACCATCGGCATGGGATAAGTAATTTGGTCAATGTCACGCTGGCCGACTTTATCTACCAGTAGCTTTCTGGTACCCAATTGAGGCTAAGTCAACCTGAGAGTTGCTATGCATGGTCTGAAAAAACCCCACTCCCACTGGAAAATTGAACCCAAACCATGCGCCTAGAAAGCAAGTGTTCTACTCATTATGCTACCACAGCTCTCGCAGTAAGTATTGCACTCTTATTATTTCTAGTACTGATTGACATAGTAATTTTGTGAAAATAAATTGAACATAAATAAATTAAAAATTTTATGTTAGTACTGGAAATCTTTTATGAACATTTTGTTAAAATTATTTGGTTAAAATTTGTATTGTTTTGAGCAGGTATGGAGTGATGCTGCCACACAAATATTTTACTCACTAAGTGCATGCTCAGGAGGGCTTATAGCCATGAGCAGCTTCAACAAGTTTACAAACAGCTGTCACAGAGATGCTGTTATTGTGGCTGTCCTGAACAGCTGTACCTCCATCTTTGCTGGCTTTGTCATATTCTCTATTCTTGGTTTCATGGCATACGAAAAGGGTGCGGATGTTAGTACTGTGGCCAAAGGAGGTGAGTTTTAGTGTACTAGTTATTACTCTTCAGACGTTCTGAAAAACAGCTCAATCCAGCATCAGAACCAAGATTAATATATACCATAGTTATGTGCTATCAACTTTACTATATAGATCACAAAGTACTGTAGTTTTACAAATTACAAAAACAATGACAATATACAGCAACGTTTCAACCAACAAGGCCTATATAGATCAGAATGCTGGAGAATGATAGAACTAGATATGTCCAAACGTAACACCTTCCATACTTGTCTGCGAAATATCTCATGCATGTTCTAGCCAAATACTATCTCTAACCAAGTACTGCTTACACAGCACAGTGTCAGCAGGATAATATCAGCATCATCATCCAAAGAAGACGATGGAGATGGATTGGACGTGTGTAATTGGTAATAATTGGTTATTGGTTACTAAACTGACGTCATTGCACTCCGGGCAGACCCATAGGTGCTCAGTCTCTCCCAACAGTTATCAAAGAGTATGCATACTGATGGTTCCGGTATCTCGCTGATTAAACACACCTCTCACTCTGCTTCTCAGGCATCCAGTTCGACTTGTACAATGGATAACTCCAAACTGCCTAATTTGCTTGATCGATTCAACATCGATTTTAGTGTCCTCATCCAACAGACAGTCGTGAAGAGACCGAAGAATATCCCCTTATCCATCTTCAACTCCCCAACAATCCATGCTGTTGATGCAAGCCTGTCCACTCTCTCATTACCGCAAACACCAGCATGCCCAGGACAGTATATCCACATAAGCCTCTGGAGGTTAGAAACTTCTATAGACGACATCCACTCATACCGAAACCTGCCCTTCTGGATCTTGTGAAGCATCGACTGACTGATATAGTTATATTTGACTCTCGGATGTGTGATATGCATGGAGGCTAACTGTCACAAAAACTGCACTAAGATAGATGGACATCAAATGAAAATGTGGAAGATCCAAAATGACCTGGAGGAGAACAGTAGAACAGTAGCTGGAATACAATACAGACAGACAAGAATAGAGAAGAATGTTGTGCATTTGTTGCTGCCATAAGCGCCAGGCGTGTTGTGTGCTAGAGAGAGGGTGTTATTATACAGCTTCTACTTGCTCACTATCCACTTGGGCTCTGTCCACTTTCTCACTGTCCACTTGCTCACAGTCCACTTGCTTACCGTCCACTTGCTCACTGTCCACTTGCTCACCATCCACTTGCTCACTATCCACTTGCTCACAGTACTCACGAGAAGTTGATTAGTATATCTTCTCTCTCTACCATAAAAATGACACTGTCTGGCATGTCCAAACTCTTAATTCTCACAATCTGTCTTGGGTAAAGCGATAAATGAGCGCATTGATGACATCAGCTCTGTCCATACTTCTGTTCATACTTCTTATAGTTAAGTAAGAGCAGTATGTCTTCTATCTTAAAAAAAAAAGTTAATAGCATATCCTTTACAGGACTTTGTAAATCAAACAACCTCAGCTTTTTAACGCTGTTTGGGATTTTTCTAGGCATTATTACGTTCAGTAGTTTGCCATTGCTTTCTGAACGGGTGGTGCCATCGTCCTTTTGTAAAAATTGACGTGAAACAATTTGCAACCAAACTGTCCGCAGTGTGATTCAAACTCAGAACGTTGGGGTTAATAGACCAAGTCACTATCTCCTAAGCCACAGACACCACCTGTCTTCCATCTACAACATATGAACTATTTTTATTCCCACTTTTTCTTGATGAGGAACACATACTAAAGTTTCATGTCTATATGATTGGAGTGTTGACCTTATATTTCAAAACATCAATATCATCAATGAACTATAGGGTTTGCTTTAGATCATCATTGTGTGACCTGATGAGTGACAGAAACATTTCCCCAAATAATGTCCCTATGTAGTCAACACCCTTGTTGATCCAGATTACTACGCTTCATTACAACTTCATGCAGCATAGACACACACAAAAATGAGAGCGGTTAGCAAAAGACAAACAGGCATGGTGAGCAGCAGTGAGGGATGGCTTAAAAAAACCGAAAAGAAATGTAATCACATATGGAGAAAACGAAGCGCAGAGAGACCATCCTCTACATCAGCTCCAGTCACCTGTTTCACCTGCAGCAACTGTGGCAAAGATTGCCACTCCAGAATAGACCCTTACAGTCACAACAGACATGATTTATCACAGAACAAACTACATGACACAAAATCTATTGTTTCCTGAGATAAAGAAACCAATGATGATGATGATCCAGTTCTGTGAGTTATTTTTGTTTGGGAAACTAAAAGTATTTGTAAGGAATGTACATGTTAGAAATGAACAAATAAATTTGACATCACTTGGAATTGAGTTCATGTTTTAACTGTCATTTTTCAATTTATGTTCTTCAGGTCCTGGACTTGCATTTGAGGTCTACCCAGAAGCCCTGTCTCGTATGGTAGTGGCTCCAATGTGGGCAATATTTTTTTTCCTCATGATGGCTACTCTTGGATTTGGTTCACAGGTATAAATCATCATAAGACAGCATGGTTAGCCTACTAACAGGTTTAAATTAGTTTGTAACCCACCTATGTGGTTCCGGGGCTCACAAGGGGTGCTTCTTCTTCGAACGCTCCATATCAACCAGTTGTTAACCACTCTGTATGATTTGTATGTGATCTGAGCCTAAGAGCGATTTACGTTGTGCCAGTTATGCGCCTACAAGTAGGCCAGCACATCCGATTTCTGCGCTGCTTTTATTTACTAGGGTAGCATCCATAGGGCCTACATCAGTCGCCTCTTACGACATGCGTTGTAGGTCGCAGTGGTACTATTCTTTGCTTCCTTTGCGGGCCCCGACACCACACGGGCGAGCTCATTACTATTGTTTTGCCCATTTTTTTCATGGTGTCTTCATTTTTTAAACGGTTTCTTCTTGATACTCCTAGCATTCTGTGCAACACTTTTTCTCTGTTTGACTAGTTTTCTTCTGTTGTTCCATGTCAATGTCCACGTTTGGCACTGATAGCATAACGTTGGGAGAAAAATTGTATTGTACAATGTTCTTTTAGTGTTCATGGCGACACTGCTTGGATTTTTTTTAAAATTGGTGCCATTTGTCTTATGATTGAATTTGCTTTATTGTATCTATGTTGGATTTCATTAGTTATTATTCCATTTGCTGAAATAATGTTTCCCAGATATGTAAAGTCATCACTTGTCTTAAATTGATGCTTGCTGATAGAGATATTATTAGTGCTTTGCTTTCTAATGAATGTCTCTAACTCACTGTGCTACTTGGCTGTGTGTTGCTGGGCGCACAAGAGGAGAAAAGAATAGTAACACTGCAACTTGCAAGGCATATCGTAAGAAGCGACTGAGGTAGGGACCTAGGGAAGTTACCCTAGTAAATAAAAAGTGTTGCAGAAATTGGATGTGCTGGCCTACTCGTAGACGCATAACTGGCACAACTTACAATCCCTCTTAGGCTTGGATCACATACAAATCACAAAGAGTGGTTAAAAGGGGGTCGATATGGAGTTTAAGAAGAAGACTGTGCTACTAAATAGAAAAGTTACTGAACACTTGAATTGATGCCTCAGTTTCAAATGCTTATGTATAATTAACTACAGGTTAGTTTGATTGATTTATTGATAGGATCATCATCATTGCACTTCAATAAGTAACCATGTGTGCTCCAATCTCTTTCTTACACTGGAAGATCTCAGTGGCAGTGCACGAGCTCCTCAGCACCGGAAAGGGTCCCCGATGTAATTTAGCAAATTCAGAAAATATTTGATGGGAATTTTATTTAAAATATTTTTCTAATGAATTTTGCCTGTCAGCGATTTTCCGACATGCTCTTCTTGATTTTGAATTGCCAATAGCTCTTATACACGCTCAACTTGAACATGGGACACAAATTTTATTGTCCGTCTCCGATAGGACTAAGACCTCAATCTCACCTACACCGAGGTTTCGTGATCTCTGGAAAAATAACCTGATGGCTTTGTGAGGGGGTTTATCAAGTACATTTGGAACAAGAGAGGAACACCTAACCTCTACGCTGTCTAGTTATCCTTGTACTCTATGCTGTCTAGTTATCCTTGTACCTCACTGCCTTTCAGTTAAGAACAGGACATGTTGGACTGAATTACCACCTACACAGAATAAACCCCACACACCTACCACACTGTAGAAAGTGCAGTCACTCATGTGAGACAGTACAGCATATCTTGCTTGAATGTCCTGGACTACATAAAGCTAGACAAGAACTCCTCCCACCACACCCATCTGTTCATAATACCCTTTACACTAGTCTTCCACAATTACAGAACACATGCAGATTCTACAAACTGGCATTGGCTGCCCAAGAGTGAAAACTCGCAGCCCTGGTTAGCAGAAGAAGAAGAAGAAATACCTCACTGCAGAAATATATTTTCCTGGTTAAGATATCAAATGTTAGAGATAAATATTTGATAAATGTCTGTATCTATTTCCAGTTCTCCATAGTGGAGTGTGTTATCAGTGCTGTGTTGGATGAGTTCCCCATACTTATGAGATCATTTAGAACAACAGTTGCCTTCCGTGTGTGTGTGGTCATTATTGGATTTGGTCTCGGCCTTCCCATGGTGTGTAATGGAGGAATCTATCTGCTTGAGTTAGTTGATTACAGTGTGGGTGGCTTCCCTTTGCTAATTGTTGGAACAGTGGAGATTATAGCAATCAACTGGATTTATGGTAAGTTTGTGTGTAACCTATAGACTCGGGTCATATTAAATGATTTTATCAGCATCAAAAGTTGGATGTAATAGATCTCACAATTTTGCCTCTTGCTTTAGTGGACAGATCAGATTGATGCTATTTTCACCTTGAACTGTCTTCTCCGCCCTTCACCGCTAGGGAGGCATAGGTCCGTAACCAAGGCCTTCGCCCTCGTGCCCAGCGTGTTCGAAGCACATTGGACTACAGGTGACTAGTCCTCTGTAAGTGCGGATTCAACTCCGCGGACTGGCAGAAAAGCTACAGGTTCCCCAGATTTACAGTGTTCGTGGCACCGAGCCGAAGGGTTACGATGTCCATGATACCGAGCCGAAGAGCTTTCAGCTCAAGTGCTTCTGGATCGGAAAAACCAAAAACAAAACCAAGGCCTTCCAAGCCTCACATTAACTAACATTGTTTTGTGTAAAAGTTAAACATATTTACTACTGCTGTTCTGTGTGTGCTGTTGCAGGCTTCAAAAGTTTCTGGAGTGATGTTGAGATGATGATTGGAGACACAAACAAGCTGTATTGGAAGGCATGTTGGACTGTCATTTCTCCCCTGGTTATTTTGGTGAGTAGTTGTTATTGGTTTTTAAAAAATCTTGATTCCTTGCTCTTCAGTTAGATCACATAAGTTGCTAGTATTCTTCAACAAATAGTGAATGGTGTAAATGCATATTTTTTCTGTAGTTTGAAGATTTTGTGTTGAGATTAGGCACTGGTTTCTCATTTTAATATTTTTATCCCTGTGCACACAGGAGTCAGGGATAATAAATCAGCTGATTGGCTGGCATGGCTGCTACATCAGAGGGAGCTGCAATGTACCTAAATGACATTCTTAACACATTGAGAGTCTTTCTGAATAGAGGAGTTTCAGGATTGTGAATCCCAGTCGCTGACCAGATAGAGAGAGATGGGTATTGATATTGGTATAGCCTGAAAAGCACGCCATACCAAATATGTAAAAAGATTGATTAATCAACATCGAAGTGGCATGTTTGTCTGCTGAAAGCTGCTGGATTTGTTGAGGTCAAGAGCAGAGCACCTATGGACATGTCTGAAGAGCTATGATGATAGTCCTCATATAACTGATAATTTCTCACTTTAAAAGTTATGTGTTCGTTTCATTACGGGTATAATTTAGGAAACATTATTTGCACTGACTCCTATTCTCCCATGTGTTGTCAGGCCAGAAAATAGTCCACTGCAACTGTTGATGTTATAAGGCACTAGGTAGCTAGAGAATAGTACCACTGCAACCTGTAATGCATGTTATAAAGGCGACTGAGGTAGGGGCCTAGGAAGCAAAGAATAGTACCACTGCAACCTGTAATGCGTTAAAGACTGAGATAGGTAGAGCAAAATAGTACCACTGCACCTGTAAGCGTTATAGAGGACTAGGGGGCCTAGGAAGCAAAGAATAGTACCACTGCAACCTGTAATGCATGTTATAAGAGGCGACTAAGGTAGGGGCCTAGGAAGCTATCCAAGTAAATTAAAAGTGTCTCAGAAATTGGATGTGTTGGCCTACTTGTAGGCACATAACTGGCACTATGTACAATCCCTCTTAAGCTCAGATCACATACAGATCACACAGAGTGGTTAACAAGTGGTCGATATGGAGCGTGCAAAGAAGAAAGAAGCGTCAAGTTGAAGAGACATGATAAATTTGATGATCCCAGGTGCTACACAAATTGTACATGTAAACGGAATCTTTGAAAGTTCAGAAGTTGATTGGAAATTTTCTGTGCAGGCAAAAATAGTTAATTTATCACTTTTAAAATAACTAGAGAGTTTGCCTTCATTAGAATCAAGAGAGTTTGCCTTCATTAGAATCAAGAGAGTTTGCCTTCATTAGAATCAAGAGAGTTTGCCTTCATTAGAATCAAGAGAGTTTGCCTTCATTAGAATCAAGAGAGTTTGCCTTCATTAGAATCAAGAGAGTTTGCCTTCATTAGAAATCAAGAAGTTGCTCATTAGAATCAGAGAGTTTGTCATTAGAATCAAAGAGTTTCCTTCATTAGAAACAAGAGAGTTTGCCTTCATTAGAATCAAGAGAGTTTGCCTTCATTAGAAACAAGAGAGTTTGCCTTCATTATAATCAAGAGAGTTTGCCTTCATTAGAATCAAGAGAGTTTGCCTTCATTAGAATCAAGAGAGTTTGCCTTCATTAGAATCAAGAGAGTTTGCCTTCATTAGAATCACATTAGGAACTTTCATTGGTGCTACAAAGTTTATGAAATGCTGCTATGTCGAAACACGTAAAAACAAAGTACTGTAGTTTTACAAAAAAAACAATGACAATAAAGCAATGTTGGACCAAAAGGTCTTTATCAAGCAAAGGATACAAGAGAAGTGAAGAATTTCACCTCACTCACAACACACAACATGTAGAGTTCTTATATATCATTCAATGCTGTTGAGATATTCCTGTGTAAAAAAGAGATTGAGACACAGATAGTTACTTTCTCAAGTGCTTTAATGATGGATCTGTCACTTTGGGATGGTTGCTGCAGCAGAGGATAGAGCACAAATGGGAATGCCCATTGTGCCATGATGTCAATTGCATAACATAACTTTGAAATACATGAGAATGATGGTGGTTGTGGCAATGATGATGGTGGTTGTAGTGGTGCCGGCAATAATCATGATGATAATAATGGTGGTGGTGTTTGTAGTGGTGCCGGCCAATAATCATGATGATGATAATGGTGGTGGTGGTTGTAGCGGTGCTGGCAATAATCATGATGATGATAATGGTGGTAGTGATGATTTGAGAACACATGATAATGATTATATTTGTGGGTTTTTTTCTATTTACCAGACCACAATTATCTTGAATGCAGTTTTTTACAAGGAACCAACTTACAATAAAATCCCTTATCCACAATGGAGCAAGTCTCTTGGCTGGATGATTGTCATGTTTCCTATATCAGCCATCATTTTATGGTTTCTCTACTACTACTGCAAGAAAGGAGGCTTCAGGGTATGTACATTCTAACAAATATCACCAACGTACACATCTTTACACATACATTTAAATTATACATAATGACATAAGTCATTGTTAACAAACTGCACTTCAAATGCAGTCTCAAGAAGAGACCGGGTTTAGAAATGACGACTTCAGTAAAAAATGGGTACAACATCAAGACTGAACTTAATCTAAAAAAAACCAAATGAAGTGAACTTACCAACATCTGTTGCCCACCTGCCCAACATGTTCGTAGCTGGCTGGACAACGGGTGACAAGCCCCCTGTGAGTGCAGTTCAATTTTGCAGGCCAACAGAAAGCCAAAGGTTCTCCAGATTTATGGTGTTCATGGCACCGAATCAAACTGTTACGATGTCCATGGCACCGAGCCGAAGAGCTGAAGCTCAAGTGCTTCTGGATCGAACAAAAACAACTTCTGTTAATCATGGCTTAAGAACACCCCTGTAAAGTATATTTGTAGAGAGTGTGCCAAACCTCACAACTAGATGTCTTGGTTTTTGGGGTTGAACAGAAGAGTTGTTAATCCTTAGAACTTGTGATCACGTTATTTTGATATTGAACGTAAATATGCATATCCCTGCTTCGCATTTGGTCTGAGAAGAATCATGTACATATGTGACGTCAAACATAACACACATGTTCTAAATGGTTTAGCAAGATGGGGGATGCTGTTGTGTGATATTTTAGTATGCTGATAATGTAATTAGTTAAGTATTTTCATGATAGAAAACATGCTGGAAATATTGGAAATGGTCACTCTAAAAGGATAACAGATCAAGCTGTTAAACTTATTTTGAAGGATTCCAAATAGGAATTAGATGTAGACATGCATTATTCTGATAAGGATATTGAAAGTGAGTTAGACGATCATTTAAATGATAAAGAGATGTTTGAATCGATTGATATTCAAGCCATATATGTTCAATCTGGAGAACAAGCTACATTACCTGGAAGTCTTCAGGGGTGTAACCCACATAATATATCAAATACATTTAAAATAGTTTAGTCTTCTGCAAATATAAAATAAGCAGAAATAACGGAGATGGGGTAAGTCAATAACAAATTATAGAGCACTTAATTGTGCTAAATTATTGTCTTTTTATTATCACTCTGATATTTGCTGCTTTTGCTTAAGAGCTCAGGGAATGTTTTTTATGGTACAGGTGACCAGGGTTTAAAGGGTTAAGTTTTTAGTTCAACTTTGCGTTTCTGTATTTCAGCTTCTAAGGATGCGAAGCATGCCTCTGCCACATTGGGGTCCTGCTCTAGCCAATGATAGAAAAGAAAGATACTCACCTGAAAGAATGAGTCAGCAAAACTTTGGTACATTGGAGTACCAGCTGGGGGACAAGATCTATCGGAGTCATTTAGATGTTCATGAAGTCGCACGTCTGCTAGCTGGAAGTAGCACAACACTCAATACCCTCCACACGCAACATAATTCACGCCAAGTATCTCGCTGTCCTTCCACAGCAACATTGGGTATGAATCCACCAATACAGCAGGGAAATGATACTCCCCAAAGTCAAACACCAATTCAAACACCAGCGGGATCTGTTTGGGGGAGCAAGACATCGATGCAATGAACAGTAGAACTGTGTTTTGATTTGGTGTGTGTAGTGTTTCATTTTCTGTATGGTTGTTAGTGTGCAAGTTTCAAAAAACAGATTCATGATTCTCTCTCAGGAAGTGGTATTGAGTCTTATGTCAGTTGAAAAATTAATCAAATGTTAAACTAGTAAGAATCAGTAAGTGTTAGTAAGATTTAGTAAAAGTTAGTAAGAGTCAGTTAGAGTTAGTCTTCTTCTTTGTGTTCGTTCTTTACGACCAATTTTAATCACTCTTTGTGATATGTTTGATCTTTGCCAAGAATGTGTATACGTTGCACATAGGTTTGGTAGGCCCCTAAACGCAGACTTCTACATGTTTAGGACACGTGCATCCGATTTCAGCCAAACCTCCTTAGTCGCCTCTTACAACATGCGTGGCAGGTAATAGTGGTTCTATTCTTTACACCCCAAATTTGGGCCTCGGTAACCACTCGGGCGTTAGAGTTAGTAAGAAAGTTCTAGTAAAGTAGAAAAGTTAGTAGTCAGTTAGGTTAGTGAAAGTTAGTGAAGTTAGTAAGAGCAGTTAGAGTTAGTAAGAAAGCTCTAGTAAAAGTTAGTGAAATTAGTAAGTCAGTTAGAGTTAGTAGAAAGCTCTAGTAAAGTAGTAAGATCAGTTAGAGTTAGTAAGAAAACTCTAGTGAAAGTTAGTAAGTCAGTTAGAGTTAGTAAGAAAGCTCTAGTAAAAGTTAGTAAGAGTCAGTTAGAGTTAGTAAGAAAGCTCTAGTGAAAGTTAGTAAGAGTCAGTTAGAGTTAGTAAGAAAGCTCTAGTAAGAAAGTTGTAGTCAGTTAAGTTAGTAGAAAGTCTAGTAAAAGTAAGGTCAGTTAGAGTTAGTAAGAAAGCTGTAGCAAAAGCTAGTAAGAGTCAGTTAGAGTTAGTAAGAAAATTCTAGTACAATTTAGTAAAAGTTAGTAAGAGTCAGTTAGAGTTAGTAAGAAAGTTCTAGTCAAAGTTAGTGAAAGTTAGTAAGAGTCAGTTAGAGTTAGTAAGAAAGTTCTAGTACAAGTTAGTGAAAGTTAGTAAAAGTCAGTTAGAGTTATTAAGAATACAGCAAATCTCTTTCGAGAGAGAGGAGGGCTGCTATTTAACCCTTAGCTGAGCTTAGTGAGTTGGTTGCAGCCAGAGCAACTACCATTTGCCAGTGGGTTCTGCGGTGTCACCTTATGGGGCCTCACTCCACTCCCCGCCTTTTGTCTGGATTTCACCTTCGGCTTGGTTAGACCTGCCAGGAGTTAGACTCCCACCGACATAGCCTGAAGGATCGTTAAGGCACACAAATCCTCCAAGCACGATACGGTAGGCTAATGTGGAGGGATTAATTATGCTCTAATGAGTGACTCTATTCCAACAAAATTCAATTTCAGTTATTATTTTCGAATATTATAGTTTTAGAAGGTTGCAAGCAAGATCATTAGAAGACCTATAATGTGGTTCAATTGAAACTATCAATTTCAGATGTGAAAATCAATATACTGAAGAATATCTTCATTCTTTCTTTTCTTGATTCAGTATGAGCATGGGACCCTTGTTTCAATTGACCATCTTGTAGGATACCTACATCAAAGCATTTAAAAGTTTTGTTGTTTCTGTAGCTATTGGTTTTATAGAATCGGACGGCTAGCCCCATTAACAAGACATGTCATTTTTTAGTCTTCTTTTACCAAATGTTTTACTACATGTTTTACCACATGTTTTACCATATGTTTTACCATATATTTTACAATATGTTTCACTACATCTCTTACTAAAGATACATGATTTTCTCCTTCATCCACAATAAGTAGAGTAGATATTCAGACATTTAAAAAATAAATATGGCACACATGTAGATTATTAAAAATATGGTAGGATCGCAGATAGTGAAGTTGATAACACGATAACCTGCTGCTATGCAGGTTTGGCTGGGGACAGCCAAAGGCTCACCGAGATTGAACCCAGTAAATGCTGGCTGAAACCGGACATGTCGCCGAAGGATAAGCACCAGAGCTCCAAATGGCACTGAATGATGTGACATAAAAATATGTTCTTGGCAAAGGCTGTTTGTATATCACAAAAAGAAAGATCATGAGAGAAAGAGAGAGAGAGAGATATAACAGGATGTGCTAGTGACCATATGCAATTTAAATTCCATGGCTCAAGGCAGGTTTGAGCCAAAAAATCCTAGGTGTGCAACACGGTAGGCGGTCATACTAAATGTTCCCTGATCCTTTACTTGGGGATCTAATTTACAAGTACCTCAGAAGTTGGAGTAAGTCTCACCTGAATGGAGAGGGACAGTGGTATATAAGTCTCACCTGAATGGAGAGGGACAGTGGTATATAAGTCTCACCTGAATGGAGAGGGACAGTGGTATTGAGGAAAGCAAGCTTTCTGCAAAAATCAGTCAGAAATGTCATATTAGGTCTGATTCCTTTGCTTGAATTCATAGCAATCAAATGAGGGGGAAAACAAGAAACATAGTTTAAACAACACTAATGCTAGATAATATTAAGAAACATTAAACCAAACATTGGTTCATTTATATAGCACAAATACTACCTAACAGTTCTCTACAATGAACACTACTATTCAGATACATTTGTTTCAAAACTAAAGGCTGCCCTGGACCATCCACACAAATGATAAGTAACTGAAATATCAGAGACAGTAGTAACCACCATATTTGATTCTCACTTGAGTACACTTGCCAGTCTATTTTTTTGCATACCTTGATGTTAAAAAGCATAACAGGAAAACAGGACAGATAAAAGACAATACAAATGTAAGATTCCATGATAATCCATTCATTATTTGTACATGTGACCAAGATTGTTTTAATGAAGAAATAATTGGCATTTATACTTCTAATACGAATGTAATAATAATAATATGTCAAACTCTTTAAATGTTTTGTATTATTAACTCTGCTGAGATTTTGTATGCTAGATTATGTAGTATCATGTTACATCATCATCAGGTGCCATGCCGGCTGGCATAGGCAATCATGGATCTCCACAAATCTATGTCTCTGGTGTTTGCTATCATTTCAAATGTTGACGCTCTTCTGTGCCTTGAAGTCAAGCTATCCAAATATTTTCTCAATCATGGATCTCCGCAAATCTCTATCTCTGGTGTTTGCTATCATTTCAGATTTTGACGCTTTTCCATGCCTTGAAGTCAAGCTATCAAAAATTTTCTCTCACTGTCTTCCTCTGTCTCATCTCCCCTTGATTTTACTGGTTGTTACAATGTGTTCTCAACCTCCCTTTCACATCACATGCCTGAAAAATGATGACTGCCTCTTTCTTATATTGATGATAAACTTTCTATGTATCATGTTACATGCCAAAAAATTAGGTATTATGTTTTTAATGATAAATAGATTGATATCATAAGTTGTGTTTCAATTTGTTATGAAGTACTTTGTTTTATGAGAGGTATATGATCCAACTATACTCATATTTACATTAGTCTTAGAGCACTGTTTTAGCCTGTGTTAGAGATAAACATATATGTCATATTTAAAATTAGTATTATGTTGTTGTCAATGTTTTATATTTACTCATATTTATCTGCAATGTGTGGAAACCTACAAATCTGAGGTGATCAGAGTGGATCAGATCAGATCTGGAGAAAACCGAGGGAGGCTGCATTGATACATAATAAATTGGTGTTTCAGGACAATGACACGTATACATGGTATCACATAAGCAAGTAAAAAAGAATATCATAAAACCAACCAAAATTCAATGTATCTACTATAAGTCTTCTTCTGGGAACATACACGCACACACACAAAGAATCCTAAATGAACTAAATCATGTATCTAAATAGGATGGATGACTACAGATGTAAACGATTTTATCTGTACATTTAACAAGGTAATGGAAAAGCATATATGTGCTTTTAACCCTTTAGCTGCTAAGGACGTATATATATATATATACGTTTTTCCCATTCACTTCTAAAGATGCATTAACACGTCTGTTATTATCTCTCCTCTGTGGGATAAAGACGTGTTATAACACGTTATACATTGCTACTGTCACTGCTATAGGCGTACATTCATGTTTGTAACCTAGAAACAAAAAGCAGCTATTTTTAGCTCAGCCTTCGGAAAGTATGTAGCAGTGAAAGGGTTAAATAAAGGCGCTACAGAAGAGTCCTCTGTATATCTTGGACAGAAAAGAAAACAAATGGATCTATCCAGAAGGAA
This sequence comes from Arion vulgaris, assembly GCA_020796225.1. Lineage (NCBI taxonomy): Eukaryota > Metazoa > Mollusca > Gastropoda > Stylommatophora > Arionidae > Arion > Arion vulgaris. Next base: position 37,974,031 of record CM036764.1, read on the forward strand.
ATCAAAATCAAAGAAAATTGAAGTATTTTGGACATGAAAAAGACATGAAGGGATGGAGAAGACCATTATCTTCTTCGTCTTTGAACTCTCCATATCAACCACTTGTTAACCACTCGTTTTTATTTATTTGGTAACTGAACCTAAAAGCGATTTTACATTGTGCTAGTTATGCGCCTACGAGTAGGCAAGCACATCAGATTTCTACAATGCTTTTTATTTACTAGGGTAGCTTCCCTAGACCCTAACATACTCGCCTCTTACAACATGCCTTGTAAGTCGCAGTGTTACTATTCTTTGCTTCCTTGCGAGCCTGGCAACACACGGGCGGTAGACCATTATGGAAGGAGACATCCCGGTAAAGAGAAGAGGACCATGGAGAAGATGAATTCAGGATGTTACTGATGCTTTGAGCATAACGGCTGCAGAGGCAAAACTTCTGGTCTATGAGAGAAAAAATCGTAAGGACTATTAGAGTGGCAAAGTTCTGTTCAGAACAAGCTATTTGATGATGATATTTGAGATAACAACAATATAGGTCCATGTCATGTACAGGTCACTGGACAAGGTATCCACAAAACTGTGCTTCATTGAAACAATATTTATTTTCAAGAATGGTTATATTACTTGTTGAAAACACCCTTCCTACTGATCTCAACAAATATTTGTAAAATTAAGAAATAAAATTATGTGAATATCATTATTCAATATATAAGTGGACTTTACTTAGAAGTAAAGGCAATTAACGTGATGTTTATCACATCGCCCATCATCTGCCAACAGTTGATAAAAAATACAGGCCCAGCACCATATCCCCCAATTTATCTAGGAAAAAAGGTTTAAAAACACAAGTGAACTGTCAGTGAGAATAACTATTCAATTTTGTCATAAGTCAGCTCTGTCAGCCTCCCTAAGACCAATCAGATTTGATACAATGCTACAGTAAAACTCCTGATGTGGTACTTCAAAGTGGAGGTTTTCTATTCGTAAAATCTTAAGTTACCTGTGTGTACAAATTTATGTCCCGATTGATAATAAGTATACACTTTGGACACAATTTTGATGTGCCTGATAAATGGAACATTTTGTAGGAAAGTTATTGAATGAACACATAAAAAAAAAAAAAAAAACCTAAACGGACGTCAAACCAAGGTGTTCATTAAAACGACCGGTTGTGCTGGGCAGATGGTGCTCATAAGCCCGGAAGGGCAGGCCGTCTAAGGGTTGCTGCCCTGAAAGAAAATTGCAACCCTCTGCCTTGTGGGTTCGGCTGGGGACAGCCAAAGGCTAGCGAAAAGCATACCACAAACAAACGCTGGCTGAAATCGAACACCCCACCCAAGGATAAGCAACTGTGCTCCAATAGGTGCTGAAGGTAGGTGCACGTACATTACGTTCTGATGTTATTGGCTATTTATATATCACAATAGAATGATAAAAATGGCCTTAGAACGATTGAAAGAAGAAGAAGAAGAATAAACACATGACAACAGTTTCATGTGCAAAAGTGTTTCGAGCCATGAAAGAGCTGAGAATCTGACATTAAAAGCAGACTGACTAAGGCACAAAGTTCATTCAGGACATTTCAGACGGTCTCTAAGTCAGCCTAATACAGCATCAGAACCAAGATTAATATATACCGTGGCTGTGTACTATCAACTTGACTATACAGATCAGAATGCTGGAGAATGACAGAACAAGATATGTTCAAACTCTCCACCTTTCATACTATTTGTTTGTGAAAGATCTTATGCGTGTACTGATCAAAAACTATCTCTATAATCAAGAACTTCTTAGTATTAGCAAGAGAATACAGACACCATAATTATAAAGAGACACTGGAGATGGATCGGACATGTGATACGCATTGAGATAACTATGGCGCCCGAGTGGTTAACGGGGCCCAAATTTGGGTGTAAAGAATAGAACCACTGTTACCTGCCACGCATGTTGTAAGAGGCGACTAAGGAGGTTTGGCTGAAATCGGATGCACATGTCCTAAACATGTAGAAATATATGAGTTTAGGGGCCTACCAAACCAATGTGCAACGTATACACGTTCTTGGCAAAGATCAAACATATCACAAAGAGTGATTAAAATTGGTCGTGAAGAACGAAGCAAGAAGAAGAAGAAGATAACTATGTCACAAAAACTGCACTGAGATGGACACCAGAGGGTAAATGAAAATGTGGTAAACCCAAAATGACCTGGAGGTCCACATTAGCACAGATGCTTAAAGAAATAAATCACAGCTAGAACACAGTACAGAGGGCCAGCCAAGAACAGAGAGGAATGACTTGCGTTTGGTCCTGCCCTAAGCATGAATGGCATCACAGGCTGGAGAGATGACAACAAATACCAAACAAGAAGTAGAATACTTTTATTAAGAACAGCATTCAGTTGTTGTTTTTTTGTGGAGATTGGTTATCGTTGATACTGTAACCTACTTTATATTTCATTAACAAATACATACATATGTTATTTTATTTGATCGACGTCATGGCACATTCGGTATTCCAATGCATGCTCTGTCCTCCGCTGCAGCAGCCATCCCAAGATCTACTTGCTCACCATGCCCATGAGACGTTGATTAGTATATCTTCTCTCGCTACCACGAAGATGACACTGTCTGGCATATCCAAACTTAGCTCCTAATTCTCGCACTTGTTCCAGTGTCTGAGACTCGCCCATATATACTAGTACATGAACTTTGATTAAAATCAACGTTACTGTAATCTACTTTAAATTCAGTAATGGATGGATCAGGCTGAGGACATTATTTAACATGTGTTCAAATGAGAATGTTGAGCCTGGTGAAGAATGCATATCAGTTCTGGTAGGGAACAATTCACCTTTTTTCAGTAAGCATCAGAAAGCAGACAAGACAATTTGGTGGTTGTGGAGACAGAAGTTTAGACATTGGTATCTGAGGACAATTTGGTAACTTACGCAGATGGGTCTGTTGTTCGACACATGCAGAAGAAGTTCACAGACTTTCAATGCTCAGGTCAAAGGAAGTATTGTGAAAGATGACAGTGTTGGTTTTGCCATGACTACAAGTAGTCTGATTATAGAGGTTATAACAGTAAATAAAGCAATTGTCTGGCTGGATTCACAAATTTGCACTCATGTATGCTTTCTCAGTGATTCAATAAGTATACCTATGAAGATCAAGACATGCTGAATTTAAAGGCAGTGGTTTGAGTCTCTAAGGAGGTTAAGACTGACAAAAATCAGTTGTTTTTTTTGGTTCCAGATCACGCAGGTGTAAAGGGATAGATTTGCTCATGACCACTGTATAAAGAGGATAAACAATGGACCAGGATGACATTATGAATGCCCTAAGGAAGGGAGGCAGGGAGTGTAAACGATTCAAGTAATGAATCTGGAATCTTAACCATGAATTTAACCCTCAACAATTTTCTGTTCAATTCAGAAAGCAAAAATTCTGCCTGTTGCACTATTCCGTCCCATATATATATATATCTCAAAACTTTTTCTGACAAGATGTTGATATCTCAACAGTGGATCACATATTGTTCTGGTCCAATTTGGAGATGTTCATTTATTTAATTTATAGCTGGTTTATGTACCAAACTGTTTGACATGATACGATTACTGAAATGATACAATTCATGAAATGATACATTTAAATAAATGATACGATTAATGAAATGATACGATTACTGAAATGATACAATTCATGAAATGATACATTTAATGAAATGATACTACTAATGAAATGATAAGATTAATGAAATGTTACAATTAATGACTACATCTATTGGCTACTACAGCCTAATAGACATACAGAACTGATGGATACAACTGTTTTGAGTGTCGTTATATAGTATTGCATTAATCAAAAGTAATTCTTGTAGTGAAACACACTGTTTACCCACAGACAAGAATTGTTGTTGGTTTTATTATCTTAGACTGATCAATAAAAAATGTATTAATTATTTCTAATTTAAGTATGAAAAAACATGTGTTTTTTAATCTGCTTTATAATCTGTAATACTGATTTAAATTGTATTTTTGTGTTAATCCATTACTTTTCTTTACTTAGTCAAGTGGTTCTCACATTGCACTGCACAACATCCCCATGTCTCTGCATATCTTCTTCTTCTTTGAATACTCTTTTTCAATCATTTGTTAACCACTCTTTGTGATTTGTATGTGATCTGAGACTAAGAGCGATTGTACATTGTGACAGTTATGCGCCTACAAGTAGGCAAGCAGAGCCAATTTCTGAAATACTTTTTATTTATTAGGGTAGCTTCCCTAGGCCCCTACTTCAGTCACCTCTTACTACATGTCTTGTAGGTAGCAGTATTACTATTCTTTACTCCCCTTGAGAGCCCTGGCAACACATGGCGGTCTGTGCATATAAAACTCCAATCAATAAAGCTGGAACCTTATTAAAAAAACATGATTACATACCATGACCTCAGAAAATGGAGTTTAACTTGTCATTCCTGTGTTCTAAATTTTTACCACTGTTTTACATAAAAGTTTGTAGATCTATCCTTCCCTAAGTTTGTATGTGCTAATAGTGAGTCGTATTTTCTTCTCCACCTTTCAACTCCCAACAGAGCACAGGTCTTCAACAAACTTCTTCCAGCTCTTCCTTTATCTTGCCATCCCTTCCAATCCTTTCCACATTTTACCCATCCTTTTAATATCAGCCTCCAGATCTCTTCTCCATGTATTTCTAGGCTTTCCCCTACTCCTCTTTCCCTGTGGGTTCCAAAACAGTGCCTGTCTTACAAAGTTTCCTGTCAGTCTTCTCAACGTGTGTCCTATTCATCGCCAGCATCTCTCGTTAGCTTTTTCTCCACTGGTATCTACTTAGTTCTTTCTCTGAGTTCCTCATTCATAATCATATCATACCATCTCAGTCCCTCTCTTCTAGGTAAACATCCATTTACAAAGATCTGTAGTTTTCTGATGGTTTCTTTTGTTGTCCTCCATAGTTTCCGAGCCATAGAACAGCACTGACTTCACATGTGAGTCATATGAAACCGAGTAATTTCACACAGTGCTTGATTGTACAATAAGATATGTTACCATTATGTGACCACACATGCAGATTATGTAGTTCGGTTAATCTCAAGAAAAGCACAAGGGGTTTTTTATCAAGAACCCCAGAGGAAGCAACGAAGTAGAATATGATCAACAAATAAACAGGTACAGGTATAGAGCTTCGAAAACAAATAGACAAACAACTCGAACCACTTACCTAGTCCTACATCACCATCGCCTAGCCTAGCAATGTTCATATTGCTAGGCTGGCGATTGGTGTGTAAGACTAGGTAAGTGGTTCGAGTCCTGTGTTTGTCTATTTGTTTTTCGAAGCTCTAATACCTGTACCCTGTTTATTTATTGATCTTAATCTCAAGAGGCAATCAATCTAACTCCTATAGTTCATTGATTTTGTTTCAGTTGCTGCTTCTTTCTGTCAAATTTGATTTCAGCAAACTGCCTGACTCTTGCTTCCCCAGTTCTCAGAGTCTGCTTCTATGTGGATCTGTCCCAGATAAGTTCTTCCCAGTTTTAACTATTCACATCCAATGCCTTAGATTCTCATCTCTGTAGCCTTAGATTCTCATCTCTGTAGCCTTAGATTCTCATCTCTGTAGCCTTAGATTCTCATCTCTGTAGCCTTAGATTCTCATCTCTGTAGTTCACCTCTGAAGTAGGAGAAGGCAGAGCCGGATTAGCCTAGTAGCAGAAGTAGCAAATGCTACGGGCCCCGTGCTTCTAGGGGCCCCGCGCCTATGTGACAAATGAAAATGGAAAAAATTACCAGATGTTATATCAAAAACACGCAAGCTGTCTGAATTTTTAAATGTCGTGTGTAATGGTGCTGAATCCAACGAAATCGAATCAGAAAATACAGAAGACGTGTCTCACGGTATAGTAGATGAAGGCAGCGCTATAGAAGAATCATCATTACCAATATTACCATTAAGATCAGCAACTCTTCACGATTTAGCCACATTTTCCACAAGACAAACTGAAATCGAATGTACAGCAAGTCCTCCCAATTTAGCCATATCATCTTCAAGCCAAAGAGAGGCAGAAAGCACAGCACATGCTTCTAATGTAGCAACATCATCTATAAGCCAAAAACACAACGAAAGTAAAATTTACTCCAATGATATTGGTGAATGGTAAAACAACTTCAATCGAGATTATTGGATTGTGAAAGAAAGTAGCGAAGTGCAACATATGAACAGTGATTTCATGTCTTAAACACAAAAAACAAAAAACATACGATAAAGAAAACAATCCACGATTTTGTCGAAAATCGTTTTTTCACATACACGCATACACCAACAAACAAAACTCACGTGAGAGATTGGTTTTGTTATACAAAAACTAAAGGACAACTGTTCTGTTTTGTTTTCAAAGTTATTGATTTAGGCTGTACCATAGAGTGACTGGTGTATTTGGAATACTTCGGCAGTTAAAATCTATTACAGCAGAAGAGATCTTGAAAAGAACTCCAAATAATGTCAGCTCTTACCAAGAGGATTTGGAAGAAAGCCTAGGCGACGAACTTATGCAGTTCACTGAACTTATTAAAATTAATGTAGCTGCTGCTATTAGCAATGAAAAGCATGAGGCTCTTGAACTGCAATTTTATAAACTTATAATGGAAAATTCATTAGAGTCGTGTTTCCCAAATGTAGAAATAGTCTTTCGAATTTATTTGTCTTTAATGATTACTAACTGCAGCGTAGAACGTTCTTTTTCAACATTAAAGTGTATAAAAAGTGAGTTAAGAAACATGATGGGACAAGATCGTCTAAATAACCTCACCTTAATGAACATTGAATGTATTTTACTTAGAGAAATTGATTTGTCTAGTGCTATCTCTAAATTTGCTCACATTAAATCGAGACAAGTTTGTTTGTAAAAGTTGTGTTTATTTTATTATCATACAAAACCTAGGGCCCGCGCTAAAATTTGCTACGGGCCCCGCGCTAGCCTAATCCGGCACTGGGAGAAGGCAAGACTGTATGGTGGGGGATACTGAAAGGAAAGCATCCATTCACACAAAAATCAGTCAGGCACACAATACTAAGCACACTGACTACACCTGAATTCATAGCGGATGAACGCAAGAAGAATCTCTGTAGTGAAGTGGACAAACTGTTTGCCTTTTGTTATGAATGTTGTAGGTTTGAATCCGGACCACCTTATTTGGTACACAAGTGAATTAAGTTCTGGATCTCTAGGATTGCTGCTGGAACTACTGAGTTCATGCTTATTAAATACTACCAGCAGGTTTCATGTTATTTCTGAGGAGACCAGGCCATATGGGAAAACCTGGTCTAATTAAGTCAATCATTGGTCTTAAAGGTCACCATTTTGAAACATTAAACTCTCATTTACACATATTTGTCTTTGTATGGAATGAAGATTTGCTCAACAGTTCTCATACTTATATCTGATGTCATAGAAGGCTTGCCTGTATGGCGGGAGGACATTGATAAAAAAGAAATGAACTATTTTGTTATCTGACCATTACTAACTCTATATCTGTGTTATAAGAGATTAAAACCTCTTTAAGCAGGGGAACACAAATATCAACTTAAGAATGGAGTATCTTTTTTGTTTATATCACAATGTATTGATTATACAAGCCAGAGAAAAAAAAATTAACTTAATAATTTTTGGATTTTACTTTGATCATTCAAACTTTTTTTTTTGCTGAGGTGCAATTTTTTTTCCCGTCTAAGAATAGGCCTTTTTTTTGTTATCAGGGTAAGTTAGCCAATATTTAAAAAATACAAGAATGAATTTCTTATTGGGAAATTTAAAAAAAAAATTGTGTCAGCACCGCAAGTATTAAAAACAGGAGTTCTTTATAACGGAATAGGTTCCAAGTTTGCCATCCAGTTCTAAGAGCACCTCAATATCCTAGTAATACAATAAGTCATGCTCACATACTGACCACTCTAGAACATTTTGAGAAAGTTGGTCAGTATCCTAGTGATACAATAAGTCATGCCCACATACTGACCGCTCTAGAACATATTGAGAAAGTTGCTCAGTATCCTAGTGATTCAATAAGTCATGCTCACATACTGACCACTCTAGAACATATTGAGAAAGTTGCTCAGTATCCTAGTGATTCAATAAGTCATGCTCACATACTGACCGCTCTAGAACATTTTGAGAAAGTTGCTCAGTATCCTAGTGATACAATAAGTCATGCACACATACTGACCACTCTAGAACATTTTGAGAAAGTTGTTCAGTATCCTAGTGATACAATAAGTCATGCCCACATACTGACCACTCTAGAACACTTTGAGAAAGTTGCTCAGTATCCTAGTGATACAATAAGTCATGCCCACATACTGACCACTCTAGAACATTTTGAGAAAGTTGCTCAGTATCCTAGTGATACAATAAGTCATGCACACATACTGACCACTCTAGAACATTTTGAGAAAGTTGTTCAGTATCCTAGTGATACAATAAGTCATGCCCACATACTGACCACTCTAGAACATTTTGAGAAAGTTGCTCAGTATCCTAGTGATACAATAAGTCATGCACACATACTGACCACTCTAGAACACTTTGAGAAAGTTGCTCAGTATCCTAGTGATACAATAAGTCATGCCCACATACTGACCACTCTAGAACATTTTGAGAAAGTTGCTCAGTATCCTAGTGATACAATAAGTCATGCCCACATACTGACCACTCTAGAACACTTTGAGAAAGTTGCTCAGTATCCTAGTGATACAATAAGTCATGCCCACATACTGACCACTCTAGAACATTTTGAGAAAGTTGCTCAGTATCCTAGTGATACAATAAGTCATGCACACATACTGACCACTCTAGAACATTTTGAGAAAGTTGCTCAGTATCCTAGTGATACAATAAGTCATGCCCACATATTGACCGCTCTAGAACATTTTGAGAAAGTTGCTCAGTATCCTAGTGATACAATAAGTCATGCCCACATACTGACCACTTTAGAACATTTTGAGAAAGTTGCTCAGAGATTTATACAAGCTAGCTTTTTGGTTAGGGAATTTTGGTTAATTTGTGAACGTTTTAACTTTTGTTTGAGATCATAATGCTATAAATACTTTGATTTTAGCCAAATGGGAGAATCTAAGTATTATAACCATCCAACCACTGTTTAATAATCTGTTTTGTCTGTTTTTATGTTTGTTTTTTAGATGACTAAAATCTCTTCATGTTGAGGTATGTCCCTTTTAACTTAAATATGTTTTTATTGTTTTATCACAGGGTTTAGTTTAGTTGTCAGATCATCATCATTGCACGTAGAGTAAATTAGCCCATAAGAGCCCCCATCTCTTCCTCATTATGACTCTCAGCATGACATCTAATTCTTCTTCTTCTTTTGTCGTCATCACACTGCTACCTGTTGTTGCCCAGTATCGTGGTTTTCTGTTTTTGTCTTGGGTGATTGTTATTTTTGCTCTTTGACAGGATTCTGCTGTGCCATCTAACCATCTTTTTTGCGGTCACCTAATTACATCAGTTTTATGTTGGTTTACTATTCGTCTTTAGCTTCCAGCATAGTGTTTTTGTCTAGCTACACCCATTTGATTTGGTATTCTTGCAGTCCGGTTAGGGTTGCAGATTCACCAGCATTCCTTAAATAGTTTACCTGTATTCTTTCCCTTAGGTATTCAAAAAATCAGCATGGTCCATGTTTATCAGCTTTGTACAGCAGACTTACCTGCACTCTTATTGGCATATTCATTCCCTGTTACACTTGCATTCCCTGACACGAAAATAAAATAGATTTTTGTCAGCCTAAACCTCCCTAGCGACTCGATTCATTGTCTCCGAGCCCATCCTGTTTCAATCTTCCTGTGCATACTCATTGAGTCACTGAGAAAACATGCGTGGATAAAAGTATGTGACACAAACCAGACAATCTCTTTAGTTACTGCCATAATTTTCATAGCGAGACTACTTTTTAAATATTTTTTTAGGGCGTGCCTAACCAGGTGGACCCAGTACACGGAACGTGAAAACTATCAAGTCCCACCGACCTTCGATCGATGGCACTCCTAGTTTTGTACAAGGGTAGCCATGTAGCATTTAATGAAGGCTCCCGTCCTTCGGCTTCGATCAAGTGGGCACCAGTTCCGTAACACAGGCTGATACCTTTGTGAACCTATATAATGGGCCACGTGACAGATATCAAGCGATACAGATACTACACTGTGATAAACCACCACTGTCTTCCTTCACACCATTCCCTCTAACTTGAGCAGTGAAAGACCATGAACCCTTGCACAGACCGAACCACTGACCCATCTGTGTAAATGATTACATCGTCCTCAAACAAGTTTTCAAAACTCATTGCCTGAACTACATTAATCAAGAATATTAGGTATGAAAAACTTCTATATCCAAGACAATTTAAGAACTTCGGTCATGACCCAACTACTGACTGCTCTATGGATAGTAAATAAATAATGATTGCAATACTTGTACTGTAGTTTATAGTTTCTTTTCTCTCTTTAGTGTGTTATCTCCCTTCGACTTTGAATTACTCTTAGATTTATTTCCCATAATCATGTATTATGTAATTACTGACAATTTCTCCATAATAATAATCATGTACCGTATCATGTAATTACTGACATCAAACAACTGATGAGTCTACTATTGTTTATAGTAAACAGTTTTAGAACATTCATATTGTTGTAGATTTTCAGATGTTTATCATAGTTTTTGTTGAACAACCTGAAATAAATTGTATATGTATATGCTATTATATCATCTTGTTGTATATTGTGTATTATATTTGTATATATTTTGTGGGCGTCTGTAGCTTAAGTGGTAGTGATTTCAATCACAACCCAAGTGTACCCGGTTCCAACTTCATAGTGGGCAGTTTTGAAGCACATTTGTTGACGTGGGTTGTTACAAATGGTAGAAAATAGACCTCACCATTCAGAAAGCAATGGCAAACTACTGAACGTATAAGTGTTGCCTTGAAAATCAACGACTTGTTTACTGTGGCTTAATTGTTATGTCCTGTAAAGGATATGTCACGATTTTCAATATCTTGATTATGAAATTGAGTGTCTGTGTGTCACAGGACAAACTTAACTCTTTCCTCGCGCAGTTATTTCCTCAATTTTTAAGCAGTTAATTCAAGGGAAGTAAAAACAAAATTTATTAAAAATAAAATGATCCCAACTACTCGTCAATAAATAAACATATATATTATTATATACTAAATTTAAGAAAACTGGACAACCCATTAGAATAACAAGGTTGAAAAGTAGTATAAGTAAAACAGTAGAAGTAAAACAAGAAATACTTCTTATAATGGAAGTAACTCTATGGCGCAGTGTGCTGCTTATAGCGTGGAAAGAGTTAAGAAAGCCAAACTATGGAATAATAAAATTCACATATCTTGGAAGTGTTATCAGCCCCAACGGAAAAGCTAGTTCTGATATTAAAAGCTGACTAAGGCATGAAGTACATTCATGACCGTTCAAATTTTCTATACAGAACAGAATGCTGGAGAATGACAGGACAAGATATGTCCAAACTCTCATCCTTACATACAACTTGTCTGCGAAAGATCTTACGGGTGTTCTGGCAACATACTATCTCTAACCAAGACCTGCTTGCACAATGTCAACAAGAGAATATGAACACCATCATCCAAAAGATTTCTTTTTCTTCTTCTTTCTTTTGTCGTCACACTGCTACCTGGTTGTTGCCCAGTGTCATGGTTTTCTGTTTTTGTCTTGCGCTGTTCTGGTGGTTTGTGTGATTGTTATCTTTGCTCTTTCACAGGATTCTGCTAAGCCATCTAACCATCTTTTCCGTGGTCTTCCTCTTGCCTTCTTTCCCGATGTTCTGTTGTAGAAGACTCTGTATATGAATAAGTGGTCAGCCAGTGAAGTTTTGTACATTTTGTCCTCAGATGAAGTATTGTTTTTGTATTCCTCAAACTGACATGCACTGCTGTTGTTTCTTTCAGGTGTCAATATTTCACCATTTCATCTATCTTTTTGTTTGGGTTTGTAGCACTGGTAATCTCTCATTTTATAAAAAGCATCTTTGTTGTGGTCGATTTATTGCAAAGATTGATTGATTGGACCATCATCATTACACTTCAGTGAATAACCATATGCACTTCAATCTCTATTACACTGGAAGATCTCAGTGGCAGTTCACAAACTCTGTAGCACAGATGAAGACCACCAACGTAATTTTTAAAATAGTTACAATTATTTTTGTTATCTAATTTTTTATTAATTTTGCATGAGCAACATTTTTGCAGGCTACTATTATCGATTCCCAACTGCCTTCTTCTTTTTCTTCTTCCAACGTTTTCAGACATCGATTTGTATACTTTTAAAGTAGTTAGTGGTCAACCGGAGTCCATGTACATCTCTGTATAGCTTGTCTTGGACTGATATGGGGATTGGCCATGTGTTTTCTCTCTGTTCCATGTACGTTGGACATTCTTGCAGTATGTGTGTCTCTGTCATCTTGCTGGTGCCACATGTACATATGTCAGATGGGCCTATTTTATACTTGTTAAACAGATGGTACCTCAGTCTATTGTGCCCTGTTCGTAGACGAAAAATGACAACCTGTTCCTCTCTACTTAGTTGGTGGTAAGCATCGTCCTTTTCATGCCCTGGGTGATCTCTCAGCCCATTTGTTCTTGTAGGCCATTTTTATCCGTACTTTTGCTTCCTCATATGCCATACTGGTGTCTGTCTGTGGTAGCCTGCTTCCTGCTTTTGCCAATATGTCTGCAGTCTCATTGCCAGGTATTCCGCAGTGAGATGGTATCCACTGTATTACCACTCTAGAGAAGATGTTGCATACTTGTTCCCAACTGCCAATTGTTCTTTTACATATTCAACTTGAACATGGAATCTTCATTTTATTGTCCATATCGATAGGACTAGGATGTCGATCTCATCTAAACCGAGATCAGGGATCTCTGGAAAATATCCTGATCATTCTATGCAGGACCTTTTCCTGCTGGCTATTGACTGGATAATGAGATCAACAACTGCCAGTGGAAGAAATGGAATACAATGGACCATGATGAGTCAATTGGAGGATCTGGATTTTGCAGATGATCTAGCACTCCTCTCTCACAACCATCAGCAGATGCAAGAGAAAATAACAAAACTAGAAACAGTCTCACAGCAACTAGGCCTGACTATTCATGGGGCGAAAACAAAGATCATGAGATTAAATGCTGGTTCCAGAGACCCAATCTTATTGAGAGGATCACCACTAAAAGAGGTGGACACATTTACATATCTGGGAAGTGTCGTCAACATTCAAGGTGGCACAGATGAAGATGTTAAGGTTAGAATACAAAGGCAAGATCAGCATTTGCCATTCTGAAGAACATATGGAGTTCAAGAATGATTAGGAATAAAACTAAGAATGATATTTAACTCAAATGTCAAGTCTGTCCTTCTGTATGGAGCAGAGACATGGAGAACAACTAAAGGGAACACCAAAAAGTTGCAGACATTCATCAATAGATGCCTACGCAGGATACTCCATCTGAGATGGTACGACAGGACCACAAACAGAGAACTGTGGGATAGGGCAGGACAACGGCAGGTGGAACAAGAGATAATGAGCAGAAGGTGGAGATGGATAGGACACACACTGAGGAAACCCCTGACAGCATCGTGAGACAGGCTCTCCGATGGAACCCCAGGGCAATAGAAGTAAGGGAAGACCCAGAAACACCTGGAGACGCGAGTTAGAGATGGAATGCAAGAGGACGGGGAGAGAGTGGCGAGATCTGGAAAAGATGGCCTTGGATAGGCGGGCTTGGAAGGCCTTGGTTGCGGACCTATGCTTCCCTAGGGCGAAGGGTGAAGAAGAAGAACTCTATGCAGGAAGCAAACTGAGGACATTTGAAACAAGAGGAAATACGATGTCATTATCATCATCTTAGACAGTCTGATGACTAATGATTAAACCTCACAGTTATGTCTCTACTGTACCCTGTCATGTAACATTTCTTTGCAGTATTGCTTCAAGTGGAAGACCAAAGACCACTCTTCGAAGAACCATCCAACAAGAAAGTAAACTATTGGGATGTAAAACCATACAAGATCTCCAACTGCTAGCAAAGAACCGCATCACATGGAGATCTAAAACTTATGTGCCGCCTTTGGCACGAAAGGAACAAACTAACTAGCTAATTGCTTCACTAGGTCAGAGAGTTTGTCTCAGTATATCATATTTAGGGTAGTTTTGAAGTATATGCTCTGCAGTCTAAATAGCTGTCCACATGTACACATGTCAATCTTGAAATTTGTATACATGTGTCTGCAGAGTTGATTGTGTCCTGTTCTGAGGTGCAGAATAACAACTTTTTCTAATCTGTTCCTATTTTGGTAGTTGTAAGGCTTGATATTAAAGAGAGTTGGCTATTAAAGAGCGAAAAAAACAAGGAAAAGTAAATATTTCACATATTTCACAACATGGGTGCCTAGAGAAGATAATTTTGGAGGGAATGGTGCCTGGAAGAAGAATGAGAGGAAGACCTAGAAGACGATGGGTGCAAGATGTCATTGACGATCTGAGAATGACTGCTGCTGACGCTTACCAACTTGCACAGAACAGAGTTTTTAAGGACTTCTGTAATGGGAGCTAAGTTCCAGAAGGGACAAGCTACTTGAGGATGAAAGTGTCAGTATTGGTATTGCCTTCTATAGTAGAAAGTGACTGATATTCATTAAGAAATAACACACCATGACGGCAGGGAAAATGAATATAACAGAGGATGACAAAGTGAGAAGAATATAGAGGTCATAGAAGAATAACAAGACAACCACAACATAAACGATTACCACTAGTGGGAGAAGTTGCAAAGTTTGCTGATCACCACACCAACTCACATATCACATTCATTCATAAGTTATATGAAGACTATTTTCATGGTACCCTGGACATGTACATAAGGCTCCGATGCCTGCCTCAACAGATCCAGCAACCCAATGTGCCAGCTTGATGTTGATTAATCAAGTTTTTCATATATTTGGTTTGCTATTTTCTGGCTGTACCAATATCTCTATCGCATGATCCCGACCTAGACTGATGAAACAACTTTTATCATGAATTTTACTGTGTTTTTAAGGGACTCCATTTCTCCGTACAGCTTCTCGTGCAGTTCTGTGTTATGGGGCCAAGTTTCTTTACTTATACCTGCTATCAGTTGATAATCTTGCAGTACATGTTCTGCCGTCATGTCCGCCTTTTGCAGGGGCACAGGCTAGTTGTGTCAATTTTAAATTTGTTAAACATGTGGGTGCTGAGCTTGTTGTGACCAGTACGGAGGTAGAGTATGGCAACTTGTTCACTACGAGACATACCATGGTACCCGTCGCTGTTGTTGTACTGAGGATGGTCTTTTGTCCATTTGTCTCTATAGTGCCAGCCAATGGTTGTTCTGGTTTCCTCATAACTGATCTCGAGATCAGTCTGAGGTAGTCGCCCGCCTTCTTTAGCTAACTTGTCGGCGTGTTCGTTTCCACTTATGTTGCAGTGTGATGGGATCATACCAATATCGACACCCATCCCTCTCAGTCTGGTCAGCTCGTGGGATTTACAACCCCGACTGTTTGGAAAGACTCTCAATGCATTAAGGATGGCTTTTCAGTCCATTGCAGTGCCCTCTGATATCATAGTTCATAGTTAATATGTACGGTTCCAACTTCACTGCAATGGATCACCCAATAATTGCTCCGTTCCTGTGCCTCTGATATCATAGCCATGCCAGACAATCTATCAACTCGTTCATTACAACCGACTCCAGAGAGCCCAGGGAAGAAAATTGTGATTTATCTGATCCCAGTCTGTGCCAGTACCTCCTCCCAGCTTCGTCTCACCATTCGTACTTCATCTTAAACAAATCACACTCATGTAGTCACTGAGTATGAAAACACTAGAGTAGTTATGAGATGCTAACCAATTCAACGCTTCTATAATTACCCATACTTCCATTGTCCAACTACGTGTGGTATATCTTATATTCATTACAATGTTGAAATGATTAGCACACAAACACATACCAACAATATTTGAACGCAAGCAAGATGTTTATTTTACTTTCAAGATGTTAGTCAACATATTTTATTATACTTCGATGTTACTCATTTATCAAGCAAATATATTTGGACAGGATCGATTGATACCCAAAACTTCTATATCCATGTTTGCTCAAATTTTTGTCGAGGCGGGCCATTAAATCTGAACGCCGATGTAAGTTCTATTTTCTTAATATTTTTTTCGTGGTATCTTGTTTGAAGCAATTAAACTCTAAAATTGACAATTATATGAATTTGAGTACAAAATGACAGTTGTTAAATCGTGCATTGAGTACAAGACTCTATATATATATAAAATCCAACAATAATTGTTAATATATATTCACCTACTCTAATATTTGTAAACTTCAATAATATTTTTGTTTACTTATTTAGTGATTCGGTTCATTATTAGATCCAACATGTTTCTATAATAAGAGGTTTATGTGATAAAAACCACTGACACTACATTTTATATTACAATAGGTACAAAAAATAAAAGTATTCTATCAAATCTCATATGATATATTATATACATATAAGTGTACATATATCACTTGTCTATATGTGCCTCTATGCTTTTATCAGCTTTTGTTTTTATCAGCATAAATGCAAAACAAATTAGTGATACCTGCATTTTAAGATATTATAATAATGACATTTTGCATATATTTTACTCAAGTTAGTAATTTTGAGGATGTTTGCAAATTCTCAAATCGTTCAGTATTTGTAACGAACATGAAGTCAATCACTGAAAGGACTTCCGGTTCGTTCTAGTAGTTATTGATTGATTCTGATAGATTCAATTATTAATGAATCTTGGCAATACGAGATTTTATTTTCGTAAAATTGAGCTCTAATTTTCTATCAAATGCAAGACTTAATGTTTCCCACTAAGTCGTACATGTATTAGAAAATGAGTTTGGTTATTGTTTCAATTACGTTTTTGATTCGCCTTTTCTTTTCGTTCTTTTTTAATGTGCTCTAACTGTCAAGGATGTGATTCTTCTGTGACTTTCGGTGAGTGCTCATCTAATACTCTTCCATTTCCTCCTCGTCTCCGCTTTCCGTGGAGTTCATCCCAACCTCTTCGTAATCCTTTTCTAGTGCTGCGAGATCTTCACGAGCTTCTGAGAATTCCCCTTCTTCCATGCCCTCACCAACATACCTGGTAAGGAAAAATGTGAGCATTGTTAGAAGGAGGGATTGAAGTTAAATGTAGATTTGACATCTTACAAGGGATGACTTGATGTGACCTTTCAAAAGATGACATATAAATGTGTTCTTAGAACGGATAACAGAAGAAGTGTTTGTACAAAAGATAGAAAGCAGTGGTTACTTTAATAGAGGTGAGATAATAGGTGATATTACACGAGATAGGAGACGATAATCATTTTAGAAGACATGACAGAATTACTAATCTTGCCGCCTGTGTGGTGCTGGGGCCCACAAGGGAAGCAAAGAAAAGTACCACTACAACCTACAATGCTTGTCGTAAAATTGTCGTAAGAGGCGACTGATGTAGGTCCTAGGGATACTACCTAGTAAAAAAGCAGCACATCCGATTTCTGCCGATTGCAGCGCAGAAATCAGATGTGCTGCCTACTGTGGGCGCATAACTGGCACAACGTACAATCGCTCTTAGGCTCAGATCACATACAATCACACAGAGTGTTAGACAAGTGGGTCGATGTGAAGCGTTCGAAGAAGAAGAAGACTAATCTTGCAAGAGATGATATTAAGAGATGACCTTATAGAGGATGATATAAGTGAAGATCTTACAAAGGATGATATAAGGTTTTACAATGAATGATAGAATAAGATGATCTTACAAAAGATAATAAAGATTTGATTTTACAAATGATAACTAAAGGGAGAGAAGTCATCTTTAAAAGATCTGGTATAAAATCATTCAGTTTAGGTTACATACAAAGTCTAGGAAAATGCTAGCCTAACCAAGCATTTAAAAACGCAGGTCTTTACAGCTTGCACGGTGAGCACAATACTCTATAACTCTGCATCCTGGACTCTTTACTCTCAACCTAAAGAAAACTAAGTGTTTTTCATATAATGAAAGCTTACAAGTCATCATCATAGTTTAAAAGTTTTCAAGTCATCTTACATCATAGGTTGAAAGCTTACATCTTACATCATAGGTTGAAAGCTTACATTTTACATCATAGGTTGAAAGCTTACAAGTCATCTTACATCAAAGGTTGAAAGCTTACATCAAAGGTTGAAAGCTTACATCAAAGGTTGAAAGCTTACATCAAAGGTTGAAAGCTTACATCAAAGGCTGAAATCTTACAAGTCATCTTACATCAAAGGTTGAAAGCTTACATCTTACATCAAAGGTTGAAAGCTTACAAGTCATCTTACATCAAAGGTTGAAAGCTTACATCTTACATCAAAGGTTGAAAGCTTACAAGTCATCTTACATCAAAGGTTGAAAGCTTACAAGTCATCTTACATCAAAGGTTGAAAGCTTACAAGTCATCTTACATCAAAGGTTGAAAGCTTACAAGTCATCTTACATCAAAGGTTGAAAGCTTACATCTTACATCAAAGGTTAAAAGCTTACACCTTACATCAAAGGTTGAAAGCTTACATCTTACATCAAAGGTTGAAAGCTTACATCTTACATCAAAGGTTGAAAGCTTACATCTTACATCAAAGGTTGAAATCTTACATCTTACATCATAGATTGAAAGCTTACATCTTACATCAAAGGTTGAAAGCTTACATCTTACATCAAAGATTGAAAGCTTACATCTTACATCATAGGTTGAAAGTTTACATCTTACATCAAAGGCTGAAAGCTTACAAGTCATCTTACAGTATGAAATATACATACTTACAAATCATCTTACATCATAGATTGTTAGCTTACCAGTGTACGAAGGCCCGTTTCGCATACATGAGGTCAAATTTATGGTCCAGCCTTGACCAAGCCTCCCCAATAGCTGTCGTATTGCTCAGCATACATACAGCCCGGTTGATTTGGCAAGGTCCCTCCAGGCACCATGGTTGGTGGTTGGTAGTTGATGCCTACCTGCAAAACAATGTCAATAAGACTAGAACTAACAAGCATGTATTATTATTGTTATTATTGTTACTTGATATTGTCCATGAAAGAGGCAGAAGTCGATAAATGTGTCCTGAACGCAATAATACTGGTTGTAACTCAGTTTAACCGTTTGTATAACGGGGAAAAAATATAACAGAAATGCTGTCGAAAAATAATAGTTTGAAAAAAAAAGAATAATTTAAAATATTGTCCAAGAAAGTACCCTGTCTTTGTCGATCTATCTTGCCTAACCAATTTTTCCTCTCGTATACGTCGTAAGCAGACGTGTAATAGTGACAGGGTGCACTGTGACGCCACCACTATACCTTTTTTTTTAAATGTAACCCATCTTCACAAAATGCAGTCAATATTTAGTTTTTAAATGTGCCTCCTTTATCATTAATTTGTTATGTCTTTTTTTGTTTTTAAAAACCCAACCGTGAAATGGAATGTGTATATCTAAACAAAATCTAACGTTCCCTGATTCAATCATTTTTGTTCTTAAATTTCATCATTATGAAGATTTATAAGCATATACCACATCTAGTATCTTATGTACGAGCTGAACGACAAGAGAGAAAGCGAAAACTCAGAAGTTGTCACAGTAAAACACTTGCCTATTGACCGTCTGTAAAGATGAAAAGGGCCATATATTTAGTGTTATACGTTTTCTGTATGTAACTAGTAATATAATAGCAATACTATAATAGTAATAGTTGACATCATGTTAACTACTATGACACCATACTGATGTAGCTTAATGTATTTTTTACTAGTATTTTACATCATCGTGATGTACTTCGTAGAACTCAATGATGGCATATATTTTACGGCTATACCAATGGCTCTACAAGATGTTCTGAGCCTGGCTTTGCATTCAGCACGGTTGGGACCGGCTATTCTCTCTTAGGAGGGGTGAAAAGTACTAGCCAGCCTACTGATGACCCTCAGAACGCACAAGTCAACCCCAAATCTCAGCGGTGTAGACCGGGGCATTTTGACCGCGAGGTCAAAGGCTAACAGGGCAATATGGAGATGGACTCCACTGTGTGAGGATTTTTTTAAAAATGTGTTCGATTGAGAGTGACCCCCTCCCCCTCCAATATCGGAAGTCTGGCCCCAGACTTGTAATATGAATGAATTTACCCTGCCTGATAACAAAGTCTTCACATCTGATAGTAGACTGGACAGAGAGATCGAAACTAGAATCCAGCAAGCCAACAACATTACATACCAGCTTACCCCAATTTTGAAACACCCAGCTATTCCAGTAGTGACTAAAAGACAGATTATAAATTCAATCTTTCTACCAACACTGTGCTACCAGAGCCAAACATCGGCACTGACAAAAGAACAAGAAAGGAACATTACCACATGCGAAATGAGATGCCTGAGGAAAGCAGTAAATAAAACAAGAAGAGACCATATAAGAAATGAGGAAATTAGAAGAACAGTCGGAACAACACCTACTATTAGATTTATTGAAAAACAGAGACTCAAATGGTTTGGCCACTTGGTCAGAATGAACCCGAATACACCAGTTGCAAGAGCGTACAACCTGAAAATGGAATCATCAAGAGGAAGGGGCAGACCAAGAAAAGATGGGTTGATGGAGTTACAGACATCTTAAAACTCCACAATACCACACCATATCAAGCGACCGAGCGTGCATTATCTCGGAAACCGATCATCAGTTAAACCTGCTACGCCTAGCGGCAAAAAGCAGAGAAGGACAAAAGAAAGAAAGAAAGATAACAAAGAACCAGACTCCCAGCTATGGGCAAATAGCCCACTGTCTTGTGGGAGCCTTGATAGGGGCAAAGCTATGGGAGTAAATCTAAACAGAAAATCCGGAGTGGATCCCCTTAGCGGGCATGCACCATGTGATGCCCTACCGGTAGCTTCTGCAACTACACTGATACACGTCGTGCTTGCACTCTTTTGGACTATATCTGAGACGTCGAGAGGAGGTAGTTGACGCTTGCGCAACTCAGCTACCCCATGAAAATGTCACAGGCATACGTCACTAGCACTTTGCGATCTACTTTTTTGACCCAACACTCCAGACTAGGATATTACAGCCACAACAGACGTGATTCAGCACAGAACAAATTACGTGACGTAAAACCTATTGTCTCTGAGACAAAGTGGCCAATGAATGAGCGAGCATCACTGGTCGCAAGAAACGTAACCTTTTAATTTCGTACTTTTTTGTTACCTCTGTAAGCATTTATACTGCAATGTATAATGAATTAACCAGTATACTTGCTTTCCGTCATCTTAAAATATACTGTTAACTGCCAGTACTGTCGACACAGAGGGACGAAGGGATAAGTTATTTGACAAAATGTGTTGCTGAGGTTATTATGAGTACTTGAATACTCATGAAGACATCAGGAAAAAGTGGGTACAACATCAGTACTAGACTTCATCAAGAAACAACAAATTAAATGGTTCGGTCACGTAAGCAGATTACCATCAGACAGTGCACCCCAAAGAGCAATGCTGCTCCGATACAATGGGTACAAAGCAAAAGGCCGGCCACGCAAAAGATGGACCTCAGAGATAACAGAGGCGACGAAAGAGACTATCTACGAAGCGCATACTAGGGCCCGTTTTAGAAATCTCTTCCTGACCTGACGCTGTGAGGCATACAGGATTCGAGAAAGAAGAAGAAGAAGAAGAATACTCAAAATTACACAAAAACATGATGGAAGTGATGAAACGGAACAAAAATGCTTACAAATGTACCAGAAGTATACAAAACTGCAGAAACTGCACAAAAGCATGCAGAAAGAAGTGGTCAAACGTCCTATAAAATAATCGAAAATAGTTTCATATCCTTTACAGGATGTAGCCATCAACCACAGTAAACAAGTCGTTGATTTTCTAGGCACCACTTATACGTTCAGTTGTTTGTCTTTCTGAACGGTGAGGTCTATTTTTACCTTTTCGTAAAAATCACACGGCAATGAATTTGTTTTCAAAATTGTCCACCGTGGGTTTTGAACCAAGTACGCTTGGGTTTGTGATCCAGCTCACTACCGTCTCAGCTACAGACGCTCACTCAACCACTACTATAAGATAAAATTCACTGTTTGAAATTTGTGTAAAGTTGGTCGTCGATATTAAGTATTTCCAGATACCTCCTAAACATTGACAAGTTAAACTGCAATTGGTAGAGAAATGGGTTTTTAAAAAAGGGGCGGGGTCTTAGTGTGAAGGTCAGACGTTGGCATTTCGTTTCCACAAGGACGGGATTTAGACTAACCTCAAAGTATGTGAGATCGGGGGACTGCCTAGAGTAGTTGATAGTGGCTCGGTGTGCTAGCTGTGAGACGCCTCATAGCTCGGGTTCGAACCTACTGTCCAGCATTTGTTCGAGTCCCCTGGTCTTACTCAGGACGATAACGTGAGTACCTCTGAAGTCGGAGAAAATCTGCCTGTATGGCGAGGAATACTAATTACGAGTACATTGAGCACACGGCTGCCAGTGTAAAGTAATTTACAATGTGCACGCTGCTGCCATTGTAAGAAATTGGAAAAAATGATTTTCACGCAAAAATCAGTTTCAGAGATGAAACTTCGTCTGAGTTGAAAGCGGACGCGGAAAAAAAATAAATATATATATATATGTGAGATCAAACATCTAGTTGGAGATGGAAGTGAGACTCAAGAGTTCCATGCACAAATTACAAACAAACAAAAATGATACACAGATTGTAAAAGTTCGATTAAAAAAACTGTCATACACACTTCGGATAAATCCTCTTGTACGCACACATCAAAATTACCGGATTGACAATCACCTCTCATGTACACACGCATAAAGGAAAGTCATCTATCTTGCACTAAACAAAGCAATCACACAGACAACAGAAAACATCCATAACCCTGCTGAAGACATACCTTGAAACCAGTAGGACACCAGTCCACAAACTGAATGTTTCTCTTGGCTTTAATAGCCGCAATTGCTGAGTTGACATCCTTCGGGACAACGTCTCCGCGGAATAGCATACAGCAAGCCATATATCTGAAATAATATTCAAGGGCATAAAGTGGCCCATGCTATCGTACATCTGAGAAACAAATAAGTGATCATTTGGTACACCATACATCTGATGTCATAATGATCGATAGTCAGTACGATTGATAACAATTAAAAATAACAATTGAAAATTCAACGTGAAAAAAAAACTGGAATTGAGAACAATACTTTTTAGAAAAATTATTGTCATTATCCAATAGATTTTTCTCTCGGTGGAACTAAGACAATCCTTAAGAATTTATATTTTGATCAGATGTCCTATCTCTGATGATGCCATGTTCCCACATCTTGTGTCCATCGTGAATCTTCCTCGAGCCTCACCTCCATTATCCTGGAACGTCATCCCTCCATAGCAGGTTTTCTTCTTCTTCAAACTTTCATGTCTTTTATATTTCTAAAAGACTTCACATTACTTTTTTGTTTTTTTAAATCAACCAATTTTCTTGAATTCTGAGTTCTTTCTGAATACATCTTTTTCTTTTTTTTTAAATCCATGAAGTTTTAGAACTTTTCCAAAACATTTGTATTCGAAAGTATTTGTTTGTTTATTTTTTGTTTGGTTGTTTGTTTTGTAGTGGATTAAAACCTCCTTAAACCGAGGCACACTCCTTTCAAGTTAAGTACAAAACCATGTATTGGTTATATCAGAGCGTGTAGGGCAACAAACATGGTTAAAAAAAAAAAAGAGTTTAACTTCATTGCACCGGGTTTTACCCCATACGTTTGACTTGATCTCTTGATTTTCCAATGATTTTTTTGTTCAGAATCACCATCCTGTGATGCTGTACTTTTCATGTATACAAAAAAAAGTATACAAAATCCTGAACTGCCTCTATGATTTCATTTTGAAACATAATTTGATTTCTTATTTTCTGTTTTTGTCATTACTTTTGTTTTTGCAATATTAATTTGAAGTTCTATTTTTTTTGTCGTTCTCGAAAGTGTATCTATTGAGAAAACTGTACTTTTCAGAAATTATGGTTACTGAGAATTCAGCAGCGCATAAACGTGAACACACACAGACACACATGCCCGCGTGCTCGCGAGCACATATATACACACACACACACACACACACTAGGAGCATGGACTAGGAAGATCTCCGTGAACAGAGGATGGGAAAGGAAGACATAGAAGCCTAAAGGAATCAGTGAGAAGAACTATGGAACAAGAGTTTGAAAGTGTGGCTTGACGAAGGAAATGATTTGTAAAAAAGAAGCAGATCGGCAGCAATGGAAATCTCTCGTAGAAACCATAAGTGCCAAACGAGACACGAAGAAGTTAAACATATTAAGAATGAGAAAATGCATTAATAATACATTAATATAACATAAAAACGAAAATTTTATAAGTATTATGGACATACAAAATGAGACACCTAGAGTTGGAGAAGACCATTGTGGAAGGAAGTATCATGGCATAGAGGAGAAGAGAAAGACCACGGAGAAGAAGGATTCAGGATGTAACAGATTATTTCAGCATGACGGCTGCAGATCTAGCACGCGTATATGCAAACATCATACTGAAAATAAGTACAGTTAGTGTACTTATACTGATTTCACTGTTTACTTCCGGTTAGCTAAAAAAAAAGGTAGAGTAACCATATTTTCATACAACGTATAATGGGGAATACGGGATTATGTGCGTATTTTTCATTGGATATAGGCACACGATGGTTGGTTTGGTCAATATCACGCCGGCAGCCTTTAATTACCAATGTTTTTTTTCTGATTCACAATTGAGGCCCACTTTGAACATCAATAACTTATAAACTATTACATATAAACAAATGACTGAAGAAAAAATTATCAAAGTATAAAAGCTGCCTCATCATTATCAAGTAGATTGTCCATTCCGGAGTTTGGCTCCCATGACAGCAGTCCTGAAAAACTTTCTGTTCTGTGCAAGTTAATCGGCGTCAGAAGCAGTCACTCTCAGTGCGTCAATGACATCTTGCACATATCGTCTTCTATGTCTTCTTCTCATTCTTCGTCCATGCATAATTCCCTCCAAAACTATATTCTCTAGGCACTCATGTTGTTTGATGTGTCCGAAATATTTAATTTTAAAATAAAATTTTGGGTCCAAATCTGGGCGGATCTTCCCAGTTCAAAACCAGAAAGTTTTCTTATATTATCAGATTACTGTTTATGCGTTTAATTTATTTGTTTTGTTTATTTTTATTGGCAAATCTTTAAATCTTCATGTTTCTATTGTTATGGTTTTCATGTGATTACAGCAGGCAATTGTTTTCTTTCTAGTTGGTGAGTAGGCGAAAAATTTGATGACTTTTTAAAAAAAATGGACAATACAGGTTACTCACCTTCCACAGCGAGGATCACATTTGACCATCTGATTGCATGGTTGGAAGCAAGAATTAGTCATGTCTGCCACAGTGGTTCTTTCGTGGCAAGCTTTGTCTGCGGAGATGACAGGGGCGTATGTAGCTAGGGGAAAGTGGATGCGGGGGTAAGGCACCAAATTGGTCTGAAACTCGTTGAGGTCGACGTTCATAGCGCCTTCGAAGCGCAATGACGTAGTCACCGAAGATACCACTTGGCTGATGAGCCTGTTCAGGTTCGTGTAGCTTGGACGCTCAATCCCAAGGCTTCTGCGGCATATGTCGTAAATGGCTTCATTATCGACCATGAACGCGCAATCAGAGTGCTCCAAAGTTGTGTGTGTGGTTAGGATAGAGTTATATGGTTCAACAACTGCATTTGAAATTTGTGGTGCAGGGTATACTGCGAATTCAAGTTTAGATTTTTTACCATAGTCAGCAGAAAGCCGCTCCAGTAACAGAGAAGTGAACCCAGACCCCGTACCACCACCGAAGCTGTGAAACACAAAAAACCCTTGCAGTGCCTCACAGTTATCAGTGAGTTTTCTAATTTGATCGATAACACTGTCCAATATTTCCTTTCCGACGGTGTAATGCCCCCTTGCGTAGTTATTCGCTGCATCTTCTTTGCCACTTATCAACTGTTCGGGGTGAAACAACTTCCTATATTCGCCAGAACGGATTTGATCTATAACGTTAGGCTCTAAATCTACAAATATTGAACGAGGTGTGTACTTGCCAGATCCGATTTCGCTGAAAAATGTGTTGAATGAATCGTCGACTGGTCCCCCATCTTCTTCTTCAGAGATGAGTAAACCATCTGGCTGGATCGTGTGTTCTAAACAGTAGAGTTCCCAACATGAGTTACCAATCTGCGCGCCGGCTTGCCCCAGATGGATAGAGATACATTCACGCATTTTAACAATTGGGCGCAAAGCTAATCTCACAGTTGGGCTAATGGGCTACGGAGATTTGCTGCGCCGGAAAAATCCGCGCTGCTTGCGTCCAACAAAGATGTTTGTTAATTGAAATACGAATCACTCTTCCACTAGTCAACATAAAGCCAAAGATGGTTGCCTGGCGTGACGTAAAATATATACAATGACGTTGGATAATGACGATACTTCCGGTCTCTGCGCACTTGCAATACCGGGACAACAAATGTGAGAAAAATGGCTACCAAAACACATACAATTCTTTTTTTTATTCGTTTCTAGTTAGGAAGCGATCTAATGTCACTTCGGGTAAACCAATATGTGATCACTCCCTCTAAGAAGATGGTGAAGGGCACACATTCCGAAAGTGCATATGACTCCTTGGTTAAACACACTCCTGTCCCACAATACAGGTGCCCAATCTTACTTGCGCATCGTCTGATTTCAAATACAAATAATATCAGTTAAAATGTGCCATCAAATGCTGTGTTCTCATTCAAAATGATGCTGCTTGTCTGCTGCATTATATATCCGGTATCCATCCATAACACTTCGACTATATGTGCGTTGTATGCTAGACAGTCTCTTCAGAACCATGCTTGAATTACATTGAGAAACAGAATGATGTTGTTCGGCCACTTAATAAAAATGCAACCAAACTCCATTGTATACAGTCTTCTACAACAGAACACCAGGAAAAAAGGCGAAAGGAAGCTCACGAAAAAAGATTGACAGATGGCTTAGCAGAATCCCGCTAAAACGCAAAAATAACTATCACTCAAGCCACTAGAGTTTTTTTTTTTTTTTTTCGTCCGCTTTCAACTCAAACGAAGTTTCATCTCTGAAACTGATTTTTGCGTGAAAATCTGTTTTTCCAATTTCTTGCAATGGCAGCAGCGTGCACATTGTAAATTACTTTACACTGGCAGCCGTGTGCTCAATGTACTCGTAATTAGTATTCCCTCGCCATACAGGCAGATTTTCTCCGACTTCAGAGGTACTCACGTTATCGTCCTGAGTAAGACCAGGGGACTCGAACAAATGCCGGACAGTAGGTTCGAACCCGAGCTATGAGGCGTCTCACAGCTAGCAGGCCGAGCTACTATCAACTACTCTAGGCAGTCCCCCAAGCCACTAGAGTAAAGCAAGACAAAAAAATCCCTCAGAAATCACGACATTGCGCAACAACTCAGTAACAGTATGAGCAACAAAATAAAAGAAGAAGAAGAAGATACAAGCCCGTCTTATTACCGCTAATTTCTGTATGTTCAGGACAGTAGATCTATGCAAGATGTTAACTTCTTCTTCTGTGAACGCTCCATATCGGCCACTTGTTAACCACTCTGTTGGATTTGTATGTGATCTGAGCATAAGAGCGAATGTACGTTGTGCCAGTCATCCTATGTCTGCGATGCTTTTTATTTACAAGTGTAGCTTCCCTAGGCCCCTACATCCGTCATCTCTTACGACATGCCTTGTAGGTCGCAGTGGTAATATTCTTTGCTTCCTTGCTTGCCCCGGTACCACACGGGCGAGACACTATCAATTTGAAGTATCTATAACAATATCTCATCTCTGAAACAGAAGTGGCATTAGTTTACAGCGAGAAAACTGAAGGTGTACAATGCAGGTGTGCATCCAGCACTGTTACACTTCTATACAGCTGTATGAGAAAGGTGATGAACATAAGATGGCACGATTAAATCTCATTTATCATAGACCTCGTCAGAGCAGGTCTCCCTAGTACATGAACGATCTTGATGTATTCATATAACCGCTATGCAGGCTATGTGGAGGAACTACCATCAGATGTTTGTTTTATGATGATTTGTTGATTTTCATTTTAAATGAATTAAAGAGAGTTGGTTTTTAAAGAACATAAAAACAAGGAAAATTAAATATTTCGGACACATCAAACTACATGAGTGCATAGAGAAGATAATTTTGGAAGGAATGGGGCATGGAAGAAGGATGAGAGGAAGACCTAGAAGACGATGGGTGCAAGATGTCATTGACGTTCTGGAAATCCCTCCTGCTGACGCCGGTCATCTTGCACTGACTAGAGAGTTTTTCAGGACTACTGTAATGGGAGCCAAGTTCCGGACAACACAATGTACTAGATGATGATAATGATGGTGGTGATGATGATGAGGTTATGCGGTTCGCATGTTCGACAATCGTCTGTCAAAAAGACATTTGATAAGCTGAAGAAAAGTAAAAGCTCGCACGACGATAAAAGAAACGATTCAAAGTCAAGTTCAAGACCTCGCTAAAACTGTTGATCCCTAGAATTGTTGCCGGATCTACGGAGTTTGTGCTTTGTGCAATGTTCTCGGCAGAAGGCATGCCATCTCTGCTGACAGGGACGGAGCTATATGGGAAAACCCGGTGCAATGAAGTCAATCCT
Source organism: Arion vulgaris (assembly GCA_020796225.1). Taxonomy (NCBI): domain Eukaryota; kingdom Metazoa; phylum Mollusca; class Gastropoda; order Stylommatophora; family Arionidae; genus Arion; species Arion vulgaris. Next base: position 38,002,942 of record CM036764.1, read on the forward strand.
TCGCCTTTAGACTCTTTGGACAGTTCAAGAACCCTCGTTCAGTGCTCGTGCCCTGTCCATGAGATGTAAGAATTAAATCGAAAAACACATTGTTAGTCACCGAGGTGCAATGATGATGGTGCTAATAGTAAATCAACATATCCTTTATATGTGATCGTAAATGATTCTCGCTCAAACCTTACCCTTAGAATCGTTGGCAATTCTTTGGGAAATAATATTATACTTCTACACGTATAACGGTCAATGTTATCATAGCAACTTTCATAGTGAATATCATGTGAATTTTGAATTTCCACTGAAGACCAGCATTTTCTCAACTTTCAGCCTCTTCTTCTTCTTCTTCAAACGCTCAATATCGGCCACTTGTTAACCACTCTTTGTGATTTGTATGTGATCTGAGCCCAAGAGCGATTGCACGTTGTGCACGTGGTGCATAACCTACGTAGCTATACTATTCTTTGCTCTTACCATGGGCCCCGACACACACAAGCGAACTTGCAGCGACTATGATGTGTCACATGTCACATTAATTATTTAAGTTTAATATCTTCTTCTAATTCTTATTCTTCTTCTTCAAACGCTCCATATCGACCAGTTGTCAACCACTCTGTGTGATTTGTATGTGATCTGAGCCTAAGAGCGATTGTACGCTGTGTCAGTTATGTGCCTGCAAGTAGGCCAGCACATCCGATTTCTGCAATGTTTTTATTTACGAGGGTAGCATCTCTATGGCCTAAATTAGTCGCCTCTTACGACGCGCATTGTAGGTTGCAGTGGTACTATTCTTTGCTTCCCTTGTGGGCCCCGGTACCACACGGACGTTCTTCCAATTAAATGTTTAGTAAGGGTTACGTTTTCGTCTGTTATTATTTTTACAATTGATATTATTTTATTATTTTGTTATTAGTATTATTACTTATCACCGCAATCGTCACACAATGCTGGGACCTCCACCGCTATCAGTCAGCCACGCCCCAATTATATAAAAACGTTGGACAGCATTGACTTAAACTAGAGCATGGTGTATATCAAAATAAGTGATATAAATAATCACCCATTGCTCGAGCTGCTCAGCATCAGTAGTGGAAATAGATTAAAGCGGGGCAAGTCGTGGGTTGGCCGTGCTGCGGACACTGTTCAGCTGGTATGCGGGCTCACAAATATCGACCACAGAGAAGAATGGATACCGGTGCCTTCAATGTACGGGAACATATTTTCGAACATAGTTATATTCGACAAAGGTTGCAGAGAGATGAATCCATTGGTGTTGAATGCAGACGCCAAGGCCATAATACTAAAATGAAGGTGACGTTACGATTTACAGGGATGAATCGGTAGTTCGTCACGAAATGTCCTTCTCTGCAAGTTCATAAATGACTACACATCGGAGGAAGATGCTGTTGTCTTCACTGATGGCTCTTTATTCGACACAGCCGGGGTGCATGGGCATTTACGGCAAGAGCGAAAGTAAGTCATCAAAGAGGCAACTGGCGCATAAGCGATAACTACCAGTAGATCATGGCGGTAGCAAAATCCCTACAGAGGCCTACATTCCCTCACGCATGCATGCTCAGCGACTCTATGAGCATGATACAGAAGATCTATGCCGGTTATGTATGAAGGCAGTAGATGCAATTAATATAAAACTCGACAATTCAGATACTTACTTCATATGTATCCCGGGTCACGCTGGGGTGAAGGAAAATGGGAGAGAAGATTTACTGGCAGGCAATGCTATAATTGAGAATGGATCTGCTATGGATAGAAGCGACATCATCAACGCTATCAGAGAAAACATGCGCTCTGAAAATTTCAACGACGAAGATAAAAGGTATTCTCTATCTCGGTTACGCAAGTTGTGTATACCGATAGGTGCGACAAGACGGGAAAACCACGAGAGAAAACTCAGAAGATACACCAATCAACACATGTACGTGTTATGGACATGTGCGATGAAGGTGATCCTCAAATGAACAATGAACAATCATACAGCAGAAAGGTCAAGAAAGTCAGTGGTGCATTTATAATGACACCAAGTAGCATGACAATGGAAATACTGGCGGTGACTAAGGGACTACTATACTTTGGCTGGAGTCACAAAACTACACTCATGCGTGCGTTTTGAGTGATTCATTGAGTATGATCCGAAAGGTGGAGACTGGTTCGTTGCGCAGACAGTTTACTGATTCACAACAAGCGTCAAAAATTCGCAGAATTACATTCATTTTCGTTCCGGGGCACATGGATGTCGATGGCAAAGAAAGAGCAGACATGCTGACTGGCTCTGCCACCATATCAGGGGATCGACCAATAGATAGAGCTGACACTCTGAACGCCCTAATAGAGTGTAGCCGCAAAGATGATTTTCATTTAAACCAATCCACGTCAGCTGCTTGATTGCAAGAGTTTGGATTGAAGAGTGCGGTGGCCAGAAAATAATAGCACAACAGGCATATGAGTAGGCACAACAATCAACATCGAACTGGTACGGTTAGTCGCTGTTGGAGCTGGATATTGCGATGGAGGTTGGAGAACCTATAGTATAGTATAGACATGTTGGCAGTTCAATGAAGATATTACAAATTGAAATTATTAATTATTATATATTTTTTTCTGCAAAATATAAAGGAATATACAATTTATAAATAGGGAAAGTAAAGAACTCATTTTTATACCATGAGGTATATTGGTTGAATATGATGTCAGGTTTGCCTTTTTTGGTGATATACCTATACGACACACGGTGACGGTGCGTGATGTGATGAACAGTGCGTGATGTGATGCACATCCTGCAGGTCAGCTTTCACTTCCCAGTGTTTATTTGATACCCAACTGAAGCTGGATAATCCTGAGATTTGTTACGGTTGGAGAAAACTCCACACGTAAAGACCATGCGAAGTAGGACAGTAAAGACAGTAGATTTATATATTCACAAAATAGATGAGAGTGCAGTAAAACTATTTGATTAGCAAAACACGTAATCACAAAGTACTGTAGTTTTACAAATTACAAAAACAATGACAAAATACAGCAACGTTTCGACCAACAAGGCCTTTCTCAAGCAAACGAACAACAGGAGTGACAAATTTTAAAAACAAATGGACGACCAAAAACAAGCGTTTCTAATGAAAATCTGGGAATAAAAACGAATAACGAAGTAAATGTAACACAAAAACACACATAAAAACTAGAAATAGAACGGAAGAGAAACAATGAAAAAACTAGTAAATATATAACTTGAATACATGCAACATATACCCATATAGATTACAAGGCATGGGAAGACAAAGTACTAAGAAGCATAGGAATGTAATACTTTGAGCCCATGTGGTCGCAAGGTACCATACAAAGAAATCAACCGATTCTCCAGAGCAAATCGACTGTGACCATCCGATGAACACGATCGGATGGCTGTGACCTGGACATCGTGAGCTCCTAAATGGCCAGTATCATTGCAATGGGTGGCTACAGGGTCACAGAGCATTGGCGTATGTCGCGCAAGTGTTGGGCGAATCGGTCACTGAGCCTCTTGCCTGTCTCGCCGATATAAGCCGTGTTACACCGCTTACAGATAATGGCATAGAGAAGATTACGGGACTCGCATGTGAAACCATCGTCAATAAGAAACGTGCCTAACGGAAAAGATACAGTACGCGTCTGTATCACATAAGCACACGTGTTGCAACGCCGACGGCCACACTAAACAGTGCCAAAATGAGTCTGGATATTGGATTTTTATATTTCTGGAGATTTATATATCTTGATCAATCCAGAATAAGAACCGTGCGAGAACTTTTTAAATAACCAGGATAGTTTCAGCAGCGCCATCTAGAGGCAAGTCTGAATAATTTCCGGTAAAGGATGGAGATTTGAGAAGTTGAGACGTTATCTCAATTGCACAAACTCTGCATACTTTTCTATTTCTTTTTGCCATGGAAGGTGGATCTGAAATAAGCCAGAAGATTCGTTATGCTATCAAAGCAAAACTTGTAGAACTTGGGGCTTATGTCGACGACGAATTGCCTGAATACATAATGGTGATGGTCGCCAACAAGCGAAGCCGTACACAGATGAACAATGATTTGTGCCTATTTCTTGGAGACAACACCGATTCCTTTACTATATGGCTACATGGTCTTTTATTAAAGTTACAGACAATAAAAAATGATTCAGATACGTCTGTCGACAAACAGGTAAAAGCTGAAAGGTTAGCTGCAATAAAGGAAAAGAGAAAAGGCAAGAAGTTGCAGAAGGGGGATCAAATTGGAAAAAACAATAATAAAGTTGATAATAAAGATAAGAAAAAGAATGACACCCATCATTGTGTTGATGGTGTCATTACTAAACGTCAAGTCACATCATATGAAAATGATAGAAACGATACAACAGAAGAGACACAACCGGGCAGTGGTAATAGTGAAGATATTCAGCACAGAACTGATAGTAATGAAACAGCTAACAAAAACACAGACTTGAACTATCTTTCTAAGGAAAAGCAGATTTATGCCACATCTAAAAATATAGAAGAAAATGTTAACGATATCAGACATCTTTTAGTTACTGAGTCTTCACAAGATGCATTAAATGAGCAGCTGGAAACAACAGATAGTGAGTTTGTAAATTCAAGAACTATAGGGGCCTTAGGTGTTGTAGCAAATCCAACAGTATTAAAAAATGTTGAGACAGGTGCGGTAACTGTTTGCCAGTTTACTACCAAGAATTTGTCAAGCCCAGACAGGCATTTGCAGTCATTAACAGTAGTTAGAAAACGTAAAGCATCCACATCTGTACTAGATGCCAGTGAAGATGTGGAGGAAGCATATGACCCATACAATCCTGCAGTTGGCAGTGTGACAAACTTAGTCAAAATTACTAAGCGCAGGTCAAGCGTACCAGCATCGCTTCAAACAAACAGGTACAGTGATCTATGCATATGTCTTCCATCTCCATTCTTATTTCTTTTATAGTAAATGAAAAAGCATATTGAAGATAGTATGTTAGTTAACAACCCAATGTCATTGCACTATCTTCTTTTAGCAAATGACTGAAGAATATATGTAGTATGTTTCTATTAGCTAGGACAGCTCTCAGATGGACAGCGGATGGGAAAACAAGGCTTGGACATCCAAAGGAAGCAAGAAAAAGAACTGTGAAAAGAGAGCTGAAAGATTGTGGCCTGACGTGGAAAACAATTAGCAACTGTGACAGAATCACAGCTATAGACATTTCTTTTGGTAGTCTTATACGTCAAACGGGACACTTGGCCTGACGCTGGAAACAATCAGCAAAGGTGGCAGAATGGCAGCTATAGACATCTCTTGTGGAAGCCTTATTTGTCAAACGGGGCACGAAGGGGATTCAGATTCACTATAGGTTTGAGGCTACTATAGCTAATATCTACTTATATTATAGCCAACAGTACAGTACCTTTTACTTTGGGATGGCTGCTGCAGCGGAGAACAACACGAATGGGAATGCCCAATTTGCCATGATGTCGATCACATAACATAATATAACTTGACCTTGTACTAAAAGTCTGATTCAATAGCGACCTTTTTTAATTTGGTCCCAGATACTCAGGTCAGTCTTTAGTAACTTCCTCAATCTCCAACATGGCATGATTTCATATTTCTGGAGGTCTTAGAGTGAAGTAACCTGAAGTTAGTAAGACAAAAAAGTTTGCGTAAAACTAACAGTTCGGGGGAAGTAATAGTGTCTATACATTTATGAATCAAACTGTTACTAGAGTTTTCAACAGAGTGAAGTAGGCAGAAACTATGAAAGCAAAAATGATAATTTAAACTGGAGAATATAATTGTGTATAAACATGTCTATTCACATATGAATTAAACCTCTTTCCTGTCGACCAAATTGATCCGTGACATGTTTCTGTCCGACCCGCCGAAGATTCTCAAAATTAAATACGTTTAGGTTCAAGAAATACTTTGTCATTACCTTCTATGTATTCTAGAAAATAAATGAGTAATCGCATTAACACCAAATTTATTAGAAATGAGAGTTCTAGAAGAGCTGTTTAAAAATGCTGTAACTACAACATATTTACAAATTTTGAGCATGTTCAAGCATGTACCATACATAAGAAACATTGCATAACTTATTCTTTGTTATATTTGATTGCGGTACTAATATACATCAGTTCCATGGTGTATTGCATTAATTTTAACCTGTTTATTTAGACAGCAATCAGTAGGCACATCATAGTTACTAGTGCTGTGAATGAATGACCTTTTGATCGTTTAATTTGATCTCAATGATCAGCCTCTTTAGCTTAGTGACGCTCAATTTTTAATATAATATTGGCTGTGATATCAGAAGCTGTAGTGATACTTGTTATGATGAAATGTTTGTAATATTTAGTGTTATTAATTATTTTTTCAAGTATGATCTCGGACTGACTAGCTTTGTAATCATCCATCCAGTCCTCAACCCAAAAAAATGTTTGCCAATCTCTGAATTAAACTATGGCTTAGAATTTTAAACAGAGGGAAGTAGCTAGATGTTAGTAAAACAAAAGCAATAAGGTAAGCAGTCAGGAGAAAGTAATAGTATCTATATCAATCTTTCTTACACTATCTTGTAGTTGCAGGTTTGAGTATCTGAAATAGGTGGTCAGTTGGCCATATTCTCAAAAAAATCTAATTTTTAAAATAATATAGTGAGGTTGTCACTCTGATGCCATTAAGTTTAAATTGCTTTTTTTTATTCCGTTTTACCTTGTTATTTTCACTTGTTTTGTTTTCTAAGTTTTGTTTTGTTTGTTCACTAAGTTTAGAATTCTTATCTTTTTAGAACACTCCATTTTGACCACTCTTTCTGATCTTATGTGATCTGAGCCTAAGAGTGATTGTAAGTTGTGCCAATTATGCGCCAACAAGTAGGCCAGCACATCTGATTTCTGTGACACTTTTTATTACCTAGGTAGCTTCCCTAGACCCCTACCTCACACGCCTCTTACCACATGGCTTTGTAGGTCGCATTGTCACTATTCTTTGCTCCCACAGGCGAGAATGCATATTAAAATACTTGTTATTTTGATCATCTCACTGCGTAATTTGAAAGGCTGTTGTTTTTTATTTACTCTGGAGGGTGACAAGGACAGAGCCTGACATGAGAATCTGGTACATTTAAACTGCACTTGTCATGTCTTTCTTGTTGTTTCTTCTGTATTATAGATTGTTACACAAATTCAATATCTCTGCCATAAGGGGTAGTAATATAATCATTATTTTGTTTCAGAAAAGCGTCATGGAACTGATTTTAATTTTGATAATACTTGTCTGCATTTTCAGTCTGTCTATTGAGAGAAATAGCTACATAGCGTTTTTTTTTTAAAACTGCAGGAGTTGGGTTAATGTTTTTGCTTCATTGAGTATGATGAATTCATTAAAATTTTTATGGGAAATTGGGAACTCTTTAATTGCAGCTTTTTTTGAAATGGCTAATGAGGTCAATGATTGTGTTTTCCTGTTTTGGGTCAGTGAGGACAAATCTGCTACTTCCATTCCAATACTTTAACAGGTATGTGAATATCTAAATCTGTTCAATAGACAGACTGACAGACTGTACGCTAGTAGTTTCGTTGGAATAATTTGTTTATCTGTACCTAAAAATGGTGGTCTATTCTGTCAAAAGTGATATTAGATATTCAAAATCATCCCTTTATCAAGTGTTTTGTTTTAACCCTTTAGCTGCTAAAGACATATGTACGCTTTCCCATTCACTTCTAAAGACGCATTAAATGTCTGTTATTATCTCTTCTCTGTGGACTAAAGACATGTTACCACGTTATACATTGCTACTATCACAGCTATAGGCGTACATTCACGTTTGTGACCTAGAAACAAAGAGTAGCTATTTTTAGCTCAGCCTTCGGAAAATATGTAGCAGCGAAAGGGTTAAATAGTGAATAACGAATTATAAAAGATGGAGTTTAAATGTGATAAATTTGTGTATGAAACACCCGGTTTTTAAAACAATTTGATTAATAAGATACATTTTTTAATGAATTAAATTAGATGTTACGTCATCATTAATTGTCCATTGTTGTGCAGAAACAGTAAAATCCTCAGCTATTTTTATTTGTCTTCCAGACAAACTGACAACAGTGTTTTCGAAGGAAGGATGCATAGCAGTCAGACATTCCTTCAAGAAGGGCAGCCTCAACATAAGCTGATCAAATTGTCAAATACCGTCCATCTGGAAGACATCAAGCAAGCCTTGACAGAAGTTTTAGAGAAGACTCAAGCCCGTACTGATGATGTTGCTCATTTTTCCAGAATGTTGGAATTATCTTTGAGAAAACTGCATCCTCAGGATTTAGCATTGGCAAAGCTTCGCATTCAGCAAGTTTTGTTTGAGTTTGAATCTGTAAAAACACAAGGAAATCTGGAAATTCAACAGAAGAACAATACATTAAAACAGTTGTCAAATCCAACTGAAATGGCTGATACTTGTTTGGATACTTTAGGAAAAGAATCAGGCGTTAAAAGTGTTGATAGTTTGAATATTGTTTTGCCAGGAAACAAACATACAACTTTATCTAATTCTCTTTGTGGAACATTAAGGAGCAAAAGAAAGTCACAATTTAGAGACTGATCATAATCATTCTGTGGTATCGAATCTAGTTGATGAAACAGGCAGCCGTCGGTTACAGAGAACATCAGGTAGTATCGAGAACCATGTGACAACAAATTACAAGTGTTTAAATTCTGAAAGAGGTAACTCTGAAGGTAATGATTATCACATAGACAGAGTAATCTTCCATCCCAAGTCATCAATGGATTTGTTGAAATCCTCATCATTTGAAACGACAGATCTTCATTCAAGGACTCATGTGAAATCTAGGGAGAGGGAAAGTGCGGAAGTAAAACCTCAAGGTGACCAGCCACCACAATCTCCAGTCTCTTTAAGTAAGGCTGACATGGGATCATCAAGCTCTGCTCATTCAAGCCCTCTTGGCAGCACTTCTGGTCTGACTGTAAAAAGACATGTAACTTCAGCATCCAGAGAATCCACCCTTTCTCCACTTGATCTTCAATCAAAACCAGGAACTTCACATATTCATAAATACAAACTAGCTTCAGCAGGACATAAACTATCACCTTCCATATTGGTTGATTCTATCCACAGTAGAAAGAGGCCAGAGTCCACGGAATCCGCCCCAGTTTTAAGGCAGAACTGGCAGAGAGACAAATCACCACGAGCTGCGGAACCTACAAAAAATGATACCCAAGATTCTCCGAGGCACTATGGACCTGAAGCGCTGAAAGTCATGGCCAAAAATCTTCGAATTACTGTCATAAATAAACAAGCTTTAAAACCTCTGCATGAGTCCAGTTCAGATGATTCTGATGATGATGATGAAGATATTGACAGTTCAGATGACGATGATGATGAGGATGAAGAGAAAGATAGTGACAGCACAGAGAAGATAAAGGCTGATGCAGGACTAAACAAAGCCACATCTGGTCCCTCTACACCATGATTTCATTTTGATGGTAAGACCAGCATTACATAGAATTCAAGTATAAGAGTTATATAGACAAGAATAAACGTACACGTTTGTTGCAACGTACAAGTTCGTTGAGTTTCAGTGCATTTATTCTATGTTTAAAGTTCTTATTATTACAGGAAATTTTTAGAGGGTCTCTGTGGTTAAACCTTTGCCTTGTGTTCCGAAGGTTGTGGGTTCGAATCCAGACCGTGCCGTTCTGTTCACAGGTGCATTTTTTCCAGGATTGTTGTCTAAAGCTACAGAGTTCGTGCTTTATGCAATACTCTTGGCAGGTGATGTGCCATTTCTGCGGAGAGGGACCAATCCATATGGAGTAAAACCTGACGCAATCCTTCGACTTTAGACCATTTAACCTTGTCAGTGTACCGACAGTCAATGAAAAATATGGCCTAATAGCTTGCTACTAATATCCCTCAAGGTATGAAAAATGATTCCTTTACTTAGGATTGTTGCAGGAGCTACAGAGTTTGTGTTTTGTACAATGTTCTCGGCAGTTGGCTCGCCATTTCAGCGGAGGACAAAGCCATATGGAATAAAACCAAGAGCAATGAAGTCAATCCTTTGTCTCTAGACAAGAAAAGTAACAATGAACTCCCTACTTCATTCATTTTGACAACTCAATCACATATAGACAGAAGTTATGAGACCTATGTACTGAAATAAACATGTCAAAATAGAAACTAAACGTACTTATATAAACGATATATTTTTAGTTGTTAACAATTGTGCTTTCATCTTCTTTAGGGCAATGTTGCAGAAGGCAATGACAGAAGCAGAACATTCTATAGCTGTAAAGAGAAGAATGGCTTTGACAAAACATGGGGATCACGACAATTCTCCTGGTGAGGTGTATTCTCCAAAACGAAAGTCATCAGATCATTGCCATACTGAGGCAAGTCCACCTCTTTATATTCCTTCGAAAAAAGAGTCAATTAACCAGAGCAACAGTTGTGGTTGTTGCAATGGTGGCAGACATATACCAAGTCGAGATGATTGTCGTGAACTTATATCAAAGTTTCGAAGAAGAACTCTTTCGGATGATTAACCTTGACCTAGATTCAACTTACCGGTCAGAATATATTAAATCACACGAGAAAGACAGAAAGTTGCGAGGAAGGAACACAAATTTCTCTTCTAAACGAGAAGTGAAAAGTGATAATAGTTCAAGTGGCGTCAATAATTTCCAAATAACAACACATGTAGTGTCGTCTAAGTTACCATCTACTTCTGATAAATATTACAACAGGGTGCATCATCAGAGCCCTTCTCCAGAACAGACTGTGCTGGTAACTGTCAATCCAGTGATTAACATGACCTCAAGAATACCTGTCACAGCAAGACTAGGAAAAGTGGTCAGTGAAAGAAAGAAATCAACTGATGGTAGAGAAAGTATCAATTCGAGAATTAGATATTCAAAATCAAGCACTGAACACAATGACACTGATTTAAGCAATAAAGAAAGACATTCGGAATTTAAGAACAGTAAATCGACATTTAGTTGTCAAGGTGTTTCTAGTGGAAATATGAAGATTGTTCAGCCACAGTATAAGATTGCTTACAAACACAGTACGAAGAAAATGAAAACACATTTCACCAGTGAATGTAAAGTGACACATGCTGATACTAAAAAAAAAGGAGAGGATTATGTCGTGAAGGATAGTACCAGTGATGACAATATAGCGGCTGCCATATATAAATGTAACCCATCAAATAATATGTCTAATTTTTCTGGTCTTGGCGTCAGTGATAATGAAACTGAGGATTTGTCTACAATGATAGATGAAGATCTGGACACTGATCAGTTTAATAATACTCAAAATGATATTATTTTAGACTTGGAAGGTGATAATGATATTAGCAAAGTTATGGGAGGTACTGAAAATAGAATATTAGATTCTGACATGAAGAAGTATGAAAGTAATGATCAACGGTCTTCTACTAAGTTCATAGTTACTCTAGATGGAGTTGATGAGACACAGTTTGTCTTCAAGGATAGCAGTAATGTGGTTGAGAGATTCAAAGACTTTTTATTAGCACCAGTAGCAACATATAACACAGAGCAGCAAAATTTGGTGTTGACTGTCCTATCAGCTCAGGATAGAACCAAGTCTGAAACACATCTTCAGCAAATGCAAGCTCTTTCACCATCGGCTGTTTTCTCTTCCAAGCTGACAACTTCACAAATCCAAACAAGCTCAATGGAGTCCAATAATAACAAAGAAGGGAGGTCTGCAACCAGATGTGACTATTATCATAATATTGAGAACGCTGTAGAAGAAGATGAAATCTCTCCCATTAAGAGAGCAAAACTGACAGCAAGATGTAGATTTTGGCCAGCTTGTGCTGCCGGATCTTCCTGTGAATATCATCATCCGACAGCACACTGTAAGTTGTTCCCCAACTGCAAATTTGGTGACAAGTGTTTGTTTATTCATCCAAACTGCCGCTTTGATTCTAAATGCATGCGTCCTGACTGCACATATACACACACAAGTCGTCGGCCATCTTTCTGTGGATCAAGCCATCTTATTGCCGTACCTAAGCCACAGTTTTTGTTCTCTCCATTTCCACAGAAACTCCACACAGGGAGACCTCGTTACCACAATTCACAAACTATGTGTCACTACTTCCCTAATTGTCAGAATGTGAACTGTCCATTTTTACATCCAAAACCATGTCAGTTTGGTTTGGCGTGCAAAAGTTCAGCCTGTCTCTTCAGTCATCCACCAGTTTTTGGTAAGAACACACTTAAGTGGCGGTCTGACAACAATAATCCACAAGCTCGTTTGCCAACATTGTTAACTTCTGTCAAGATGCAGCATATTGTTCCCAGAATTCCCTGCCCTGCTAAGTTCAGTCATTCAACAACAGTATCATCAACAAGCCAATAGCTGTTAGTCATTTTCACCACCGTAATATCTAGTGTAAAACTAGTCACAACAGAGATGAAGTGTCTATGCAGAATGTTGGGAGTAACAAGAATAGACCGGTTTAGAAATGAAGACATCAGGAAAAAGAGGGTACTGAACTTTATCAAGAAGCAACAAGTTAAATGGTTCGACCACATAAGCAGATTACCAACAGACAGTGTGCCACAGAGGGCAATGTTGCTCCGATACAGTGGATACAAAGCAAAGGCGCCACGCAAAGATGGACCTCAGAGATAACAGACGACAAAAGACACTATTTATGAAACACATAAAAGCCAGTGCTAGAAATCTCTTCTTCCCCTGAAGCTGTGAGGCAAATCAGAACTGGAGAAGAGAAAGAAAGACGGTGCATACAGAGGCTCGCTCCAGGTGTCTCCTTTTCCGACCTGATGCTGAAAGGCAAAACAGGATTAGAGAATAGATGGATAGAATATCTAGTGTGAGCACACTATAAACATTTCAACACTTATAGAATATCTCAACTAGTAACTAAATCATAACTTTCCTTTTCTGGAGGTTAAAAAAAGTGTTACCTCCTTTTTCTTTTCTCCAATCTTGTTTTGCCTCACAGCATCAGGATAAGAAGATATTTATAGAACAGGCTTTTGTGTTTGCTTCATAAATGGTGTCTTTCGTCATCACTGTTATCTCCGAGGTCCATCTTTTGCGGGCCGGACCTTTGCTTTGTATCCACTGTATCAGAGTAACAGGGCTCTTTAAGGCGCACTCTCTGTTGGTAATCTGCTTATGTTACCGAACCATTTAATTTGTTGTTTTTAGATGAAGTTTAGTACTGATATTGTACCCACTTTTTCCTGATGTCTTCATTTCTAAACCGGTCTCTTCTTGTTACTCCCAGCATTTTGCTACCATTATTGGTATATTGATATTGACATGGTCTGTTTGTCCTACAGCAAATGCTTTGGGGGTTATAACTAACTATAACGATCCTCCTTGTGTCCCATTTGACAGATACAGTTTCTATGAGATATTTCCATTGTTGTCATTCTGCCACCTTTCTACTAATTATTTCCCACTGGATAAATCTTTCCTTTCAACTCTCTTTCCCCAGTTCTTCTCCGTGTTTCCTTTGGAATTCCAGGCCTTTTTCCCCCTCATCTGCTGTCCATCGGAAAGCTATTCTAACCTAAGCCCTTTCTGGCATATGACTGTTCATTTGAATATCATCATCGCACATGTCCATAATTGCTTCGATCTCCTACCAAGCATGTATTTCAGTGTGTTTAGGCTAACAACTCCCGTTCTGTTTTGATAGATGTATCTACTGAGTTTTCTCGTGGTTTTTCCGTCTTGCCACGCCTTTCGGTATGCACAACTGAGATAGAGAATACCCTTTATTGTGACATAACATACATGCCTAATCCACCTCATTCTTCATCTTTAAATGATGGTCTCCAATGATGCAAAGTTTGTTATAACTAACCACAGGCATATTTTTCTTTGAAATAATAAATTTGTGCTGCAACACTGCACAATAATGTTATAGGCAGTAGATATTTTTGATGTCACCAGTTATCTGATAGTGTCAACCTGTCGCAACCTGTGCTGTCAGAACCCAACTCTAGTGGTGCTGCTGTATGCTTGTGTCTTTTAATGGTACTCTCCATGTAGTTGTATACCACACTGTGATGAAATGTTCATAAGAGACATTTCATCTTTCCATGCGTATCAATGTCATTCTATTGAGTAGTATTTTCGATATAAAGGAAGACTGCAGTAAAACTGTGTAACAATGCGAAACACATAAAAACAAAGTACTGTAGTTTTAAATAACAATACACAGAAACGTTTTGACCAAAAGGCCTTTATCAAGCAAAGAATAAAAGAGAAGCGAAGAATTTCACTTCTCACAAAGCACACAACATAGTGATGTTTCCTATTCTCTCTGCTTGTAGAAGATGTTATTTCCCTAGGATTGTTGCTGGAGCTACAGAGTTTGTGCTCTGTGCAATACTCTCGGCAGGTGGCGTGCCAGTTCTGCGGAGAGGGACCGAGCCATATGGGGTAAAACCCGGTGCAATGAAGTCAATCCTTCGGCTTTTAAACTCTTTTTTTTATGTGTTGTTTTATAGTGCATCTCTGTTGATGTGTTCACAGAGAGACACCCCTTAGTTTTATATATAAATATACATACGTATAATACCATACAGGCAATACAATCTGTCTATATCCTCATATTCTTTTAACACAAGGCTTCCACTAGAGATTTAGAATTGTTGCCTTTCTACTAATTGCAAAAGTTCTTTGTGTTCTGGGATAGTCCCAACATTTTTATTTGGTATTATTGAAGATGAAGATAGGATTACTTTGAATGCTTTTTTTCTCAACTTTCAAAATGAGGAATAAGCCCATTTTCTATCAAGCCCTTCAATTGTTTTCCCCGTCAGTCCACAATCTTTCAACTCTCCTTCCACTGTTTTTCTCCATTTTTTTGTCTTTGGATGTCCAGGACTTCTTTTTCCATCCGCTGTCCAGGGTAAAATTGTCCTAGCCATTGCCCCTAGTGGCATATAACATGCATACACAATCCATGTTTGTCTTTTTTAATGATGGTCTCCAATCAATGCAATACATGAATGCGAAACAATCATCATATGCCTCTTTATCTCAGGAGACAATATGTTCATCGTCTTTGCTGAGTCACATCACCTGTTGTGACTATAGAGACCTATTTTGAAGTTCGTTTTTTTCTTATGTTTATTGGCCTGAAATGAAAATCTTGGCATATCCTTTACAGGACGTAGCCATCAACCACACTAAACGAGTTGTTGATTTTCTAGGCACCACTTATATGTTCAGTAGTTTGTCATTGCTTTCTGAATGGTGATGTCTATTTTTACCTTTTGTAAAAATCCCACGGAAACAAATTTGCTTCCAAAATGAGTGCCGCGGAGTTTGAACCAGGTACGCTTGGGTTGTGATCAGACTCACTACTGCTTAAGCTACAGACACCCACTTATTGGCCTACACTCCTGATATAACCCAAAAAAGTTTGTCATTAGGTTGAAAGATGTGTGTCTCCGCGTAAAGAGATATTAACCCTCTACATAACAAGCAAACAAATTCTCTACTCACTGCCATGCCTGCGTGTCAAGACAGATTCTCTACTCACTGCCATGCCTGCGTGTCAAGACAAAGGTTTCCAATTTTCTTCTCTGTCGCTTCATGTTAGATCACGCCTGTACGTCCATGACATGATGGACACCCATGCTGTCAAATTCTAGTGGCGAGTTGGCCATATAAGATGTCCTGTGAGATTATTCCATCGCTAAACAATACAATCATAGTATTCATTTGTCAAGTACCATCTGCTTTGCATTCATTACTTTTGTGTTACACATTACTTGTATGCCGCATCAGAACATAAGATTAAAATAAAGACCAGGAATGTTGTCTTATATGACACTGTTATTTGTCATGTTTTTTTTAATATGTAATTTTCTAATATTTTGATCAATAAAAGAATATGATATCAACTTTGTTGAATTGTTAAATCATTGATGTATATATATATATATTTATATAGAAAGCAAGTTGAATGCATTTGAAAATAGATGTCTGCGAAAAATAATGAATATAAAATGGAATGAATTCAGGAGAAGTAATGAAATCAGAGATATGTCTGATCAACCACTAGTGACAACTGTTATAAGAAAGAGAAGATGGAGATATGTTGGGCACACCTTGAGGAGAAATGATCAACGAATATCAAAGCAGGTATTGAAGTGGGATGCAAAGGGTTCAAGAAAGAGATGTCGACCTAAGGAGACCCTGAAACGAACTTTGCTGAGAGAGGCAGGAAATATCGATCTCAGTTCCATGGAGGAAATTGAGCGAGTTACCCAGGATAGAGCGGTATGGAGAAATTACATGCAGGCCCTATGTAACGTATAACAGTACGAGAGGAATTATTATATATATATTTCGTCCGTATGTTGCCGAGGCTCACAAGAGAAGCACAGAATAGTAACACTGCGATCTACAAGGCATGTATAAGAGGAGACTGAGGTAGCGGCCTAGGGAAGTTATCCTAGTAAATAAAAAGCCTTGCATAAATTCGATGTGTTGGCCTACTTGTAGGTTCATAACTGGCACAACGCTCTAAGGCTCAGAACACAGACACATCACAAAGAGTAGTTAACAAGCAGTCGTTATGGAGCGTTTGAAGAAGAAGATTGTATATTGATGGACCAAGCTAAAACTCTCATATCTAATTCTAGGCAGCATCCTATACAGATCGGCAAACATAAACTCTGAGGTCAACAACAAGATATCCAAACCCAGTGCTGCATCGGGAAAGAAGGCAAGAGGAAGACCACGGAAAAGATGGTTAGATGGCGTAGCAGAATCCTGTGAAAGAGCAAAGATATCAATCACACAAGCCACCAGAACAGCGCAAGACAAAAACAGAAAACCACGACACTGGGCAATAGCAGTGTGACGACAAAAGAAGAAGAAGTGCTGTATTCGGAAGGCTGCGTATTACTCTAGCGGAAGGGGATAAGCGTAGTCACAAAACTGAAAGTTTACCGAGCCATAGTGCTAACTAACCACGCTGCTGTACGCAAGCGAGACATGGACAGTGTATAGTAGACACGCAAGAATACTAAATCACTTCCAGATAAGCTG
Organism: Arion vulgaris; assembly: GCA_020796225.1. NCBI lineage: Eukaryota > Metazoa > Mollusca > Gastropoda > Stylommatophora > Arionidae > Arion > Arion vulgaris. The sequence goes on from CM036764.1 coordinate 38,020,057, forward strand.
TCTACGCAGACTAGTGAAAATAAACTGGCATGACAAAATTCCAGACAGCGAAGTCCTCACAAGAGCAAAGATCCCAAGTGTCAACACCCTGTTGTCTTCTTCTTCTTCTTTCTCGAATCCTGTATTCCTTACAGCGTCAGGTCAGGAAGAGATTTCAAAACGGGCCCTAGTATGCGCTTCGTAGATAGTCTCTTTCGTCGCCTCTGTTATCTCTGAGGTCCATCTTTTGCGTGGCCGGCCTTTTGCTTTGTACCCATTGTATCGGAGCATCATTGCTTTTTGGGGTGCACTGTCTGCTTACGTGGCCGAACCATTTAATTTGTTGTTTCTTGATGAAGTCTAGTACTGATGTTGTACCCACTTTTTCCTGATGTCTTCATTTCTCAACCGGTCTCTTCTTGTTACACCCAGCATTCTGCGTAGACACTTCATCTCTGTTGTGACTAGTTTTCTTCTATCGTTTGTTGTCAGCGTCCAGGTTTGGCACTGGTAACATAATGTGGGAGAAAGATTGTGTTGAACATTGCTCTTTTTGTGTTCATGGTGACGTGTTTGCATCTTAAAATTGGCGCCATTTGCCCTATCATTTGATTTGCTTTGTTGCATCTGTGTTGAATTTCATTAGTTATTCTTCCATTTGCTGAAAAATGCTCCCTAGGTATGTAAAATCTTTTACTTGATTTAGTAGGCGATTATCGATGGAGATGTTGGTAGTGCTTTCCTCTCTGGTGAATGTCATTACTTCTGTTTTGTCGATGTTTATTCTCATGTTGTATTCGTTACATGCTAACTGGAGTCTGTTGATGTGTTGTTGTAGCTGTTCTTCTGTTGTTGATATGATTGCCTGTTGTAGAAGACCCTGTTGTAGAAGGCCCAAATAAGATGGGCCGGTCACGTTGCTTGGATGCCTTATAAACGTATACCAAAACAGTTCATGTATGGCGAGCTTGAAGGAGGCAGACGTTCAGGGGGTTGACATAAAAAAAACGCACTAAAGATACTCTTAGTGTCTCTAAAATGTTTCGATATAGACACCACGTGCTGTGAGTCCCTTGCACAATATCGCAAAATGTAGCGCTGTAACAACGAAATAGGAACTCGCATAGCTGAGAATCGTTGAGACGCAGACAAATCGAGCTGCGCGAAAAGACACAACACCCACATGCCTTACCTTGATCATGCATGCCCCACCTGCAGTAGGGGATTGTGTATATTGGACTCTACAGTCACCTCCACGCACACCAGAGAGGTGCAGCATCACACGTCTGAGACTGTTGTCATCATCACTTGCGATGGACGGCTATTATAAGTATTATCAACGCAAGAAATAAATGAAAAATAAAATAACTTATCAGTTACTACCACTATACATAATAACGGGTGAAACGAATAGTTACAAATTCTTTCAGAGTAACTGAAACGCTCATCACGGCTTGTTTATAATGTCAAGGACGAAAGTGGTGTATGATATTTATAGATTGATCGTTACCAAGCAAGTGCTTAGTTACCGTGACGTAATATAAATTATGGGATGTGTGCAGACTGAAATGAGGTCGTACGATTTTACCCAGATATAATTAATCGTTCAAGCATAACGGGAACACTAAGATTGTGACGTAATATAAATTATGGGATGTGGTCAGCTTGACCAGACAGCAACGGGTGAGTTAAGAGACGAACATAATACGGTGAGCACAGAGCTAGAGAAAAGTAGCAGGCTAGAATACAGAAGTGAGTACACAGGATCCAGTACCGATAATAACCTGCCATGAAGAACAAGATGGAAGACCAACATATAATGGGGGTTAAGCCAGCAGGCTATGGTTATCATGTTCTTCCCACATTTCTCTGCCTCATATTCTAACTCTAACTCATACCCAAACATGGCCAATAACATCAGCTAATGAGCAGAAAATCATAACGACAGAGATGAGGTGTCTTAGAAGAGACCATTCATAAAAGAACAACAGATTAAATGGTTTGGACACCTGGCCAGAATGCCCTGGTATCGCCTACCACAGAGAGCCACACAGAAAAAGTATAACGAGTACAAAGCAAGAGGAAGACCACGCAACGATGGAGCGACGGCATCAAGAACAGCCTTACGAACATGAATATCAGCTTACAAAGTGCCTTAAAACAAGCACACACAAGATCACTACGTTTTACCCCCAACACTTCTATAAAGAAGTCAATGGTGGAAGAGAAGAACAAGCACACACAAGATCACTACGTTTTACCCCCAACACTTCTATAAAGAAGTCAATGGTGGAAGAGAAGAAGATATTCTAACTCTGACTTCTAACAATGTGTTCACGCCTTGCCACGATGTTAAGCTATCTATCCTGCGTTCCGAAGGACATCGGGTTCGAATCTTGACCGGGCCGTTCAAGTGTGCATTTTCTCCAGATAGCCCTAGGATTGTATTTCTCGGGATTGTATGGTTCAGTCCCTCTCCGCAGAAATGGCAACCACCAGCCGAGAGTATTGCACAAAGCACAAACTCCGTTGCCCCGGTAGCAATCATAGGGACTTTGGAAAAATGCACTCGTGAACAAAATGAAGGGTTCAGATTCGAACCCACGACATTCTGAGCGCAAGGTAAGGGCATAACCACTTCGTCACAGAGACCAACTTCTTTTCCTTCAACATATAAGCATTGATTTTCTCAAATCTCTGATCTTATTTTGTTCTTAATTCTTCTTATGATTATTCTTGGGGCAATAGCTAGGTTACAGTACTTATTAGAGATCGTCCATACTAAAGTTGATACCGGTGTCGTCTGTGGCTTAGGGGATAGTGACTCGGTCTATTAACCCCGACGTTCTGAGTTCGAATCACGCTGCGGACAGTTTGGTTGCAAATTGTTTTGCGTGGATTTTTACAAAAGGAATGGCGCCACCCGTTCAGGAAGCAATGGCAAACTACTGAATGAAATAATGCCTAGAAAATCACAAACAGCGTTAAAAAACTGGGGTTGATTCGCAAAGTCCTGTAAAGGATATGCAATTAACTTAACTTAAAGTTGATACCACTGTGCGCTAGTGATATGTGCCGTGGACATTCTGATTTTCGCAAAGAAGTATCTGCATGCACATGGTAGGAGGTTAGACTACAGTAGACCCTGATCCGATACTTGATGAAGTTTGGTTCCCGTTCGCCCTTAAGGTGAAGTCATTGCGTATAATATGACGCATCTCACTGATTTTTGTGTGGATGCTTGCTTTCCTTATCATCAGCGTTCCTCGCCCTTAAGGCGAGTCTTATTCCCACTTTTGAGGTACTTGTAAGTTAGATCTTCAAGTAAAGAATCAGGAAACATGTAGTCAGTCCAATGTAACTTTAGCATGCCGAAATTGTATTTGGGCCCAAGTTGGCCTCGAATCCCGGAATTAGCACTGCACTTGGTTGCTAGCGAAGCTTGTTATCGATTTCGCTATATGCGCCCAAACTTGAGGATATAAATTACAAAGTCGGAGTACAGCTCGCCTGAATGGCGAGGGACGCTGTTAATAAGGAAAGAAAGAAAACCTTAATGCAAAAATCAGATGCACCATGGTATGTGCAGTGACTGCGCCTAAATTCATAGTAGGAGAATAAAACAAACAAAAAGATTCTTGCGACTAACTGTGCGATGGTGTCTACACATTCCATTGGCACAGCTTTTTTACGCAATGTTACAAATATTGATAGTAATATATCCTTTAGGTAAATATATCCAGCATTGACCCGACTCAAGTGGGCAGAAGTATGGACAGAGCCGGAAAAAAATCTGGCCAGCAATGGCGGAATGCGGGAGGGCCATTCAGAGTCAGATCTGTTTGATTCTGAACACGACTTTGCTAGCGCATTTCCGCCATGTTTGGTCGGGTATTTTCCGGTTTCGTGTGCCGAGCTACTGAGTTAGTGCTTGAGCAACGCTGTGAGCTATGACTGTTACATGTAATGCTTTTGCTGTGTCAACCGTGCGTTTGTTGTGTGTATTCAGAAAATGGTGGACATCGGTTATGACGAACAAGCTCAAACTGCCGTGGCGTATGCAATTATATTGCGAGTGCAGAAAGCTGGATTTTGTCGTGATTGATGTTCCTTCGACAAGAATTGCAGTTCAAGTGATGAACAGTTTTGTGTTGCTACATTAGCGACGGCCATATGCATTTTATGCTGAGCAGGTTTCTTTTTGTGGCCTTACGCGGCTGTTTCATTCTGGAATTAGTCCACACAGGAAAGGTTTCACAGTTGTTAGCATTTCGTGTGATATTCATTGGCACAGGAACGGAGCAATTATGGGGTGACCTGTTGCAGTGAAGTTGGAACCGTACTTATGAACTATGAACTATGAACAGAGCCGATGTCATCAATGCGGTACGCTCTCATTTATGTGATAAGGGCGAGTCTCAGACGCTGGAACAAGTGGGAGAGTTATGTTTTGACATGTCAGACAGTGTCGTCTTCGTGGTAGAGAAAGAAGATATACTAATCAATTTCTCATGGGTACTGTGAGCAAGTGGACTTTGGGATGGCTGCTGCAGCGGAAGACATAGACCGTATGGAAATGCCCAAAATGCCATGACGTCGATCGCATAACAAATCCAGAATTATAGATATCGTTCATTATTGTTGTCACTACTTGTATCTCATATTATTCTATACCATAGATTCCCAAACTTTTTCGGTCCACCGCCCACTTTGCACATCATAAGCTTTGTAACACCGCCCACTTTGCACATCATAAGCTTTGTAACACCGCCTCCACCGCCCACTTTGCACATCATAAGCTTTGTAACGCCCCCTCCACCGCCCACTTTGCACATCATAAGCTTTGTAACGCCCCCTCCACCGCCCACTTTGCACATCATAAGCTTTGTAACGCCCCCTCCACATTATAACAGTTTGCCACCCCCACATTTATACATGCTCTATTTTATCTTTGATATAGAAAATTGCTATATATTTATGTCATACATGGTCAATTTTCAAATGATTATATACACGAAATAGAAAATTGATAAAAAATGGATCGTGTAAGACATAAGATCGTGTATAGCATAAATGAATTTAATTGCAGAATTCAAATTTTAAATGATTATTCAATCTCAAAATCACGAAATCATTTATTTTAAATTATTTATTAATGTCTTCTTTAAGGAGCCACCGACCCATAATCGCATGAGCACCCACCAAATTCTTCTGAACCCACTATCGCCCCCTAGAACGCTTCAGCGCCCACTGGGGCGGTACCGCCCACTTTGGGAAACGCTGCTCTATACTGTGAAGCTAGACAAGAGTACTATACTGGTAACCATAGAATAGTAAACCAACATAGAACCGTTGTCGTTAGTCGCCAAACGTTGAGAGACATACTGGGGAGAAGATCGAAGCACTTATAGACTAATTGGTTCAATGTTTAGTGATGATGATCCGACGACTAAACTAAATTCTCCCATACCTTCAATTTTTTCTACGGTTATATTATTCGGGCACAAAAGTTAAATGTGTGATTCCTGTACTGACCTACGGCTGTGAAAGTTGGAAATCAACAAAGAAAACTGTTAAGAAACTGGACAGCTTTGAGAATTAATGTCTTCGAAAATTATTAAAAGTAAAATGGAGGGATTTAGTTTCTAACACAGTGAGAGATAGAACACACCAACAACCCGTATCAAATATTATAAGAAACGAAGGTGGAAATATTTAGGTCATGTTCTTAGATCAGACGAAAAGAGAATAAATCGACAAGTCCTTATGTGGACACCAGTTGGGAAAAGAAAACGTGGAAGACCAAAGACCACTCTTCGAAGAACCATCCAACAAGAAAGTAAACTATTGGGATGTAAAACCATACAAGATCTCCAACTGCTAGCAAAGAGCCGCATCACACGGAGATCTAAAACCTCTGCCCTATGTGCCGCCTTTGGCACGAAAGGAACAAACTAACTAACTATATTATTCGGACCAGGTGATTTTCTCTTTTTGATGTGTCTTATTCCGTCCATTACATCAGCATCTAATTTTGGTGGTTTTTCGTATTTATCATTGATACTTAGTTCTGCTCTTATATTATTGTATAGTTCACCGATGTATTCTGTCCATCTATTTCAGGGGTTCGAGTCTCTAGAAAATTTTAGTTTTAGTCGAAAACATCGATTTTTCAAAGTGTTTAGTTTTATGAAGTACAACATTCGTATTATCGATTACACATAAAATTATATTATTTTGATTGCGTATAATCATTACAACATTAATAAGAAACGCTCAATTCTATACTTTTTTCTTTCAAATTCCAAGTTTAAAATTGAGTTTTCTCAAAATCTTTTTTCCATTTTTAAAAAATCCGAAATCCGTGAGTTTTAACTGTGCAACGTTACCCACGGTTTTAACTAATACTAAAGCTAGATACACGACATTTGAGGTGAATATCCCATATATAATTTTGTAACTACTGATTGAAGCATTTTGATGCATTTCAAATTACATATTTTTGAATATTTGAAATAATAATTATTTTTTTATGTGAAATGATGACACATTTTGGGTGGTTTTTTGACAAGCATAAGTTTTTAAATAAAATATAGTTCTTGAGATTTTACAGAAAATAAATGGATCAGTAGCTGTAAATATGCTTACATTGCAGTTTATGAATCATCTACTTATTTCTCAATATATTTGTTTGTTTTGTAAATTTTAGGATTCTAATAACAGGTATTTTTTTAAAGATGGCCGCTGTTGTTATGGCAACCATGCAATGTTTTTTTAATGCATTAAAATATATCTACATTCTTAACTTAACATGCCCATTATAAAATAATTGCTCTAACTTATTTAATAAAGAAAATTATCTTTTTATTCTTGATTTCCCATTTTAATCAGACACATATATAGACTAGGAATAAGTTAAACATCTCTCTTCCAGTGTCAGCAGGCGAGACAGACAACCGTCACAACGGAACATGTTCTGCAAGACTGTCCTCTCCCTGGTGAGCTCAGAAGCAACATGTGGCCACATCCAGTCGACCTAAAAACTTAGCTTTGGGGAATACTGACAGACATGAAGCTGACTGCAAAGTTTATGGTTCACAGTAAACTAAGCGCAAGACCAGAGATCGCTGAAGAAGAAGAAGTTTTCCATTATTATCTCTTCCTTTTTTGACAAGACACACCCAGTGGAGCATCTGGTCGAATGGATTAGAGCGCAGCCTTGCGCCCGAGTGGTTACCGGGGCCCAAATTTGGGGTGTAATGAATAGAACCACTGTTGCCTGCCACGCATGTCGTAAGAGGCGACTAAGGAGGTTTGGCTGAAATCGGATGCATGTGTCCTAAACGTGTAGAAGTCTATGCGTTTAGGGGCCTACTAAACCAATGTGCAACGTATACACGTTCTTGGCAAAGATTAAACATTTCACAAAGAGTGATTAAAATTGGTCGTAAAGAACGAACGCAAAGAAGAAGAAGAGCGCAGCTCATAAAGAAAACATCATAACAAACAGTTTCACGGCGAATGCACTAGCCATGAGGCCATTAAATTCACACAGGCTCATGTCTCTTTTGTCCTACACTGCTCAAAAACGGTATTACAAGCAGTAACAACAATATTTTTACACATCCGCTTTTAGGATATGTTCTCCCTGGTAGTTTTTTTTTTTTGGTATGTGTGTTCGTTGTATTTGTTATGTGTTATTCTTCTATTTATCCACACTTTTAAATTAACCACTCTTCATTTGCCTTGTCACTCCTCTTTTTTTTTCGTTATTCAATCTCTCATTTCATTTGGGTACCTTTTTTTTTACTTTGATTTCATCCATCAAATTTAGAATATCCTCAGTCATCCATTTCTTCTTGGCTGTTCTGTTTACTGTTGGGATTATTTCTCTCATTGTTTGTTGTATTGATTTTTTAAACATTTCAAAATGATCATTTTTGTTTTTAAACTTTTCAATTGCGTTAAATCTGTTCATTATGGTGATGGATTTTTGTGTGTACATTTTTGTATTTATTCATTTGTTTCACAGCTGCACATGCGTGTTGTGTGGCCACTGATGCACACAGTCTACTGCCAAGGATTTGCCGTGTAATGTGTGTTTATTACCAGTGTGGTAAATTAATTAACTTCTACTTCTATTGTGTAGTCAATATGGCGGACGAGACGATATCAATTCCCAAAATCCATGCATGAGAGGGTTAAGCTTCTTCTTCTGAGATCAATTTCTGCTATGCGACTACTATGGTATGTGTCATAAACAGGGTGGTGCGCTTGAGGTCTTCACCGGTCCCCCACAGTTTGTTCTGTAGGGTTGTTTCTGTTGGCCAGATTTCCATTCTCACGCTGCTCAAACTGGGACAGTCTTGCAGGATGTGCTCTGGCGACTGCTTTGGTGCTCTACAGGTGCAGGCAGCCGAGTCCATGAGACCCGTTCTGTGGAGGTATGCTCTGAGACCGCAGTGTCCCATTCAAAGTCTAAAGACTGTGAATTGCTCTTTTCTGTTTAGTGTATTTATACTGTCGTGCTCTTGGTTGTATCCTCCTTTTGTTTTTACCCACATCATTTTTGTAGATTGTTTCAGTAGTCTTTGAGAGGGTTAAGCAATTTCCAACTTAATTTCTTCTGTCGTGTTAGTCTCTTTTTTGTTTTCAGTTTTGTTTCTAAAAGATGTCCCGCTACTGAAGTGTGGTCGCTGTTGGATTCAGCACTGCGTCTTATTTTTGCTGAAATTAATCAATTTCTGAATATTTTTTATACCAATATGTAATCTTGAAGACCAATGCATACAGAGATTTTGAAATTACCAGAGATTGCTGTTCACAATTGTAAGGACAACAAATGATGTGAGAGAATTCTTCCAGAACTTTATCAACCACATCTTATTTAAAGACTTGGAGAATTTAGTGAGGGAGCACGGGAAAAGGCCATGTTTCTGATCTTATATTGAAATACATGTAATGATTTCCGTGTCTTAGACATATTGAAGAATTAAATTATTCATCAATTCGATCAAGTTGAGTCTGTTGTTTATAGTAGGCACAATGAGAAGATCATTACGGTAAATGTGGCATTTTGCCACATATCATCAGACTGTTTTTCTGTAACTAGACACTGCTACATTAACCCGAACTGTGGCTAAGTGGTTAAGCTTTTGCCTTGTGAGTCGAAGGTCGTGGGTTCGAATCCGGACCGCGTCGTTCTGCTCACGATTGCATTTTTTTCCAGAGACCCCTAAGATTGTTGCCGGAGCTAAGGAGTTCATGTTGTGTGCAATACTCTCGGCAGGTAGCATGCTATCTCTGCGGAGAGGGACCGAACTGTTTTTGGGGTAAAACCCGGTGCAATGAAGTTAATCCTTCGGCTAGTAACCGAAATAATAACTTAATGTATGGTACATGACCAGTGATATTATGAGCATAGAGAATACGTGAACATTATTAGAGAATATTGCCCGTCTGCCCAGCGTGTTCGTGGCGCGTTGGACTACGGGTGACTATCCCTCTGTGTGTGCGGGTTTAATTCCGCGGGATGGCAGAAAAAGCCAGATTCCCAGATTTACGGTGTTCGTGGCACCGAACCGAAGGGTTACGATGTCCATGGCAACGAGCCGAGGAGCTGAAAAGCTCAAGTGCTTCTGGATCGGAAAAAATAAAAAATAAGAGAATATTAATCGTTACACCTAACCAGACATGAAAAATAGCCAATCAAATGTGATGTAGCTATACAATAGCAATATACTGAAAGACGAAGAATAGTAAACCAAAATAGAACCGGCGTCGTTTTTTTTTTACACGCTAAGAGACATACTGCGGAGTCGGTTCTATTATGGACTAATTGGTTCGATGTGTAGTGATGATGATCTGACAACTAAACTACTCAGTATACATAGTATTCTACTATAAAGTAGAATATTATGTCGGACAGTTTTTCTGCCGTATCATTCATTATGCAACACAGACAGCCTCCTCGTCTCTTACTGCTCATCATCATCAGATGCCGTCTCCACATCGAAGGTTGGCTGCAATGAATCTCCAGCATCCTCTGTCTTTCGCCTTGGTGTTGCACTCTGCCAGACTGTAACCTCTTACTGCTAATGGGGTCTAATTCTGCCTCTCATCCGGGGGATGAGAAGATTAACAGACAACCAACAATTCAATGCTATGTACAACATAGACACTGCATGACATTGTGCCGAAGGACAATATCTCAAACGCTGCTGCCCATGCTGGATACATTGAAGATGACACAAGTGGTTTTCTTCACACGTGATGAACAAATAACACACACACAACACACTTTGTGCACAACGCAGAGTTCCAATTTTAGACTTACGCAAACGATATTACAGTTATCTTCCCATTGTTCATCATTACCGTTTCTAAATGACGGATCAATACATCATGGAAGGGTGATAGCATTATTGCTTAATACATTACGTGTCCTAGTTGCTTTCATTACAAAACTGCCACTGAAGGATTTCTAATGGCGGGCAGACAACGTTCATATTCGTGAGTAGAGACATTAGCTTCGAAGTATGTTGTACACCGTTAGATCTTACAAGTTACGTCCTCACTAACCCGTCTGACTCGGGTTATTTAACAACTCTGCAAGGCCAAGAGTTTGGTCAAATTATGAATACATTTTAAATTATTATGAATTGAATCATTGGTCCGTGGACACATGATCGAATCAGCTCGACAAAAAAAAATGTTGTGTTAATGTGTAAAACACATTACACAGACTTACTGTCTGAGAATTGTTACGTTATCTCGCACCCTGCCAAGCGAATAATTCGGAGTATTGCTCAGTATTGAGCTCACTCATGTGACTTTACACCAACTACTTTCCAGAATGCTGGCTCAGTAATCACTACTGAACGACTGTGACTCACACTTTAGCCACATATTATTATATACTGATGATACTTATGGTAATGGTATTAGCGTAAGACTAGTACAAGTATACTCAGTACTGTTGTTACATACTCACAAAATGACAAATATGCAAATTTAATACAAGCTTCTTGAATTGCTTGTAATTCACCTCTTGATTGCAATTCTCCAGAAACTTTAGTAATTGAATCAACAACACACTGACACAATTGTAATCAACACATGAACATTGATTATACAATACACATTATATTTATCCATCAATTAATGCTTTAAGTTTGAAAATGTATTTAATCTCACATGAATAATTATATTATAATCACATCTCCCCAAGTGCACGTCAGATTGGGTGGTGTGTAAGTGGAACTAAAATAATAAAAATCAAATCTTAAAAAAATTGTTGTTTGTCCATCGCTAGTGACGAAGGCCACTCTATTCACCCCAATAGATAGAAAAGATTACTTTAGAATTAAATCAGTCTATAGGTGTATAGATGATTAATGAGCCCAATATGGTCCTTGAAGACACTTGACAATTGTGGACAGAAAATATTTGTGATTGTTGAGTAATACTGTTTATTGCATTTTTAGTTTTCTCATCTGTTCCACTGCTGTAGTTCTGGATACCTCACAAACTACTGCACTGTTGCAAAGTAGCGTGCGTACACTAAGTTGTTCAGTCTTGTGCAGCAGATACCTCACAAACTACAACTGTGGTGAAGAACTTTGAAGAAGCGTACACTAAGTTGTTCAGTCTTGTGCAGCAGATACCTCACAAACTACAACTGTGGTGAAGAAGCGTACACTAAGTTGTTCAGTCTTGTGCAGCAGATACCTCACAAACTACTGCCCTGTAGCGTATGTTGAGTAGTTCAGTCTTGTGCAGCAACTCCCAAATGTCAATGTTTCTACTCAAAAGTAAAAGAACCTTTGGCAGTTGAAAATTAAAAAAAGTAGGCACTGTTCAGAAAAAAAAGTATTATCAATTAAAATAAAATTCAGACAAATATTTGCCTTCATCAGAATAACATCTGGTATGCTTGTAAAAGTAAAAAGTAAAGGAACCCTTTCATACCTCGTGGTATATAGGTCAATACAGTGTTAGGCCTGTATTTTCATTGACCGTCGGCACACGATGGGTGATGTGGTCAGCATCACGCCAGCCGCCTTTACTTTCCCAGAGCATGTCTGGTACCCAGTTGAGGCTGGGTCGACCTGAGAGCCGTCGCGTCGAGAAAATTCCACGCGTATGCTTGCCAACGCTAGATAGTCTGTGCACTGCCGCCAAGATCTTTTTATGTAAGAAAGAAATTGGAGGACAACTTCTCATTTCAAGATGGTGACTAGAGGTTATGTCTAGACCATAGTAGTGGTGAATTTGGACTATTCCATCCTAGTTTAGGGAAAGTTAATGTTTTCATATTCTGCATGCAGGATGTGTGTGTTCATTGGTAAAATATTGTTTTCACTATATGGCCATGCAAGAGTGGAGGCATCCGATGTACCTTTGCTAACATGCCGTATTCGCTTTAGTTTGAATAAGGAGGCTAGTGATGAGCCCTATTTTCCTAGAAAAGGGGCTGAACTCAGCTATGCTAGGTCAGAAAGTGCACCAGAAACTATAGTATCTAGCATCTAATGCTTTTATATGATGATTATATCATCAGATAAAACTTATTCTGCTGACCGATTTGCAGGTCCTTGCATAGTTAAGTCGATACATTCAAAACTATGCAGCATCGGAGATGAGCTCCAGGCAACAGTTGACTTCATCATAAGAACTTATAATTTATATGAAACTATCATCATAGCACTCCGTACATCTCCATAGGTGCCCCGATCTCCGCCTCAACAAATACAGCAGTGTCCAGCGACCCAACGCGCCAGTTCATTGTTGATTAATCAATCTCTTTGCATATTTGGTGTGTCGTCTTTTCTGACTGTACCAACATTGACATCCATCTCTCTCAGTCTGGTCAGCAAGTGGGATTCACAACCCAGAAACTCCTCTGTTCTATAAGAACACATCTGACAGTATAGCCATCCAAAAAGTGATCGCAAGAAGATCTGTGAACACATGGTTATTTAACAAAGTGCACTGATGATGGTCCTGTCAATCTCTGACTTGAAGTATTAGCCAGATTTCTTACCCCAAAAAGCAAATTTGATTGACAGTTCTCATATGCTTAATCATATCATTTTCAAGTTGAAGCATTGGATGACCACAGCATGTTGCCCGTATGCAGGCAGCCTTCACCGCAGCCGTTTTGTGCTTCTTTTCTAGTTCTTAAGTATCATAATAATGTTCAACATGATCAAGTTTTTTAAAACTTTTTGCAACATTTATATACTGCAGCTCATTCTCATTCTGCTTCAAAATGGACACTGGAGAATCAACATGAGAATGAAAATATAACATGTTTGATGAGTTCAATTTTTCATGAATAATGATACATAATAATGATAACACTGGATAGAAAAGAATGGTATATGTTTGTGCTTCAGAAGGAGGTGAAATGATTATTATTATTGTGCAGGTGATAGTTTATGGATCACTTTAGTGATGAGTAATATAAACCAACTCTACATTAATATTGTTAGGATTGTAATATTTGGTTAACCACCACTGCAGGAGAAACCTGTATGTAAGCGTGTACTTATTAAACCAGCTGCCTTATCAGCATTTGCCATTATGAAAAACATATGGAGCTCAAGAATGATCAGGAATAAACTAAGATAATTATATTTAATTCAAATATTAAGGATGTCTTTCTGTAAAAAACAGAGACATGGAGAACAACTAAGGGGAACACCAAAAAGTTACATTTATCAATAGATACCTGCGCTCGACTGTAAGACAACACTTGCCATGGGCAACTCGCTCAATCTCTTCTATGGAATTGAGTCCAATATTTTTTGTCTCTCTCAGCAAAGTTTGTTTTAGGGTTTCACTAGAGTGTCCTCTCTGTCTTGAACCCTTTGCCTCAAACTTCAATGCCTGATTTGGTATTCTTTGATCATTTCTTCTCAAGGTACACCCATCATATTTCCATCTTCTTCTTCTCATAACAGTTGCTACTAGTGGTTGACCAGACATTTCTCTGATTTTATCACTTTTCCTGAATTTGTCCCATTTTATGTTCATTATTTTTCGCAGACATCTATTTAACAAATGCATTCAACTTACTTTCTATATCTTTAGTCATTTTCCAACCTTTGCTGACATATGTTAGGTTTAATACAACACTTGAATTGAAAATACTTAATTTAATTTTAAACAATTGTTGTATTGTGTACTATTTATTATGATTTTTCTTTTTTCTTCTCTTTAATTTCCTTAGTCGTTCGGGACACTCTCTCTATGAACTTCTAGATTTGAAAAAAGGAGCAACAAGTGATGAAATTAAGAAAGCATACAGAAAGGTATTTTGTTTTGTGTATCACTTTGTTTTGTGAATATTGGAAATGTTTTGTTTATCACTTTGTTTTGTGAATATTGGAAATGTTTTGTTTTGTGAATATTGGAAATGTTTTGTTTTGTGAATATTGGAAATGTTTTGTTTTGTGAATATTGGAAATGTTTTGTTTTGTGAGTATTGGAAATGTTTTGTTTTGTGAATATTGGAAATGTTTTGTTTTGTGAATATTGGAAATGTTTTGTTTTGTGAACATTGGAAATGTTTTGTTTTGTGAATATTGAAAATGTTTTGTGTACCGTTTTGTTTCGTGAACATTGGAAATGTTTTGTTTATCATTTTGTTTATAGTGCGTTCCAAAATTAGTGATCATCTTTACCGACCGATATAAAATCATCAACTTGACAGAAATTCTTGATTTTTGCATTTTTATATAGGTAACAGTGACAACGTTCCAAAAGTATTTTTTGCCCACCCAAACCTTTAGTTCTGTAAGAATTTTATTATATGTTATTACTAAATTTACCGCGATGTTGATCTGGTATACTTGTCGAAATTTTACAGTACAATTGTCAAGTTTGTCTATAACTAAGCATTTCCGTATTCCAAATGCAATTCAGTGCACGCAAAGCGGAATCCGGGAATTAATTAATCAGTTCACAATGTTTCCTACCGACTGTCATTGGCGATGTATGCAACATTTACTTTCATGTATAGAAGTGGAAGGTATCATTTGTTCACTGTGTGACCTTTCTTTTTATAATATGTAATAGGAATATGCCTTTGCAATCAATCGCCAACATTTTGTGTATTACTGTAAGTTCTAAACTTTGATTATCATTTTGTTGTGCTTATGCAAAATTATATAACCAAAAACGTTTTTGGCATCAACTAAGCTACCTACCAATTAGTTAAACATGGATTCGTAACGTCGTGAGGTATATAAGACTGCAATCAAAAAATTACTTGTATCCATCAGATAGATTTAAATTAAACCTTAGTGTGATCACGAATTTTGGAACAAACTATAGTAAACATTGGAGATGTTTTGTAAATCATTATGTTTAGTAAACATTGGAAATGTTTTGTGTATCATTTTGTTTAGTGCATATCGGAAATGTTTTGTTTATCATTTTGATTAGTGAACATTGGTCGCCTGTGTGTTGCTGGGGTCCACAAGGAGAACAAAGAATAGTAACACTGCTACCGACAAAGCATATTGTAAGAGGTGACTGATGTAGGCCCTAGGGATGCTACCGTATTAAATAAAAAGCAGCGCAGAAATTGAATGTACTTTCCTACTTGTAGACGCATAACTGGCACAATGTACAATCGCTCTTAGGCTCAGATCACATACAAATCACACAGAGTGGTTGACAAGTGGTCGATATGGAGCGTTGGAAGATGAAGAATAAATAATAAAAAGCTTCGAGAGGAGCAAACATTTATAAGTAGACCAGTTAATGGTTAACATTTGTTGAATAAATTTAGAAAAAACTACTCCAAGCCAGTTAAATGGTAGTCATAGACAGCCCTGTGAAGTGACAAGCCATATTTTAAGTGTTAAATAAGTAAACTGGTCAACCACTAGTAACAACTGTTATAAGAAGGAGAAGATGGAGGTATGTTGGACATACCGTTAGAATAAATGATCAAAGAATACCAAAGCAGACATTGAAGTGGGATGCAGAGAGTTCAAGAAAGAGAAGAAAGGACACCCTAGGAAGACCCTGAAACGAACTTTGCTGAGAGAGGCAAGAAATATCGGTCTCAATTCCATGGAAGAGATGAGCGAGTTGCCCAGGATAGAGCTTTATCGAGACATTACTTGCAGGTCCTATGTAACTTATAATGATATGAGAGGAATTATTATTAATTATTATAAGTAAGCATTATATAATTACTTGCCTAACTTATCATTTGTATGTTGACAGTTGGCACTCAGATTTCATCCAGACAAGAACAGAGACAATCCAGATGCTGCAGAGAAGGTAATTTGAAGTCAGGCTATAGACATAATAATAAGATATCTGATTGAACTTCTAGTAATGTAAATGCAATATTACAAGGAGAGATCAGAGCACCATTTTTAGACTCCAATCGTCTCTTGTGTGGTGCTGTGGCCCGCTAGGGAAGCAAAGAATAGTACTACTGCAACCTACAATGCATGTCGTAGAGGCGACTGATGTAGGCCCTAGGGATGCTACCCTAGTAAATAAAAGCAGCACAGAAATCGGATGTACTGGCCTACTTGTAGGGGCATAACTGGAACAATGTACAATCGCTCTTTGGCTCAGATCACATACAAATCACACAGAGTAGTTGACAAGTGGTCGATGGGAAGCGTTCGAAGAAGACTCGAACTCAACACTTAACACTTGATAATCACAGGAACAGAATTCAACAACAACGCTCCAGAGTGCCAGCTGTGTGCACTTCATCATGAAACAGTTCACCACCACCTCTTTAGGTGCCAAGCGCTAGATGATGTCGGGAAGATCCTCCTTTCTCCAAGGTCAGATAAATGGAACACATTATTCAGAACAAAAGAACAACTGACAAACACATGCAGATACCACTACATAGCATTGGGCCAAAGGGCAAGAGCTCAAGTGCCGCTGGATCACTGAAGAAGAAGAAGAAGAAACGCAATTTAACTTTGTAGACACTGTGAAGTTGATTTTGTATAGACATCATATTCTCACTTGTGTACCATTTGTGGTTTACATACATGACTGGCAGTAGGAAGGGTTAGCGCGGCTGATATTGCCAAGCAACACATTGATGGTTTACTTTTCTAATTAAAAAAGGGTTGATTAAATTCCCACACATGATGTTTTACAAATGAGAAAAGGAATTGACCCCACCTACATGCTACATACCTGGTGTTGGAAATGTAAAGTGAAAGACATTTCACACATTTTAGTTGCCATGAGTCAGCTCTTACGTCTGCCCTGTGACCAATCAGATCTTATACCGTGCTATAGTATAATTCCAGTCTTGGTACTTTTTCTTAGTGGGGTTTTCTGTTTGTAAAATCTTACAGTTACACTTCTGTATGAATTTGTTTCCTGTTTAATAATATGTTAATAATATGTATACACTTTGGCCGAAATTAGGATGTGCCTGTTCTACATGCCATACTGGCTTGTAGTAATGGGCGTGAAACGTAGTCATGTTCCTTGCGCACACTGCACAAATCACACAGAATGGTTAACTTGGCTGATGAACACAAACAAATAACACCTTAGTCTGAAAAGGCTGCGGAACATTTTCATTTTTCACATGACTGCCAAACAGATAACATGTTGTTAAGTGTGATTTAGAATTTAGAGGTGGGGTACAGTCAATTCCATTAAATTATTGAAGAAGCTTGAAGATTGGATAAGGAGGGAACTGTCTTCATCTGATACAAGTTATTTCATATGATAAGAAGTGAAGGTTTGTCAGAAGGTATATATGAATAAGTGGGGAAAAAGAGGATCAGTGCTACCAGGAAGAGGATGAATATCAGCTGCTCAAACAGAAAGAACAAGGTCAAAAGATTTCACAATGGTCATAACAGACTGATTTCATCTGTTCTTTTCATTCTTCTCTTCCACCATTTACTTCTTTATAGAAGTGTTGGGTAGAGGGGATGTAGTGATCTTGTATGTGCTTGTTCTAAGGAACTTTGTAAGCTGCTATTCATTTTCTTAAGGCTGTTATTGATGCAGTCGCTCCATCTTTTGCTTGGTCTTGCTCTGTACTTCATCGGTTTAACAAGCTAAAATAGAAGATTGTGATGAGTGGTGTCTGTGGCACAGACAAAATGATAGCACACTTCTCATTACTGTCTACAACAACTGTTGCAAAGGTGCCTTAGATATGAAAACATAGGAAAGCTATGTGGCCATAATGCTACCATTTCCTGAGATTTTTTGTAGATGCCAAAAAGATCTCAGTCTGATGACTCCTTTTTAAAATCATATTCAAGCTGATTATCTGAATATGTGTACAGTAGAAGAATAAAGAAAAAATGAAGTGGATCGCGCTATGAGTTTTGAATTTAATTGCATTTGGAAATGGTGTTGGTTACAATGTCTGATATTACAAATTAAAAGTTTTATAGAATGTTGGAATCTTGTGATACTTCACAACAAATAGGTTACATATTTATTATATATATATATATATTTATTTAGAATAAAAATAGACCTTACTGTTTAGAAAGCAATGGTAAACTACTGAATGTATAAGTGGTGCCTAGAAATCAAAGACTCATTTGTCATGTTTGATGGCGAAGTCCTGTGAAGGATATGTCACGATTTTCATTCATATATATGTATATTTATTAATGGGTCATGCCATTTTACCAGTCATTCTGTATGGATCAAAATGGGGAAGAAGGACAATAAGGGATGCAGGGAGATTTGCATCCCTGCAAATTTTGTGAATGCTTGTTGTTTGCGTACACCAACCTAGAAACATCTAGGGGAGGCCCAAACAATTTATCAAAAGAGTCGAATAGAGACATGTGACATACAACTGACTGACTCATCATGTCAGTACAGACAATGGAAGTGTATTTGTTTCAAGTTAACCGCTTGCGCTCTTCGCTTAGGAAAATAATACAGAATGAAAACTGTTAATTTCTTCAGAAGATGTAAATGTGTATATCTCAAAATGGATGATTGCTCTTAGGCTCAGATCACATACAAATCACAAAGAGTGGTTAACAAGTGGTCGATATGGTCGAAGAAGAAGAAGAAGGATGATTGTGAATGTTCCTAATTCAGAACAGTCTCATCATGGCATAAACATGCACATATACTTTGTCGTAGATCATATACAAGTTACAAGGAGTGATTGAAAAGTGGTCAATGAAAAAATCAAACACAAGCTGGTGCTTGTTAGAAAAGATGTTGCTCAATTGACAACAAGGATACTGTCATGGACTAGGGTGGCAAACCAGAATACCAAAACATGGATGTGCTGGGCTGGAATGTGCAAATTTTGCAGCTGTTAGGCTGGCACTGTAAACTAGTAGCGCAAAACTTAACTTACACCAGCTTTTCAGCACAAACCACATATAGGTCATAGAGAGGGGTTAACAAAAAGTGGTGTTTAGAACAAATGCAAACTTAATGGTTACGGTTAACTTGGATTCTCCTAAACGAGTTAATTCTTATTTTTCATGTTTGTCAGCCTACACGCTATGATATAACAAATAAAAGGCTCATCCTTAGGTTGAAAGGAGCATGCCCCGGCCTGAAGAGGCTTTAATCCCCTATATAACAAATAAACAAAATTTTAAAAAAGTAGAAGGATGCAGTAGTTAAGCTTTTTGTATTTTAACACACATGATGCATGTACACAGCTATTAAATCACACTCCCCACCACAGTTATACATCCAGTCACACACATAATTCTGAATGATGTTCTTCATGTCTTTAGTTCAAAGAAATCAACCGTGCCAATGTGATACTATCAGACAGCACCAAACGGGGCATCTATGACCGTTATGGATCCATGGGAATATATGTAGCTGAGCAGTTTGGTGAAGAGAATGTTAATACATATCTCGTACTCACTAGCAGCTGGTGTAAGGTAGGCATACTAACACAATGTTTTCTCTGTTGCTTGGTTTATTACCTTTTTCTTTCTCTGTTTCTAATGTTTTTATTTCTGTTTTGCTTTGTCTTTGTTTATTTCCTTGTCTACCTATGTTTATAGGACTATCTTGTTTCTTGAGCTTGTCTCTTGTTCCAAAGGTTCAATCACTTGTGAAGCCATCTGGATATTTTTCCTGAGATCCCTATCTCAGTGTAGGTGAGATCAAGTTTCTAGTTCTAGTACGGACGATAAAACATAGGTCCTGTGTTCAAGTTGAGCGTGTAAAAGAACTAGCTGTTCAAAATTGAAAAGAGCAGGCTGAAAAGCTTTTGCTCAGGTAAAATTCATTAGTAAGATTAAAAAATAACATTCCTACAAAATATTTTCATCATTTTCAAAATTACATTGGGTTACCCTCGCAGGTGTTCCCGAATCTGCACCTCTGATGATATCTTCCTGTGTAAGAAAGAGATCAGATCACACATGGTTACTCACCGAAGTGCAATGATGGTGGTCTTATCTATCAATCAGAATCTTCTGTGTTTGCTGAATAAGCACTTACATTCTATTTTTGGCGATTTGAGTATTGAGAATTACTATTTTGTACTGCTAATTTACAATAAATCATTAAGGCAGTGGCAAACCAGATATGTGCTATTTATTATAAATGTAACAGAATAGTCCTTCATATAACATGGACAGAGAAGAGAATAAATAGATCTATCCAAAAGAAACTCAAAATCAAAGAAAACTGGTTAATCCTGCAAATAAAAATAAGAAAATTGAAGTATTTTGGACATATAAAATGCACGAGAGGCTAGAGAAGATAGTTATGGGGGAGACATCTTGGAGTAGAGAAAGACTTGATCTTCCTTTAAATTCCTTCATCCCATTTCAATCTCTTGTTACGCCT
This sequence comes from Arion vulgaris, assembly GCA_020796225.1. Classification (NCBI taxonomy): domain Eukaryota; kingdom Metazoa; phylum Mollusca; class Gastropoda; order Stylommatophora; family Arionidae; genus Arion; species Arion vulgaris. The sequence continues at coordinate 38,040,856 of CM036764.1, forward strand.
CAGTGGTTACCGGGACCCAAATTTGGGGTATAAAGAATAGAACCACTGTTACCTGCCACACATGTCGTAAGAGGCGATCAAGGAGGTTTGGCTGAAATCGGATGCACATATCCGCTAGGGAATGCTAACCCGAAACAAATGCTTGCAGAAAACCCATGCACCAGGCCATAAGGCGCATAACATGGTGCAACGACCCTTCACAATGAGGAATGAGATAACGGATTCTATGGTCGCCAATCTGCCTCTGAGATTTAGCCACGCAGTAAGAATGTCAGACCTACCATCACGAGGGTGGCCAAAACTTACTGCGGGAAGAGATCGGCACAAACGGGAAGCAAAAATTATAGGAATTATATTCTACAGAATTGCCCTCAATATGCAGACTTGAGTAGAAAGAGGTGGCCCACTTACACCATTCTCCAAGACAAACTATGGCGTGGGTGATAATCTGAGGCAGACGGCTGCCTTTATTAGAGAATCAGAAATCCCAATCTAGTGAGAACGCAGAAGAAGAAGAATCTCTTGTTTTAGTGAACCTATATATTCAAAACCGTTCACATTTTCAATTTTCTCTGTCCCTTGATAAAAAAATATCCTTTGTCAATCTTGTCATCAAACCTCTAGCTACTACACTGCAATTATTGAATGAACTGGATAGTTAATATTAATTATTCTACTATTGAAATTGAATACCCTATTTCCCAACACCACAATGCTCAGTGGTTAATCTCTAAACAAGCTCAACTTACAAATAAATAATCGGGCAAAGTTTATTAAAGTTCCAGTTACTTTATGCCATGATTAACTTGTGATACCACTGTTGTGTGTGTTTGTCATAGTTTGCCGAGTGGCAATGAGATGACTATTTACTTTTCAGTGCTTATACCATCAGGCTGTTGCTATGTTGGCATTATTTTTATATTGATATTATTGTGACATGCTTTATTTATTTATCTAACAGTTGTTTTAACTTGTGATTCATTCACATCATTCTTAGTTCTTGGTTGAACAATAGTTATTTGTTGTAGCATTGTTTATGTCTTCCCATACTATTTTCTGTAGAATTGTATTTATGTCTTCCCATACTGTTTTCTGTAGAATCTTGTCTTCCCATACTATTTTCTGTAGAATCTTGTCTTCCCATACTATTTTCTGTAGAATCTAGTCTACACATAATATTTTCTGTAGAATCATGTCTTCCCATACTGTTTTCTGTAGAATTGTATTTATGTCTTCCCATACTATTTTCTGTAGAATCTTGTCTTCTCATACTATTTTCTGTAGAATCTTATCTTCCCATACTATTTTCTGTAGAATTGTATTTATGTCTTCCCATACTGTTTTCTGTAGAATCTTGTCTTCCCATACTATTTTCTGTAGAATTGTATTTATGTCTTCCCATACTGTTTTCTGTAGAATCTTGTTTTCCCATACTATTTTCTGTAGAATTGTATTTATGTCTTCCCATACTATTTTCTAATAGAATAGGTTCCAGTTACTCAATGGTGAAAATGAACAGAACATTGAAGACAAATGGACTAAGATAAAGGACACACTATTGGGGCAGCAAATAGTAGCACAGGATTAAAGACGAAAGACAGAAAACCCTGGATAAGCGATGACACCTGGAAATGTATTCAAGAAAGAAGATGAAACTAGCGATATTTAATACTAAGGATGCAACAGATGAAATCCAAGCTAAAGAGGAATACAGACTAAAAGACAAGGAAGTGAAAAGAGCGGCTAGAAGAGATAAAAGAGCATATGTCAATCGACTTGCTGAAGAAGGGAAAAGGCAACTAAGACTGGAAACAGTAAAATGCTATACAACACACTAAAACAACTTACTGGAACTTTTGTTTCAAAGGGTGGCCCAATCAAGAGTAAAGATGGTAAAGTTCTGACATCAGATACCGAGCAGAAGAAAAGATGGGCAGAACATTTTGAAGAAATATTAAATAGACCTGATCCACCAGTACTACTCAAGTTTGACGATGAGGCAAGAAACAGCTCCTACCAATTAACGAAGAAATGATAAGTGTAGCTGAGGTCAAGGAGGCAATCGATTCCTTGATAAACAATAAGGCAGCGGGTGATGACAACATTATTGCAGTAAATGCTCAAAGCGGCTGATGATACAACTATTAGCCAGGTGCAAGAACTATTTAATTAAAGTATGGGAAGAAGAAACTGTCCCAGATCAATGGAAGAAGGGAATAATTGTTAAGATCCCCAAAAAGGTGATCTCAAAGATTGCAACAACTGGAGAGGGATCACTCTATTATCAGTAATGACCAAGACTTTCTGCAAAATCATTCTAGAATCAAAGGAGCAGTGGACACAACCCTGAGAGAAGAACAAGCTGGTTTTAGACCTAGGAGAAGCTGCTTAGACCAAATAATTACCCTACAACTAATTTTGGAGGAACATATTGAGAAGCAACAACCACTCATACTAAATTTCATCGATTTTAAAAAGCCTTTGATAGTCTACACAGAATCTCTCTGTGGAATATTCTGAGATGCTATGGAATACCAGACGAAATAATAAACATTATTAAGAGCCTCTATGATGGTTCACAGTGAGCAGTCCGCACCGATGGTGGACACAGCGACTGGTTTATGGTTGACACCGGAGTAAAGCAAGGCTGTATTCTATCTCCGCTATTGTTTGGAGTGGCCATTGACTGGGTGATGCAAAAATGTTGCAGGGGCGAAACTGGCATCGATTGGGTAGAAAATAGTCAACTAGAAGATTTGGATTTTGCAGATGATATTGCCTTGTTAAGTAGAAACAACCAAGATATGCAAAGAAAAACAGACAACTTGTCATCTATAGCATCAAAAGTTGGACTGCAGATAAGCTATGAAAAAACAAATATAATGAAGACACCTATGGCAAGTAATGCAGATATCACACTGGAATCTAAAATGATAAAAATAACAGCAGTTCACCTATTTAGGTAGCAATTTTGATTGCACAGGAAATGTTAAAAAGAAATTATGATACGAATTGGCAAAGCAACATCAGCTTTTAAAAGTCTAAATAAAATATGGAACTGCAAGTTATATAGTATTAAAACTAAATTACGAATTTTCAATTCAAATGTTGTATCAATCCTAACATATGCCAGCGAGAGTTGGAAAATGACTAAAGATATAGAAAGCAAGTTGAATGCATTTGAAAATAGATGTCTGCGAAAAATAATGAATATAAAATGGAACAATTCAGAAGTTATGAAATCAGAGACATGTCTGGTCAACCACTAGTGACAACTGTTATAAGAAAGAGAAGATGGAGATATGTTGGATACACCTTGAGGAGAAATGATCAACGAATATCAAAGCAGGCATTGAAGTGGGATGCAAAGGGTTCAAGAAAGAGAGGTAGACCTAAGGAGACCCTGAAACGAACTTTGCTGAGAGAGGCGGAAATATCGGTCTCAGTTCCATGGAGGAGATTGAGCGAGTTGCCCAGGATAGACCGGTATGGAGAAATTACTTGCAGGCCCTATGTAACGTATAACGGTACAAGAGGAATTATTATCATTATACTATTTTCTGTAGAATCTTGTCTTCCCATACTATTTTCTGTAGAATCTTGTCTTCCCATGCTATTTTCTGTAGAATCTTGTCTTCCAATACTACTTCCATGATTCGTATTATCCCATACTATTTTCTATAGATTTGTTTTCTTTCACATACTATTGTCTATAGATTCGTTTTCTTTCACATACTATTCTCTATAGATTCGTTTTTTTCATATACTATTTTCTATAGATTCAGTTTTTTTCCACATACTATTTTCTATAGATTCATTTTCTTTTACATACTATTTTCTATAGATTCAGTTTTTTTCCACATACTATTTTCTATAGATTCGGTTTTTTTCCACATACTATTTTCTATAGATTCATTTTCTTTTACATACTATTTTCTATAGATTCATTTTCTTTCACATACTATTTTCTATAGATTCGGTTTTTTTCCACATACTATTTTCTATAGATTCATTTTCTTTTACATACTATTTTCTATAGATTCATTTTCTTTTACATACTATTTTCTATAGATTCATTTTCTTTTACATACTATTTTCTATAGATTCATTTTCTTTCACATACTATTTTCTATAGATTCGGTTTTTATCCACATACTATTTTCTATATATTTGTTTTCTTTTACATACTATTTTCTATAGATTCATTTTTTTACATACTATTTTCTATAGATTCGTTTTCTTCTACATACTATTTTCTGTAGATTATTTTTTTCACATACTGTCTATAGATTTAATATATGTCATCCCATATTAATTTTTGTAGATCCACAAGTATAGTTTGATACTAATAACATTTCTAATAACAACTATTCATCAACAGGCATTGGGTATTTTTTGTGGCATCATCACTGGATGCTATTGTTGTTGCTGTTGCTGCATGTGTTGCAACTTCTGCTGTGGAAGATGCCGACCGCAAGCACCAGATGATGGTGAATATGCCCACCTACATGTGAGTAATATTAATGAATACTTGACTTGCTGCAATCTGACTTCTGACGTTTTATACCATTTTTTCAATACACTTTTCTATTTTCATCTCATCTAGGATGTGCATTTTTCATGGGATGTGTTCATTTATATTATCTTCTTGCCCATGTGTTGTTGGGACTCCCAAGGGGAGCAAAGAATAGTAACACTACAACATAGAAGGCATGTTGTAAGAGGCGACTGAGGTAGGGGTTTAGGGAAGCTGCCCTAGTAAATAAAGAGTATAGCAGAAATTGGATGTGCTGGCCTACTTGTAGGGGCATAACTGGCACAACGACAATAGCTCTTAGGCTCAGATCATATACAATTCACAAAGATCCATATGGAACATTCGAAGAAGAATATTATCTTCTCAACACTTTATTCCAGAAAACATTGCTGGCTCTGCAGGTCCTATTGTCTGAACTGTGCAACCAGTGCAAGCTTGCCATGCAGTGGATTCCGTCTCACTGTGAAATACCAAGAAAAGAGACATCAGACCAACTGTGAAAGGAAGATGTTGTAAATAAGCAATGAAATGTACCAACTACAAATTATCAGAGGAAACAATCAAATCAATCAGAAAGCTACCTTCCTTCCTTTCATTTGCTTGAAATATTGTCTTTATACTCAACGATTTCTCTTGTATAGACTTCACTGTTATTTGTAGCTCACACAGAGATCCGTGTAGCTTTATGTCTATTGTTGTTTCATTGTACCAGTGAGTTTGCCTCAGTATATCATTTTCAGGGTCGTCTTGAAGTATGTGCTCTACTCGCCTGCCCAGCGTGTTCGTAGCGTGTTGGACGACAGGTGATAAACCCCCTGTGAGTGCGGTTTAATTTCCTCGGCTGGCAGAAAAGCCACAGGTTCTCCAGATTTACAGTGTTCGTGGCTCCGAAGGGTTACGATGTCCATGGCACCGAGCTGAAAGCTCAAGTGCTTCTGGGTCAGAAAAAAAAAAGTATGTGCTCTGCAGTCTGATGTACCTGTTTACATGGCTGAATTGCCAATATTTAATTTTGTATACATGTGGAATTATTAAGAGAAATAAAATTCAGACAAGTATTTTGGGCACATAAAAAGACATGACACCCTGATAAAACATTTACTAGAGGGGAAAGTTGAGGGGGAAGAGCAAGAGGAAGACCGAGAGATAAGTGGGAGGGAAACTTTAAGAAATGGACAGGTTACAGTCTAGCAGTGTGCAACACCAAGGCGAAAGACAGAGGATACTGGAGATTCATTGCAGCCAACCTTCGATGTGGAGACGGCACCTGATGATGATGATACATGTGGCTGCCGAGTCACCTAGATGGCTACCTTTACCAACATTAAACAACTACCAAACAATGAACAGATTAGAACAAGTTGTCATTCTGTGCATCAGAACAAGAGACAATTGACTCCAGAGCAAGATGAATATAACATTCAAGATTGACAATTCAGTCATGCGTACAGGTACACCTGATAGGAAAACAAAGATCAGAATACTAAGAGCATGCATATTCCTAGTGGCAACGTACGCGTGTGAAGCATGGACATTTAATAAGGTAGTGGAAAAATATGTGCTTTTGAATATAAGTGTTACAGAAGAGTCCTTCGAATATCATGGACAGAGAAGAGAACAAATAGGAAGACCACGGAGAAGATTGATTCAGGATGTGACTGATGGTTTGAACATGACGGCTGCAGAAGACGAACATCTGACATATGAGAGAGAGAAATTCTGGAGGACTGTTGGGGGAGGGAGGGAAGTTCTGCTCTTGACAAGCTATTTGATGATGACGATGACAGGTACCCCAGACTGCAGAGCACATAGTTCAAGATGTCACCAATGATAGCATAATGAGCCAAACTCACTGGTCCAATGAAACAAACACTGAAAATTAACCTACGCCCATCTCAGTGTGAACTACAAAAGACAGTGAGGTTTATTCAAGAGACAACATTCAGATATAGACACTTTCAACTGGTCACAAAAAAAAGACAAAAGAAGGAGTGCAGTTAAGTAATCTAAAGAAAACGGTAATCATATCGTACACATGAGAGGGGGTCCTTTGGCGTAGAGGTTAGTTGCTCACCTCTTGTGCCAAAGGTAACCAGTTCGCTCCTTCATGGAGTCATCAGGATATTATTACAGAGATCCCTAATCTCGGTGTAGGGGAGATCAAGTTCCTAGTCCTATCGGAGACGGATGATAAAACTTGAAGTCCCGTGTTAAATTTGAGCATGTAAAAGAACCTTTGACAGTTCAAAATTGAGAAGAGCAGGCTGGAAAACCTCTGCCCGGGCAAAATAATTAGAAATGAATTAGAAATATCATACATTCTCATCTGTTTGGTATGACCCAGTAAACCTGTCAGAAACCCATCTTCTTTCTTCTTCTTTTATCCTCTCTGGCCTTTATCAAGCAAACGATAGAACAGGAGTAACTAATTTCTCAGCACACTACGTATAGATTACTACAGAAACTCCCAACGGTCCTAAAATGAAAATCTGTGACTAAGAACGAATAACTAAATAAATTCAAAAAAACTAGAAGTGGAAAAAAAGAAGAGAAACAATAAAAAATATATGTATATTGTTTAGTTTAGTCGTCGGATCACCATCACTGCACATCAAACAAATTAGTCCATAAGTGCTCCGATCTCTCCTCAGTATGTCCATCAGCGTGTGGTGACTAACGACACCAGTTCTTTGTTGGTTTACAATTCTTCTTTGTCTACCAGCATAGCGTTCATTGTCGAGCAACACCACACTTAACTTGAGTTCTTGCAGTCTGGTTAGTGTTGTGGATTCACCGCTATTACGTGAATCATGTACACGCCTCTCTCCCTTAAGGAATTTATAATATCAGCCTGGTCCATTGCTCCTCCGCTTTGGACATCAGCCCAAATTCCCCCCCACGTGCATGTTCATTCCCCCTTACACGTGCATGCCCTGGCACAAAAATAAAACTGATCTTTGTCAGCTGAGACCTCCCTAGCGATTCTATCCAATGTCTCCTAGCCCATCCTGTTTCAATCTTCCTGAGCATACTCATTGAGTCACTGAGAAAACATGCATGGATAAAGTCTGTGATTCTAGCCAAATCATCGCTTTGGTAACCTCCATGATTTCCATAGTGAGACTGCTCGTAGTCACGGCAAAACCACCACTGTCTTCCTTCACAACATCACCTCCGACCTGAGCAGTGAAAGCCCACGAGCTCCGCACATGTCGAATCACCGAACCATCCGTATAAATGATTACATCATGCTCAGATGCGTTCTCAGAAATCAATGCCTGAACCTCTGCCTCCACGACAAGTGGGTTGTGTTGCCTGCATTCTTTATCAAGTTCGATGCATACAGAAAAGGATGTAGCGATTCCTGTTGGCACTGGTATCCATTCTTCACCGGGATCAATATCTTCAAGTGTACACACCTGTTCAATACAGTCCTCGCCCTGACCCATCCAAGATTTTCCTCTTTTTAACCTATTTCCTTTTGTCTCTTTATTTCCAAGTGCAGAGGATGTTGTGTGTCAGCATTGACTCAAGGTATGCTCTGCACGGCTCATCAGTATTCTATACTCCATAGTAGGATAGTCAAGGAGATAGCGCATTGCCCTGCACGACGTGTCTTTACTGCAACCAAGTATAACGCGCATCGCCTCGTTCTGTATTCTTTCCAGTCGCTCTATCTGACTATGACTGAGAGTCAGGATCGCCAGCGCATACTCAAGCACAGAAAGGACCAGACCCTGGTATAAAAGACAAAGATGGCGCTGTTCACAATCCGCCGCAGCCATTACCCTCATCGCCAGCAAACCTTTCCTCGCTTTCATTATCACATGAGCTATGTGTTCCGTAAAGCTAGACTACGATCAAAACGCAGCCCCAGGTATTTCATAGACTGAGACCGCTCCACCACCTCTGAACACAAAACCACAGATGGTGTTGGAGTGTTGACGATGTGGTTGTTTAAAGAGAACCATGTCACCGCTGCTTTTGTGGGGTTGACCAATGCTCCTGCTTCAACGCACCATCTACCTATGCGGTCGAGTTCTGACTGAAGTTCCTCCACAAGCTGTTCTCTATACTTGCCCTGACGATACACCAACACATCATCTGCATATGACATTGTCCTTCCTCTACCCGTGATCTGCTCTTTTGTGATGCTCACAGTATAGGCATTGAACAACACCGGAGATAATGGTGACCCCTGTGGTAAGCCAAGGTGGATTGTTGTTGGTGATGACGCCCAACTGCCACATTTAAACACTATCTTCGCTGGAAAAGGGCCAAAGATCCAATTGAGGAGGAATGGGCTGATATTGAGTTCAGTCAGCTGCACCATTAAAAAATGCAACGGCACTCTATTATAGGCATCTTCAAGGTCAATTGCAGCAGCACATGTCTCAATGCCCGAGTGAAAACCCTCATAGACATCGTAGGCGAACACGGCTGCGTTACGCCATGTCTCTCTATATGGACGGTACCCTCCAAGGGTGGGTGGAAGGAGACGTAACCTCTCTAGTTGACAGGATATTTTCCTGGCAATTATTTTCTCCAGCAACTTGCCTATTGTATTCTGCATGGTGATTACCCGATAGCCCTGAATTTTTGTGTGGTCTTTGCCAGGCTTCGGCAGATGTACCGATGTCCATGTATGTATATTGTGATATAGTGGAGTTTTAAGATGTCTGTAACTCATCAATCCATCTTTTTCTTGGTCTGCTCCTTCCTCTTGATGATTCCATTATCAGAAACACATAACATTGAATATTTATCAATAGCTTGACTTCTGGAATTATTTGTCTTTTCTTCCAAGGAGGAAGTCAGCAGTTCTCCAGATGAACCAGTCACAACACAACCTCTAATTATGGGCGCAAGCAGTAACAAAACTGATGAGCACATAGATAATGCTGGTGAAAGGACCAACTTCACAGCCACTAACCAACGATCATACGGCGCTGATCATACATCTGGGGGAGATACAAGTAATATAGCCAGCAAGTGAGACTAGAATACTCCTCACATATAGAACTCATGTTGTTTAAAACTGGATGTAAAAATGTCATATGTTTTCTCTCATTTTTCTTGCCATTATTTTTTGGGGAAGTATTCCACATGTAAATTTTGTGAATTATTTTCTGTGACAGTACTGTGATGAAGTGTCTCCTATTGTTAGAAGATATTTTCTGTGACAGCACTGTGATGAAGTGTCTCCTATAGTTAGAAGATATTTTCTGTGACAGCACTGTGATGAAGTGTCTCCTATAGTTAGAAGATATTTTCTGTGACAGTACTGTGATGAATTGTCTACTATAGTTATAAGATATTTTCTGTGACAGCACTGTGATGAATTGTCTCCTATTGTTAGAAGATATTTTCTGTGACAGAACTGTGATGAAGTGTCTCCTATTTTTAGAAGATATTTTCTGTGACAGAACTGTGATGAAGTGTCTCCTATAGTTAGAAGACATTTTCTGTGACAGCACTGTGATGAAGTGTCTACTATAGTTAGAAGATATTTTCTGTGACAGAACTGTGATGAAGTGTCTCCTATTTTTAGAAGATATTTTCTGTGACAGCACTGTGATGAAGTGTCTCCTATAGTTAGAAGACATTTTCTGTGACAGCACTGTGATGAAGTGTCTCCTATTGTTAGAAGATATTTTCTGTGACAGAACTGTGATGAAGTGTCTCCTATAGTTAGAAGATATTTTCTGTGACAGCGCTGTGATGAATTGTCTCATATTGTTAGAAGATATTTTCTGTGACAGCACTGTGATGAAGTGTCTCCTATAGTTAGAAGATATTTTCTGTGACAGCACTGTGATGAAGTGTCTCCTATAGTTAGAAGATATTTTCTGTGACAGAACTGTGATGAAGTGTCTACTATAGTTAGAAGATATTTTCTGTGACAGAACTGTGATGAAGTGTCTCCTATTGTTAGGAGATTTTTGTGAGATTTTTTCTTTGCTAAACTGTCCTTTATAGCAGCCTGTCAGAGGAGTTTCCACATGGTGTGTCTGAAACTACCAGGTTGGTGAAATTTCTTCAATTTATGTTATTGGAATATCTCTCATATTGTGTATGGTGATAAACAAGTTTTTGTCTCTTGTCGTCTGTACTTTTTCCATCCAGTGTCACAGTGGTTCCCAAACTGTGCCCACCAGTGACCCAGAGATCTGTTGTGAATTGACTTGAGAATCCCAACTTTGTACAAAAGAAGATGTTACCATGGCCCTCATAGAGTGGGGCAGCAAAGAGAATTTTCGTTTAAACCAATCTACCTTCAACTGCCAGATTGCAAGAGCTGGGATTAAAGATTGGAGTAGTCAGAAAAGAACAGCACAACAGATATATGAGTAGGCTCATCAATCAACATCGAACCGATACAGTTAGTCACTGGACACTGTTGAAGATATTGCAAAGGAGATCGGAGCACCTATGGACATTTCCGGAGAGCAATGAAGATATTCCAAACTGAAGTTGAAGTTCAATATGAACATGTCTAATTTCTCTGCTACAGTCCCACTCTAAACCAATTTGTACATTATGAAAACCTTACATGGCCAGAAAAGTAAATGAGCACCAGCCCCTGATAGTTGGATGCTTGTACAAAGGCATGAACTTTCTGAAACATTGATTGTGACTATAAATACATGACTATAAATGAGTTGGTTAGCAGGTTGCCAGAAAACCACTTGAGTGTTACAGTAATTACTTCAGTTTTCATTTTGTATTCTTAAAGAGTGTTTTTCTACACGTTCTTCTCATGCCCCATTGAAAAGTATTTTTACACTCTGGGCAGAATTATTACTGTACTTTCATCTTGCTCAAAGAATCGCAGTTCTTATACCGTAACAGATGACAGCGTTCACATCTTGCAGCCAACTTACACTAATCAAGAAATCCCATCACTATCTGTTATGATGTTATGCGATCAATGTCATGGCACACTGGGCATTCCCATGCGTTCTCCTTCCTCAGATGCAGCAACCATTCAAAAGTCCACTCATGAGAAGTTGATTAGTATAACTTCTCTCTCTCTGTGGCTACCACGAATTCGACGTTGTCTGGCATGCTCAGACTTAACTCCCAATACTCGCAATCGTTCTAGTGTCTAAGACTTGCCCATATCACAGAAATGAGTGCATAACGCATTGATAACATTAACTCTGTCCATACTTCTGCCAGTTTGAGTTGGAGCATTATTTGCAAGAAAGTCAGCACGTTCATTGCCCTACACTCCAGCATGTTCAGGTGTGTACAGTCAAGTCAGGGTCTTGAGATGTGACCACCAAATGCTGTCCACCAATCCGCGCGCAGTCTTTCAGACTCGATTGATGCATTATACATCTGCGTCGTATTTCCTAGAATTATCAACTGTTCAGTTTTAATATCTGATGTCATACTTGCACTACTCTTACTTTCTGCCCGCATGGGTAATAATGACTTTTGGTAATTTACAATTTTCTCGTTATTCTTTCCATGTTGTATTTAGTCTCAACTGTGATCTTTTACTTATATTGCAATTGTATCTTTATATCTTATCAATGATCTGCTGGAGGACCAGTCAACAGTTGGGGAGTTGAAGGTGGATAAGGGGGATATTCTTCAGTCTTTTCGCGACTGTCTGTTGGATGAGGACACTAAAATCGATGTTGAATCGATCAAGCGATTTAGGCAGTTTGGAGTTACCCGTTGTACAGGTTGAACTGGATGCCTGAGAGGCAGAGTGAGAGGTGTGTTTAATCAGTGAGCCACGGAAACCATCAGTATGCATACTCTTCGATATGTGTTGGGGGAGACTGAACACCTATGGGTCTGCCTGGAGTGCAGCGATGCCAGTTTAGTAACCAATAACGAATCTTATCAATGGGACTTATTCTGAGATTTACAGTTGGGAAATATTTCACATGTATGATGTGTGTTACTAGTAGACTTTACATGTAAATGTGTAACAAGTGGTTCTAGAAGATTTTACATGTACGATGTGTGGTACTAGAAGACTTTACACATAACCTGAGGTACTAGATAACACGTAACTTGAGGTACTAGAAGACTACACGTAACTTGGGGTACTAGACAGCTTCACATGTAGCTTGCTGTACTAGACGACTTTACACGTATGATGTGTGGTAATGGAATAATTTACCTGTTACATATGTGTTTCAGAAAGAGTACCCGTATGACGTATGGTCCTAACAAACTTGTACCTGTATGATCTTTATCTATATGATGGGTGGTGGTGGAAGAATTTACCTGTGTGATGGTTGAGGGTGGAAGAATTTACCTTTGTGATGGTTGATGGTGGAAGAATTTACCTATGTGATGGTTGATGGTGGAAGAATTTACCTTTGTGATGGTTGAGGGTGGAAGAATTTACCTGTGTGATGGTTGAGGGTGGAAGAATTTACCTTTGTGATGGTTGATGGTGGAAGAATTTACCTATGTGATGGTTGATGGTGGAAGAATTTACCTTTGTGATGGTTGAGGGTGGAAGAATTTACCTGTGTGATGGTTGAGGGTGGAAGAATTTACCTTTGTGATGGTTTGATGGTTGCTGGTGGAAGGATTTACCTGTATGCTGATTGATGGTGGAAGAATTTACCTGTGTGATAGTTGATGGTGGAAGAATTTACCTGTGTGATGGTGGAAGAATTTGACTGTGTGATGGTGGAAGAATTTACCTGTGTGATGGTTGATGGGGGAAGAATTTACCTGTGTGCTGGTTGATGGTGGAAGAATTTGCCTGTGTGATGGTGGAAGAATTTTCCTGTGTGATGGGGGAAGAATTTACCTTTATGATGGGGGAAGAATTTACCTTTGTGGTGGGGGAAGAATTTACCTCTGTGATGGTTGATGGTGGAAGAATTTGTCTGTGTGATGGTGGAAGAATTTACCTGTGTGATGGGGGAAGAATTTACCTTTGTGATGGTGGAAGAATTTACCTGTTGATGGGGGAAGAATTTACCTGTGTGATGGGGGAAGAATTTACCTTTGTGATGGGGGAAGAATTTACATATGTGATGTGTAGTACTGGAAATATACATGTATATGTGGTACTGGAAGGCTATACCTGTATGATGTGCAGCGCTGAAAGATTCTACCTGTGATATGTGCTGTAGACAGACTTGTAAACATCAATAAACCCTCACATATTCTGTGCTGGCTGAAAGTTTGTGAGGAAAACTTCAACATTTTATTGACATATTATCGTCCTGTAGCAATAGTGCACCGTTTAATCTAATGCAACTTAATATATGCTATATACTTATTTAGTCTGACTTGCAGTCGTTCCATCAAGGGCTGCAGTGAGAGATGTTCTCTTATGGACTACTATTGACCTTTGGATAACTACTTCATTGTTTGGTAATGTGTCTTAGCATCTATAGCTTGCACACTAAGTAATAATAGGTGGCGCTGTAGATATAGATTATCTACATGTGTTCATTTTAAACACAGCTGCACCCACATATGTACATGTGTTAATTCTAGTATGTCTAGTTTGTGATTTTTTTATTTGAGTACAGCTATTTTTGTACATGTAATTTGAATTTGCATACACTCACAGTTTGTACATCTATTTCAGCATGGCTAGTTTGTACATGTGTTAATTTGAGTATGGTTTACATTCAATGTTTGTACATGTGTTAATTTGAGTGTGGCCTACATTCACTGTTTGTACATGTGTTAATTTCAGTATGTCTACATTCAATTTTGTACATGTGTTAATTTGAGTGTGGCCTACATTCACTGTTTGTACATGTGTTAATTTGAGTATGGCATACATTCACTGTTCGTACATGTGTAAATTTGAGTATGGCATACATTCACTGTTTGTATATGTGTTAATTTGAGTATGGCATACATTCACTGTTTGTATATGTGTTAATTTGAGTATGGCCTACATTCAATGTTTGTACATGTGTTAATTTGAGTATGGCATACATTCACTGTTTGTATATGTGTTAATTTGAGTATGTCCTACATTCATTGTTTGTACATGTGTTAATTTGAGTATGGCCTACATTCACTGTTTATATCTCTATTTCAACATGGTCATTTTATTCATTTGCTATGTGTGAGTGTGGTTACATTTTCTGTTTGTACGTTATTTTATGAACACACACATACTCACACATATTGTTTACTATTTGAATGATATTCAACCTAAAGTTGTTCTTATACTTTGTCTCTTTTTTGTGTGTTGAGTTTTGTTGCCAAAGACCTTAATTCTTTTATCATTTTGAGTCTTTCTAAAACATACTTCCATTATTGTGTTACTGCAGTTTCCACCGATGCTTTCTTGTTTGTGTGAATAATTTCTTTCTTAAAATGTAGTTCAGATAATGTTTGCACTAACATGCTAGTCAATTTATATCATTTGTTGACATTGAAGTCATCAAGGGAAACAAATAATAACTGTTATTTAGGATTCATGCCAAAGTGCATAAGGAGATCACAACTGTCTACATCTCCATGGTAACTAGCATTCTATATCAGATCTCTGAGTGAAATATTATATTACATCTCCATGGTAACTAGCATTCTATATCAGATCTCTGAGTGAAATATGATATTACATCTCCATGGTAACTAGCATTCTATATCAGATCTCTGAGTGAAATATGATATTACATCTCCATGGTAACTAGCATTCTATATCAGATCTCTGAGTGAAATATTATATTACATCTCCATGGTAACTAGCATTCTATATCAGATCTCTGAGTGAAATATGATATTACATCTCCATGGTAACTAGCATTCTATATCAGATCTCTGAGTGAAATATGATATTACATCTCCATGGTAACTAGCATTCTATATCAGATCTCTGAGTGAAATATTATATTACATCTCCATGGTAACTAGCATTCTATATCAGATCTCTGAGTGAAATATGATATTACATCTCCATGGTAACTAGCATTCTATATCAGATCTGAGTGAAATATTATATTACATCTCCATGGTAACTAGCATTCTATATCAGATCTCTGAGTGAAATATTATATTACATCTCCATGGTAACTAGCATTCTATATCAGATCTCTGAGTGAAATATTATATTACATCTCCATGGTAACTAGCATTCTATATCAGATCTGAGTGAAATATGATATTACATCTCCATGGTAACTAGCATTCTATATCAGATCTGAGTGAAATATTATATTACATCTCCATGGTAACTAGCATTCTATATCAGATCTCTGAGTGAAATATTATATTACATCTCCATGGTAACTAGCATTCTATATCAGATCTGAGTGAAATATTATATTACATCTCCATGGTAACTAACATTCTATATCAGATCTCTGAGTGAAATATGATATTACATCTCCATGGTAACTAGCATTCTATATCAGATCTGAGTGAAATATTATATTACATCTCCATGGTAACTAGCATTCTATATCAGATCTGAGTGAAATATGATATTACATCTCCATGGTAACTAGCATTCTATATCAGATCTGAGTGAAATATTATATTACATCTCCATGGTAACTAGCATTCTATATCAGATCTGAGTGAAATATGATATTACATCTCCATGGTAACTAACATTCTATATCAGATCTGAGTGAAATATTATATTACATCTCCATGGTAACTAGCATTCTATATCAGATCTGAGTGAAATATTATATTACATCTCCATGGTAACTAGCATTCTATATCAGATCTGAGTGAAATATTATATTACATCTCCATGGTAACTAGCATTCTATATCAGATCTGAGTGAAATATTATATTACATCTCCATGGTAACTAGCATTCTATATCAGATCTGAGTGAAATATTATATTACATCTCCATGGTAACTAGCATTCTATATCAGATCTGAGTGAAATATGATATTACATCTCCATGGTAACTAGCATTCTATATCAGATCTGAGTGAAATATTATATTACATCTCCATGGTAACTAGCATTCTATATCAGATCTGAGTGAAATATTATATTACATCTCCATGGTAACTAGCATTCTATATCAGATCTGAGTGAAATATTATATTACATCTCCATGGTAACTAGCATTCTATATCAGATCTGAGTGAAATATTATATTACATCTCCATGGTAACTAGCATTCTATATCAGATCTGAGTTAAATATATTACATCTCCATGGTAACTAACATTCTATATCAGATCTGAGTTAAATATATTACATCTCCATGGTAACTAGCATTCTATATCAGATCTGAGTTAAATATATTACATCTCCATGGTAACTAGCATTCTATATCAGATCTGAGTGAAATATTATATTACATCTCCATGGTAACTAGCATTCTATATCAGATCTTTGAATGAAATATTATATTACATCTCCATGGTAACTAGCATTCTATATCAGATCTGAGTTAAATATATTACATCTCCATGGTAACTAACATTCTATATCAGATCTGAGTTAAATATATTACATCTCCATGGTAACTAGCATTCTATATCAGATCTGAGTTAAATATATTACATCTCCATGGTAACTAGCATTCTATATCAGATCTGAGTGAAATATTATATTACATCTCCATGGTAACTAGCATTCTATATCAGATCTGAGTGAAATATATTACATCTCCATGGTAACTAGCATTCTATATCAGATCTTTGAATGAAATATTATATTACATCTCCATGGTAACTAGCATTCTATATCAGATCTTTGAATGAAATATTATATTACATCTCCATGGTAACTAGCATTCTATATCAGATCTGAGTGAAATATTATATTACATCTCCATGGTAACTAACATTCTATATCAGATCTGAGTGAAATATGATATTACATCTCCATGGTAACTAGCATTCTATATCAGATCTGAGTGAAATATATTACATCTCCATGGTAACTAGCATTCTATATCAGATCTTTGAATGAAATATTATATTACATCTCCATGGTAACTAGCATTCTATATCAGATCTTTGAATGAAATATTATATTACATCTCCATGGTAACTAGCATTCTATATCAGATCTGAGTGAAATATTATATTACATCTCCATGGTAACTAACATTCTATATCAGATCTGAGTGAAATATTATATTACATCTCCATGGTAACTAGCATTCTATATCAGATCTGAGTGAAATATGATATTACATCTCCATGGTAACTAACATTCTATATCAGATCTGAGTGAAATATTATATTACATCTCCATGGTAACTAGCATTCTATATCAGATCTGAGTGAAATATTATATTACATCTCCATGGTAACTAACATTCTATATCAGATCTTTGAATGAAATATTATATTTCCCCCAAACTATACTGTTATTTTTGTCCATTCTCTTTGTTGTCCTTTGTCTTCTTTTCCTGTCACTTTTGCAGATTATCACAATGTACTGTAATATTGTAAGCAATTATATGTAATTAATAAATATACAACCATTAGTGATTATGTCGTTACATTTTTGAGATTTTCAATAAACTTCAGCCTGTACATCCTAAAATATTGAGTTTGTCTTATAAATGTTTTAACGTATAGCACATAAACTGTGGTTAGCAAATGTCTGTGTGTCGTAATCAAATAGCTTGTCTTGTGTTGAACTTTGCCACCCTAATAGTCTTTCGGAATTTCTCTCTCTCATAGATCAGATGTGCCGTCTCTGCAGCCGTCATGCTCAAACTATGTTACATCCTGAATCCATCTTCTCTGTGGTCTTCCTCATTTCCGGGATGCCTCCTACCATGATGATCTTCTCCAACCATTCGTGTCTCTTTATATGTCAAAAATACTTCAAATGACACACTACCATTTTTTCTTACACTGCAATGACACTAAATGTTTCCTTACACTGCAATGACTCTACCATTTTTTCTTACACTGCAATGGCACTAAATGTTTCCTTACACTGCAATGACTCTACCATTTTTTCTTACACTGCAATGGCACTAAATGTTTTCTTACACTGCAATGGCACTAAATGTTTTCTTACACTGCAATGATACTAAATGTTTTCTTACACTGCAATAACACTAAATGTTTTCTTACACTGCAATGATACTAAATGTTTTCTTACACTGCAATGATACTAAATGTTTTCTTACACTGCAATGATACTACCATTTTTTCTTACACTGCAAAGACACTATAATTTTTTTCTTACATTGTAGTGAAACACTACAATTTTCTCTTACACCGCAATGACACATTAAACACTTTTCTTACACTGCAATGACACTACAATTTTATCTTACACTGCAATGACACTACAATTTTATCTTACACTGCAATGACAATACAATTTTATCTTACACTGCAATGACACATTAAAATTTGTTTCTAACACTGCAATGACACATTAAACATTTTTTCTTACACTGCAATGACACACACTTCTTTTTTATGTGCAAGCTGTATAAAACCAGGCACAACTGGTATGGACTAAAACTAATGATATTGTTTATGACTTGTAAAAACTCTGCCATACCATCTATGCTGCCAGATCTGATCGCACTTGTTTTGGGACACCAGAATTTTGTCACGCAAAGTTTATGTATTTGTGTTGGTTGCAGTAATAAAGAAAGTGAGGTCTCTGTAGCTTACAGGTTAGGTGCTCACCTCTTATGCCAAAGGTAAGCGGTTCACTCCTTCGTTTAGCCATCGGGATATTATTACAGAGATCTTTGATCTCAGTGTAGGTGAGATCGAGTTCCAAGTCCTATCGGAGACGGACAATAAAACATAGGTCCTGTGTTCAATTTGAGCACGTAAAAGAACCCTTGGCACTTCAAATCGAGAAGAGCAGGCTGGAAAGCTGCTGCCCGGGCAAAATTCATAAGAAAAAGATTAAAATTAACATTCCTAAAAAATATTCACCATGTTCAAAGTTACATGAGGACCCTCGCGGTGCTACAGAGTTTGTGCACTGCTACTGAGATCTTCCTGTGTAAGAAAGAGATCGGAGCACACATGGTTACTCACCAGTGTGCAATGATGATGGCCCTATCAATCAATCAATAAAGAAAGTAATTACTACAGGGAATAAAAATCAAAACAAATAAAATATTTTAGACATGTAAAGAGACATGGGGAGCGGATTAGCGTAATACATAAGTGTTCGCCTGTCGACTCGGACACATGAGGGTTATGGGTTAAATCCCACACTCAATGTTTAACATGTCTTCTTCTTCTTCACCCTTCGCCCCTAGGGAAGCATAGGTCCCCAACCAAGGCCTTCCAAGCCCGCCTATCCAAGGCCATCCTTTCCAGATCTCGCCACTCTCTCCCTGTCCTCTTGCATTCCATCTCTAACTCCCGTCTCCAGGTGTTTCTGGGTCTTCCCTTACTTCTATTGCCCTGGGGTTCCATCGGAGAGCCTGTCTCACGATGCTGTCAGGGTGTTTCCTCAGTGTGTGTCCTATCCATCTCCACCTTCTGCTCATTATCTCTTGTTCCACCTGCCATTGTCCTGTCCTATCCCACAGTTCTCTGTTTGTGGTCCTATCGTACCATCTCAGATGTAGTATCTTGCGTAGGCATCTATTGATGAATGTCTGCAACTTTTGGTGTTCCCTTTAGTTGTTCTCCATGTCTCTGCTCCATACAGAAGGACAGACTTGACATTTGAGTTAAATATCATTATCTTAGTTTTATTCCTAATCATTCTTGAACTCCATATGTTCTTCAGAATGGCAAATGCTGATCTTGCCTTTTGTATTCTAACCTTAACATCTTCATCTGTGCCACCTTGAATGTTGACTACACTTCCCAGATATGTAAATGTGTCCACCTCTTTTAGTGGTGATCCTCTCAATAAGATTGGGTCTCTGGAACCAGCATTTAATCTCATGATCTTTGTTTTCTCCCCATGAATAGTCAGGCCTAGTTGCTGTGAGACTGTTTCTAGTTTTGTTATTTTCTCTTGCATCTGCTGATGGTTGTGAGAGGAGTGCTAGATCATCTGCAAAATCCAGATCCTCCAATTGACTCATCATGGTCCATTGTATTCCATTTCTTCCCTTGACAGTTGTTGATCTCATTATCCAGTCAATAGCCAGCAGGAAAAGGAAGGGCGATAAAGGCAGCCCTGTCGCACACCAGTCTTTATTTCGAAGGCCTCTGTCAGTTTTCCTTCATGCAGTACTCTAGCCGTAGTCTCCTCATACATTTTCTTTATTAAATTGGTTAGCTTCTGGGGACGCCATAGTGTCGTAGAAGTTTCCAGAGTGTTTCCCTGTCTAGGCTATCGAATGCCTTTTCATAGTCCACAAAGTTTATGTAGAGGGATGAGTTCCACTCGATGCTTTGCTCCACTATGATACGTAGCGTCGATATTTGATCTGTGCAGGATCTGTTTTGCCTAAATCCTGCTTGTTCATCCCTTAGTACTGCATCTGTAGTTTCCTTGAGTCTCTAGGATGATTCGACTTAGTATTTTGCCTGGTACAGACAGGAGCATTATTCCTCTATAGTTCGAGCATTCTTGGAGATCACCCTTTTAGGTAGTTTGACTATATAGCCCTCTCTCCAGTCTTTTGGTATTTCTTCCCTCTCCCAAATTTTTCCCAACAAGCCATGTAGCATGTCTGTTGAGATGTCAGCATTTGCTTTTATGGCCTCTGCAGGTATACCATCTGGGCCTGTAGCTTTACCATTTCGTAGTTGGAGAATGGCCTTCTTTATTTCCGCTTTGCTTGGTTTGCTACAGTCGATTGTTAGATCTTTTGCAGCTGGATCTATGTCCGGTTGGCCTAGGGGAACTGGCCTATTTAAAATGTCTTTGAAATGTTCTGCCCACCTCTGCATCTGTTCTTGAGCATTGCCGAGTAATCTTCCAGCCTTGTCCTTAATTGGTTTATTTATTTGTTGGTATTTCCCTGTCAGTTTCCTTGTGTTATCGTATAAATCTTTCAGGTTACCCTTTGCTGCTGCCTCTTCTGCTTCTCTTGCCAGGTCATCTATATACTTTCTTTTATCTGCTTTTATACTTCTCTTCACCTCCCTGTTGGCTTTTGTGTATTTTTCTTGTGCTCGGCCTTTGCTGATCTTGTTCTGCTATTACAGAGTCAGCCTTTCTGCCTCTTCTCTCTGTTATCTTATCTAACGTTGATTCTGATAGCCATTCCTTGTGGTGGTGTGTCTTTTTCCAAGGGTAGTTTCACATGTACTAGTCCAGGATTCTTTAACTTTATGCCAGTGGTCTTCAATACTTCCTTCATCAACTTCTAGGGCCTCAAATTTGTTGGAAATCGTGACACTAAATATATCCTTTCCCTTCTGCTCCTTCAGATGTCCCACATTGTATCTCACCCTGTTACCATGCGTGGTCGTCATGAATCTCTTGAGTTTCATTCGCACCTTTGCTATAACAAGGTGGTGATCAGAGGCCACATCTGCTCCTCTATATCTTTACGTCGTACAGTGACCTTCTGAACTTCCCTGTTATGCAGATGTGGTCGATTTGGTTTTCTGTCCTGTGGTCTGGTGATATCCATGTAGCTGTGTGGATTCTTTTGTGCTGAAAAAGGCTACCTCCTATAACCAACTGGTTTGCTGCGCAAAGATCCACAAACATCTCTCCATTTTCATTTATTTCCCTTAGTCCGTGTTTGCCCATGGTTTCTCGAAGCCCCAGTTGTCTCTGCCTATCTTTGCATTAAAGTCTCCTAGCAAAATAGTAAGATCCTTACTTTTAAATTTGCCTAATACACCCTGTAACTTATTGTAAAACTCTTCTTTTATTTGTTCTTTGCTGTCATTTGTTGGGGCGTAGCATTGGACTATGTTCAGTTTAATTTTTGCATTGGAGGTTTTGAAAGTTGTTCGGATCATTCTTGGTCCTAACGGCTCCCATTCAATTAATGCCTTTTGTGCTTGTTTGTCCAACATCAATGCTACTCCCTCCATGTGTGGTGCGTCTTCCTCCTCTCTTCCGGAGTACAGTAATGATTCCCCAGTTGTAAGTCTAGTGTGTCCTGCATTTGTCCATCTGGTTTCGCCCAGTCCCAGGATGGCCAGTCCATATGTCCTCATTTCCCGTGCCACCTGTGCTGTCTTCCCAGTTTTGAACATCGTGCGGACATTCCAGGTGCCAATCCTGGAGATCTTCCGGGTTGAAAGAAGGTGAGTCGGCAGCCCGATTTTCTTCGAATTTCACCGGGTCGCTTCATGAGTCCCTCTACTTGGGTTCCCTCTTCTTCCTCGGGTGGCGAGCTTTGAATTTTCTTGGTTGTGGTTTCTGTAGCTATCTGGTGTTTTTACGGTGTGGGGTAGCCAGCCCCACGACCAACCTCTTCAGTCGCCTCTTACGACATGCATGGCAGGTGACAGTGGTTATATTCTTTACATCCCCAATTTGGGCCCAGGTAACCACTCGGGCGAATGTTTAACATGTGAGGAAAGAAATTGGTCCTCCTACCTCCTGCACACTATGATCTAGAATTGTGTAGTGACTTCATACCCTAAGCTCCGAAAAGGCTACCGGACATTTTATTTTATTAAATGGACATGCCAAATTGACTAAAATTTTATTAAGAAGGAAAAGTTGAAGGACGACAAGCAAGAGAAAGACCAAGACACAAGTGGGAACAAAACATCAAGAGATGGGAAATTGCAGCATCAAGGTAAGAGACCCATTACCTTGGCTGGTGGTCCATTACAGACAACCTGTGATGTGGAGACAGCACATGATGATGATATAGCAGGTGTCACAAGATATATATCATCTAATAAACTTTTTCACTGAATAAGGAATATAACAATTTTCAATTGACAAAATATTTTTCTACCAACACTTTCTTACCAGTGTGACATCTGGTCCCTAACAGCAACACACCACAGACAGCTCACCACATGTGAAATGAAATGCTTCAGGAACGCAGTGGTGGGAGTCACCAGGAAAGACAGACTATGAAATGAGAACATCAGAAGCAGAGTGGGCATAACTTCATGCACCAAATCCATTGAAAGACAACAAACGCAGTGGTTTGGGCAGTTAATGAGGATGGAATGCAACCAACCACCAATAAACAGCGTATTATAAAAAGAGATTAGGTACTAAAGCCAAAGGAAGACCAAGAAAAAGATGGATAGACAATATCAAGACCAAATTAAATAAACACGGATATAACACAACAAGGACTACTCATCTGGCCCTGCAATGCAAATTAAAGCTCTCACCCCTATACTTAAAGGCAAGAGTGGACAACCAATTCCATCATCCACCTGGAGAATGACAATAGACAAAATATGGGACATTGAAAACAAATGTGAAAGGATCAAAACTACAAATTATAAAAATGTTTAAAATTTTAATATCTCGTTTATTTATATAATCTACATGAACTGATTTAAATGTATTATTGGTTATTGAATATACATTATATCATTCCGGCAGAACCATAAGGGATCAGTCTCAACAGATGTCGAAGGGTATGCATACTGATGATTGCTCACTAGTTAAACACACTCCTCTCTCTGCCCCTCAGGCATCCAGTTCTGCTTGTACAATGTGTAATTCCAAGCTCCTTAAATACTAGATACTATATGGCTTAGAAACATGGACAGCCTACTCAAGGCACGAGATGGGACTTAACATCTTTAACCTTTGATGGCTCCGCAAGATTATTAACATCAGATGATACGACAAGATAACCAACTCTGAAGTACTGCAACGTTCAAACCTGCCTTCCATCATGGGCATGCTCAGCGGTAGATGACTAAGATGGTTGGGGCATGTGAGAAGAATGGAAACTTATCGCATACCAAAACAAATGTTGTTCTGTGAACTTTCAGAGGGAAGAGGCACCAGGGCAGACCACTGCTCAGATATAAAGATGTCTGCAAGGCCTCAATGAAGAACTTTCTATAGGTCCCAGCACACGGGAGAAACTAGCTGCTGACAGAGTTGTGTGGAAAGCGATATTGTACAAGGGCGCATAGACTTTTGAGAAGAGACATGTATAAGCTGATAGACAAGAGATAAAGACAAAAACTCAAAGGTTGTCACAGTAAAACTCTTGCCAATTGACTGTCTGTAGAAACAAAATAGGCCACATAAATACTGGATAGATTCAACATCACTTTTAGTGTCATCGTCAAACAGACAGTCTCAAGAAATAGAAGAACATCCCTCTAACCATTCACAACTCTCTGCTGATCGATGTTGGTGATGCAAGTCTGTCCGCTATCTCGTTGTTGCAAACATCCAGGACAGTAGATCCACTTAAGCCTCTGGCGGTTAGAAACCTCAGTAGATTACATCAACTCATACCACAATCTGCCATTTTGAACCTTCCAAAGCATCATCTGAGAGCAAGTCACAACGTTAACCCCAGTAAACGGAGTCCCAGATAGACACTGAACGGCAACAGTAACGGCTCCAATCTCCATCCTCATACTGGAAGAAGCTATTCTGTATACTCTGCAAAAATCCTACCATGTTTACAAGCCAGAAAACCCCAGTCTGACTTCTCACATTGATGCACAGACCCATCTGTATACATCATAATCATTTGAATTATCTGCTATCAGTGGCTTAATTTTAATTCAACCTTCATGTTGCCCCAGCCATTTTTAAAAATGTGTCTTTTTAACGATTTAAATGTGTGCCTTATTAAACTGTTTTACGCACAAAATCTCATTGTAACAACTTTTAAAAATCCCATTGTAACAACCTTTTAAAAATCCCATTGTAACAACTTTTTAAAAATCCCATTGTAACAACTTTTTTAAAATCCCATTGTAACAACCTTTTAAAAATCACATTGTAGAACTTAAAAAATCATATTGTAGGAACTTGAAAACTCACATTGTAGGACTTAAAAATATAATTGTAACATAAAAAATCACATTGTAATAACTTAAAAAATCACATTGTAACAACATAAAAAATCACATTGTAACAACATAAAAAATCACATTGTAACAACTTTAAAAAATCCCATTGTAACAACTTCATAAAAATGAAATGAATAAATATTGACATCAAGGTATTTACACGTTATTTCAAGTCATATAACTGACTAGTGAAAACAAGAACATTATATTTTGAAAGTTGGAACTATCACATGTCTGTAGCTTTCATAACTTGACTTTCAGACAAAAAGATATGACTATTTTTAAATATATGAAATGAAAATCGTGGCATATCTTAAAGGACTTAGACATAACCACAGTAAACGAGTAGTTGATTTTCTAGGCACCACTTATACGTTCAGTAGTTTGCCATTACTTTCTGAACGGTGAGGTATATTTTTACCTTTTGTAAAAATCCCATGGAAACGAATTTGCTTCCAAACTTGCCCACCGTGGGGTTTGAACCAGGTATGCTAGGGTTCGTGATCGAGCTCACTACCGCTTGAGCTACAGACGCTCACAAAACACTTTAAATATATAGTTATATGAAAAACTATGAGAAATAGTGATCTATGTATTCAATGGAATATTCGATTGATGGTGTTTAGAGAAATTATTTTGTCCAAATCTTCAGCCAGTGGTACATAGTGAGTTCTTCTTCGAATGCTCCATATCGACCACTTGTTAATCACTCTGTGCGATCTGAGCCTGAGAGCGATTGTATGTTGTGCCAGTTATGCACCTAAAAGTAGGCCAGCACATCCGATTTCTGCAACACTTTTTATTTACTAGAGTAGCTTCCCATGACCTCTACCTAAGTCACCTCTTACGACATGCCTTGTAGATCGCAGTGTTACTATTCTTTGCTCCTCTTGCAAGCCCCAGTGACACATGGGTGTACACAGTGAGTTAAATTAAAAGCGTACAAACTTTACCCTGTGCAATAAATGGTGTAGTACAGTCTTTATTGAATTTGAAGAAAAAGTGTTTCACAGCCTATACATGAAATCTATATCATAGAAGTATCTCATGTTATTATGGTATACCATGTCACATATTTGGAATATCTTGGCTATATAATTAACAACAATGGAGATTGTGTGAAAGAAGTTAGAAGAAGACTAGCCATTGCTTTCCAGAGCATGAAGAAACTATGGCGCGACACAAGCAAAGAAACAAAAGAAAGACAACTGAGAACTGCATATTCCCTGTGGCAACGTATAGATGTGAATCGTGGACCATAAGACAAATATTAAAGAACAAAATAGAAGCTTTCGAAACAAGGTGTTACAGAAAAGTTCTTAGGACATCCTGGACAGAGAAGTGAAAAAACAAAGACATTATACGAGACCTGCATATCAAAGAGTATTGTCTCATAAATTCCATTGCTGCCATTCTGGATATTTTCTACAAATTGTTTCTCATATCAGGCCACAATCTTTCAACTTTATTTCCCCAGTTATTCTGATTGGCCTCATTTTCTTCCCCCGATGCAACATAGGTATCTCCTGTTTTCTTAACACAATATTTTTTACAGGAATGGGTTGTTAGCCCCTTACCCAAACCCCCAAACTGGAGGACCAGGAGGTCACATTTTGTCTGCCCTCTATCCTTCAACCTGTACGAAATGGGTGTTCCTGCCAGGAGCAAAGTTGTTGTCAGCATAGCTTGCTGGTTCATGGAGGTAGGCAATCTCCCTCCCACTACTACAAGATAGTACACAAACTTCCCACAACTACAAGGTAGTGACATAGTACACAAGTTCCCCAACAGCTACAAAATACTGACATGGTACACAAACTTCCAATTACTACAAGATAGTGACATAGTACACAAACTCTCCCCACGCCACTACAAGAATGTGACATAGTACACAAACTCCCCACCACTACAAGATGGTGACCTCAATGGGAGCTTGTCTACTACTATACTTTGTAAAATTTGTCATAATTTATGTTCATCTTTTGCACTTTTTGTATACAATAACTGTCACATAAAAAAAAATTCCCAAACAAATCACCCTGTTCTGTATGTGCATGACTTACATAGATAGGTCATACCAAGGATTCTCAAATTACACAGTCTACCAAACACACAAGATTTTACAACACAGAACCGCCCGAGTGGTTACCGGGGCCCAAATTTGGGGTGTAAAGTAGAACCACTGTTACCTGCCATGCATGTCGTAAGAGGCGGCTAAGGAGGTTTGGCTGAAATCGGATGCATGTGTCCTAAACGTGTAGAAGTCTATGCGTTTAGGGCCTACAAAACCAATGTGCAACGTATACACGTTCTTGGCAAAGATCAAACATATCACAAAGAGTGATTAAAAGTGGTCGTAAAGAACGAACGCAAAGAAGAAGAAGACAACACAGAACTTAAGATTAGATTTCTATCCCCTCCTCCACCTACTTTAAAAATAGACATTAAAATTACAATTTGTAACACACACATTATTGTTTGTCACTGTAAACCATTTGAGAACCCCTGGATAAGACTTGTAATAAATAGAACATTACTTTATCAGTTGGACATCCATTTTATCATACAGTTATATACAACAATAAGAATACATAATACACAGATAGCAGATGTGTTCTTCACTGAGGCATCACAATAGAGCATCTTTTTTTTATCACATTCTTCAACTGTTGGGACTATTATTTTGGGTGTGGATGTGGATGTAGATGTTGTAGGTTCCGTTGGTGTGGATATTATAGTTGCGGGTTTTTTTATTGTAGATGTTGTTGTTGTGGGTGTATTTGTTGTAGATGTTGTTGTGGGTGTATTTGTTGGAGATGTTATTGTGCTGGGTATCAATGCTGTTGATGTAGATACACCGGAACTTAGTAAACCACATGTACGGCAGCAACTTTGAAGCTCTGTTTCCTTGCAGATGTACCCAGGTGACTTTGACTGCAGTGCAGCGCACGCTATAGTTTTCACATTTCCCCAAGGACATGCTGATAAAACAAAATAGTTACTATAAGTAAGATATCGGTAGCAGTTACTATAAGTAAAATATCGGTAGCAGTTACTATAAGTGAAATATCGGTAGCAGTTACTATAAGTAAAATATCGGTAGCAGTTACTATAAGTAAAATATCGGTAACAGTTACTATAAGTGAAATATCGGTAGCAGTTACTATAAGTAAGATATCGGTAGCAGTTACTATAAGTAAAATATCGGTAGCAGTTACTATAAGTAAAATATCGGTAGCAGTTACTATAAGTAAGATATCGGTAGCAGTTACTATAAGTAAAATATCTATAACAATTGCTATAAGTCAAATATCAGTAACAGTTACTTTTTCTTCTTCAATCCTGTTTTGCCTCATAGCGTCAGGATATGAAAAGATTTATAGAACGTACTTTAGGTCTGTGCTTCATAAACGGTGTCTTTCATCACCTCTGCTACCTCTGAGGTCCACCTTTTGCAAGGCCTGTTTTGTCTCCATTGTATCGAAGTAACATTGCTCTTTGAGGTGCGCAGTCTGTTGATAATCTGCTTATGTGGCCAAACCATTTAATTTGTTGTTTCTTGATGAAGTTTAGTACTGAAGTTTAACTCACTTTTTCCCTGATGTCTGTATTTTGAAACCAGTCTCTTCTTGTTACCCCAAGTTATCTGTGTAGAAACTTCATCTCTGTCGTGACTAGTTTTCCTCTATCGTTTGATGTCAGAGCCCAGGTTTGGCACTGATAGAATAATGTTGGGAGAAAGATTTTTGTTGCTCTAAATAGGAAGCGCTTAGGAATGTTGGCACCTTATTCTTATCTTCAACACGACAAGGGTACAAGAGGAATAATATGAGTGCAGGTGAGGGGAGATTGATCTAAACACTACAAGGGTATAAGAGGAATAATATGAGTGCAGGTGAGGGGAGATTGATCTAAACACGACAAGGGTACAAGAGGAATAATATGAGTGCAGGTGAGGGGAGATTGATCTAAACACGACAAGGGTACAAGAGGAATAATATGAGTGCAGGTGAGGGGAGATTGATCTAAACACTACAAGGGTACAAGAGGAATAATATGAGTACAGGTGAGGGGAGATTGATCTAAACACGACAAGGGTACAAGAGGAATAATATGAGTGCAGGTGAGGGGAGATTGATCTAAACACGACAAGGGTACAAGAGGAATAATATGAGTGCAGGTGAGGGGAGATTGATCTAAACACGACAAGGGTACAAGAGGAATAATATGAGTGCAGGTGAGGGGAGATTGATCTAAACACTACAAGGGTACAAGAGGAATAATATGAGTACAGGTGAGGGGAGATTGATCTAAACACGACAAGGGTACAAGAGGAATAATATGAGTGCAGGTGAGGGGAGATTGATCTAAACACGACAAGGGTACAAGAGGAATAATATGAGTGCAGGTGAGGGGAGATTGATCTAAACACGACAAGGGTACAAGAGGAATAATATGAGTGCAGGTGAGGGGAGATTGATCTAAACACGACAAGGGTACAAGAGGAATAATATGAGTGCAGGTGAGGGGAGATTGATCTAAACGACAAGGTACAAGAGGAATAATATGAGTGCAGGTGAGGAGATTGATCTAAACAGACAAGTACAAGAATAAATGAGTGCAGGTGAGAGATTCATCTAAAACGACAAGGGACAGAGTAAAATACTGAGTGCAGGTAAGTTATCTAACACGACACAAGACATACCAAGCATCTGATGTTCAACACAATACAGATATGAGTGCAGGTGGATTGTTAAACATCAGCATTAACTCAGATACAAATATCAAAGTACAATTTAGATCAAACATCAACAATGAATTCACAAAAAGACAATTGTTTCCTTAATAAAATACTAGTAAGCTTTATTTCTCCCTACCTCTTTCATGTTCACACACACACTACCAGCATCTGTTCATGTTCACACACACTACCAGCATCTGTTCATGTTCACACACACACTACCAGCATCTGTTCATGTTCACATACACACTACCAGCATCTGTTCATGTTCACATACACACTACCAGCATCTGTTCATGTTCACATCACATCACTACCAGCATCTGTTCATGTTCACCCCACACACTACCAGCATCTGTTCATGTTCACACACACACTACCAGCATCTGTTCATGTTCACACACACTACCAGCATCTGTTCATGTTCACACACACACTACCAGCATTTGTTCATGTTCACACACACACATCTTTCATTTCACACACACTACCAGCATCTGTTCATGTTCACATACACACACTCACACACACACTACCAGCATCTGTTCATGTTCACACACACACACTACCAACATCTGTTCATGTTCACACACACACACACACTACCAGCATCTGTTCATGTTCACACACACTACCAGCATCTGTTCATGTTCACACACACACTACCAGCATCTGTTCATGTTCACATACACACACTCACACACACACTACCAGCATCTGTTCATGTTCACACACACACACTCACACACACACTACCAGCATCTGTTCATGTTCACATACACACACTCACACACACACTACCAGCATCTGTTCATATTCACACACACACACTCACACACACACTACCAGCATCTGTTCATGTTCACACACACACACACACACTACCAGCATCTGTTCATGTTCACATACACACACTCACACACACACTACCAGCATCTGTTCATGTTCACACACACACACTACCAACATCTGTTCATGTTCACACACACACACACACTACCAGCATCTGTTCATGTTCACACACACACACACTACCAACATCTGTTCATGTTCTCTCTCTCTCTCTCTCTCTTGCACACACACACACACACACACACTACCAACATCTGTTCATGTTCACACACACACACACACACACACTACCAACATTTGTTCATGTTCACACACACACACTACCAACATCTGTTCATGTTCACACACACACACACTACCAACATTTGTTCATGTTCTCTCTCTCTCTCTCTCTCGCACACAAACACACACGCGCTACCAACATGTGTCCATGTTCACACACACACACACACACTATCAACATTTGTCCATGTTCACACACGCGCACACGTAACCAGCATGTGTCCATGTTCACACACACACACACACTACCAACATTTGTCCATGTTCACACACATACACACAGAGATATACTACCAACATTTGTCCATGTTCACACACAAACACTACCAACATTTGTCCATGTTCACACAAGCACTACCAACATTTGTTAATATTTCTATCAACTTACCAGTATTGGTTGTATCTCTGGCAGCCTCACAACTTTTACAACAGGCATACTCATATATTTTTTTGTTGCCGGAGATTTGGTAGCAGACATTTTTGTTGCCAAGGTTGAAAATATAATCGTTGCAGGTGTAGGTGCCTTCAGATACAATAACAAAGTATTCAGACACAATAACAAACTATTCAGACACAATAACAAACTATTCAGACACAATAACAAACTATTCAGACACAATAACAAACTATTCAAACACAATAACAAACTATTCAGACACAATAACAAACTATTCAAACACAATAACAAACTATTCAGACACAATAACAAACTATTCAAACACAATAACAAACTATTCAGACACAATAACAAACTATTCAGACACAATAACAAACTATTCAAACACAATAACAAACTATTCAAACACAATAACAAACTATTCAAACACAATAACAAACTATTCAGACACAATAACAAACTATTCAGACACAATAACAAACTATTCAGACACAATAACAAACTATTCAGACAAAACAACAATTAGAAACAAATCTTCCAAAGAAGAACTAGGTTTACATAAACTAAGTTCAAATTATTTGGAATTTCTGTGGCGTAGATTTAAGGTGCTCACCTCTCGTTTCAAAGGTACTTGGTTCACTCCCTCATGGAGCCATCTAGATATTTTTATAGAGATACCTGATCACCGGTAGAGATCGGAGACGGACGATAAAATGTAGGTCCTGTGTTCAATTTGAGCACGTAAAAGAAACCTTGGCAGTTCAAAATCGAGAAGAGCAGACTGGAAAGTCCCCGCCCAGGCAAAATTCATTAGAAAAGTTGTTTTTTTAAATTTCTACACAATATCTTCACCATCTTCTAAATTACATCACGAAACCTCGCCGGTGCTAAGGAGGTTGTGCACTGCCGCTGAGATCTTCCTGTGCAAGAAAGAGATCGGAGCACATATGGTTACTTACCAAAGTGCAATGATGATGGTCCTATCAATCAATTTATTTATTGAACAAAAAGTTTTCACAACTGACACAGAATAAAATATTACAAAGTACTAGTGTACGAAATATGATCAAGAAATACAAATATAACAGATTCAAAAATCGCCCATTAAAACATGTCAAAGACTTCACATACCTAGGGAGCATTTTTTCAGCAAACAGAAGAATAACTAATGAAATTCAACACAGATACATCAAAGCAAATCAAATGATAGAAGAAATTGTGCCAATTTTTAAATACAACCATGTCACCATCAACACAAAAGAGAGCAATGTTCAACGCAATTCTTTCTTCCCACATTATGCCACCAGTGCCAAACCTTGACGCTGACATCGAATGATAGAAGGAAACTAGTCAGGACAGAGAAGAAGTGTCTACGCAAAATGCTAGGTGTAACCAGAAGAGACTGGTTGAGAAATGAAGACATCGGGGAAAAATCGGGTAGAAAATCAGTACTAAACTTCATCAAGAAACAACAAATTAAATGGTTCGGCCATATACGCAGATTACCAACAGACAGTGCACCTCAAGGCAATGTTGCTCCGATACAATGGATGCAAAGCAAAAGTCCAGCCACGCAAAAGGTGGACATCAGAGGCGACGAAAAACACTATTTATGAAGCGCACATAAGGGCTCGTTCTAGAAATCTCTTCTTATCCTGACGATGTGAGGCAAACCAGGATTGGATAAAAGAAAGTTTTAAAAATGTGCATATAACTTGGTGTTAACAAATTTAAATATAGTCTTCCTTTCTTTGTTCGATTTCAGATTTCCTGATTAATTATTCTGAAAACTGAAACAGCATGTTTACAAATCTTGATATTATTGAACAGTTTATTTTACTGAAAACTGAAACAGCATGTTTACAAATCTTGACATTATTGAACAGTTTATTTTACTGAAAACTGAAACAGCATGTTTACAAATCTTGACATTATTGAACAGTTTATTTTACTGAAAACTGAAACAGCATGTTTACAAATCTTGACATTATTGAACAGTTTATTTTATGTTAAAGATTCGGCAAGACGGGAAAACTACGAGAGAAAATCCAGTAGATACATCAATCAACACAGAACGGGAGTTGTTTGTCTAAACACACTGAGATACATGCTTGGGAGGAGATCGGAGCAATTATGGACGTGAAATAATGATGGTCCTATCAATCAATCAATCAATCAATCAATCTTAAAAATGCAACTAGTTCATCAACAAAATAGTATCATTACCTGATGATAACCACAAATTTTCAGCATCTGTGCAATCACTTTTGCATGTGCTACAACAAACAAAATTATATGCCAAGCTTTGGAAATCCCCACTGGTAAACGTTGAGCCACATTCGTTTGCATTACAGTTCAACTGTTTGTCTCCATAAGTACAACCTATGAATGATATCACAATTAAAAACAAATGTTAGTATAAAAACATGTGCTACATTTTCATCGTGAGCTTAATGTATTTTAAAAAAAAAGTTCATTGCATATCCTTTGCGAATCAACCCCAGCTTTTTAACGCTGTTTGTGATTTTCTAGGCATTATTATGTTCAGTAGTTTGCCATTGCTTTCTGAACAGGTGTCTTTTTTTTTTTTAAATCCACACGAAACAATTTGCAACCAAACTGTCCGCAGGGTGATTCGAACTCAGAACGAAGTTAATAGACCGAGCAATTATCCCCCAGGCCACAGATGCCACCATGTATAAACACGTTACATATTGGATATTCTTCTTTTTCTTCGAGTGTTCCATATCGACCACTTGTTAGACCACTCTTTGTGATTTGTATGTGATCTGAGCATAAGAACGATTATACGTTGTGCCAGTTATGCGTCTACAAGTAGGCCAACACATCCAATTTCTGCGATGCTTTTTATTTAGTAGGGTAGCTTCCCTAGGCCCCTACCTCAGTCATCTCTTACGATACGTCTTGTAGGTCGCAGGGTTACTATTATTTGCTCCCCTTGCGAGCCCAACCAACACATGGGCGTATTGTACATTAGAACACAACATTAAATAATTGGTTATTGATTAATGAGCCGACGTCATTGCACTCCAGGCAGACCCATAGGTGCTCAGTCTTCCCCAACAGATACCGAAGAGTATTCATAATGATGGTTGCCATTTCGATTCAACATCTATTTCTTCTTCGAATGCTCCATATCGACCACTTTTTAACCACTCTGTGTAATTTGTATGTGATCTGAGCCTAAGAGTGATTGTACGTTGTACCAGTTATAAGCCTACAAGTAGGCTAGCACATCCGATTTATGTGATGTTTTTTATTTACTAGGGTAGCTTCCCTATGTCCTACATCAGTCGCTTCTTACGGCATGCCTTGTAGGTTGCAGTGGTGCTATTCTTTATTTCCTTTGCGGGACCGCCACCACACAGGTACAACATCTATTTTAGTGTCTTAATCCAACAGGTGAGGAGTACAACATGAAAATAAATATAATAAAGACAGAGACAATGGCAATAAGTAGACAACCAGAAAGCCTTACAATAAAACTCCAGAACGTAGACATAAAACAAACAATTGAGGCCAAATACTTAGGAGCACTTTTCACAGCAGATGGAAGTATCGATAACGAAATCAGCAATCGTTGCACAAAAGCTAACCAGGTACTGGGACAGTTAACACCACTGTTGTCACATAAAGAGATACCGTTAACAACTGAAGCAAATCTCATAAGAACGATTTTCTGGTCAACACTATGTTACCAGTGTCAAACATGGCCAATAACAGCAGCTAATGAGCGGAAAATCATAACGACATAGATGAGGTGCCTTAGAAGAGCTGCAGGTGTGACAATAAGAGACAAAATTAGAAATGAAGAAATCAGAAGGAGACTGGATGTGAAACCAGTCATGCAATACATAAAAGAACAACAGATTAAATGGTTTGGACACCTGACCAGAATGCCTTGGTATCGTCTACCACAGAGAGCCACACAGAAAAAGTATAATGAGTACAAAGCAAGAGGAAGACCGCGCAAAAGATGGAGCGACAACATCAAGAACAGCCTTACGAACATGAATATCAGCTTACAAAGTGCCTTAAAACAAGCACACATAAGATGACTACGTTTCACCCCCAACACTTCTATAAAGAAGTAAATGGTGGAAGAGAAGAAGAGAAGATCCAATAGGTAGTCGTGAAAAGACCGAAGAACATCCTCGCTATTCATCTTTAACCCCAACAATCGATGCTGCTGATGCACGTCTGTCAGCTCTCTCATTGTTGCAGTCTCACAAGACCAGGACAGTAGATCCATAC
Source organism: Arion vulgaris (assembly GCA_020796225.1). NCBI lineage: Eukaryota > Metazoa > Mollusca > Gastropoda > Stylommatophora > Arionidae > Arion > Arion vulgaris. The sequence continues at coordinate 38,076,750 of CM036764.1, forward strand.
GCTTCTGGAGGTTAGAAACTGATAGACGACATCCACTCATACCGAAACCTGCCCTTTTGGGATCTTGGGAAGCATCAAATAGAGGAAACACTTCTTTTTCTTCTTTGAGATCGCTATTTTGATAATTATACCGTTAGACGCTTTCGTATGATGAAGTCGACTGTTGTATGGAGCTCATCTCTGTTGCCATGTAGTTTTGATAATTATACCGTTAGACGCTTTCGTATGATGAAGTCGACTGTTGTCTGGAGCTCATCTCTGGTGCCATGTAGTTTTGATAATTATACCGTTAGACGCTTTCGTATGATGAAGTCGACTGTTGTCTGGAGCTCATCTGTAGTGCCATGTAGTTTTGATAATTATACCGTTAGACGCTTTCGTATGATGAAGTCGACTGTTGTATGGGGCTCATCTCTGTTGCCATGTAGTTTTGAATGTAGTGTTGTGTTGAATTGTAGGGCCAGCATTCCTTTCTAAGGAGGACATTCAGGGGACAGTCTTGCAGGACATGTTCTGTGGTTTGATCAGCGGTGCTACAGGGGAACAGAGGGGATGGGAACAATCGTAGTCTGTGTAGGTGTTTGTTCAGTCTGTTATGCTCTATCCTGAGTCGAAAAATGATAGTCTGTCCTTGTCTGTCAAGTGTGTGGTAGTCATCGTTGGATGATTTAGGTTCTTTTCTAATGTCCACGATAGCTCTTTTGTTATTAAAAGTATGTGATTTCATGATCTATTTGTTCACATTTTGCTCCCTTTTTAGCAAGTTTGTCTGCCTTCTCGTTACCTGGCACCCCACAGTGTGATGGTACCCACTAGAGTGTAACTCTTTTGTTGGCATAAATCTTGCTGAGCTCTTTTCTCAGGGATGGATGTTTACTCTGTAAGGCTTGCAAAACAGATAGTTCATCTGTGAAAAATACCACTTTTTGGCAGTCGAGTTGGAACTATTGATCATGATTGCGGCCTGTAATAGTGCTTGAGCCTCTGTGGTATAGTTTGAAAAAAATTTGCCATTTGGCATGTACCTTGTCTCGGTACATGTCCATTAAAGAAATGGATCGTTTCGAGTGAACGCAAACCGTCTCTCCATGCAGGTTGTCGCTCAGTGTACTCTCTTTGGCGAAAATCACACATAGGTCACAAAAAGTGGTCGACGAGTGGTTGTTCTAGAGCACCCGCTAAGTGGCTCTCTGGGCTATAATCAAATGTCTACCGTGATCAATACGTGATAGGTTAAGAGCTACAACCATGCTAGAAATGGGAGAATACTGCAGGTGATGATCAATTAACCCTACCTGAGTAGGAGTCTCTGCAGCACTAAGCATAGCACTACACACCTGGAGCCGTTGGAGGTTTCTGCAGCACTAAGCATAGCACTACACACCTGGAGCCATTGGAGGTTTCTGCAGCACTAAGCATAGCACTACACACCTGGAGCCATTGGAGGTTTCTGCAGCACTAAGCATAGCACTACACACCTGGAGCTGTTGGAGGTTTCTGCAGCACTAAGCATAGCACTACACACCTGGAGCTGTTCGAGGTTTCTGCAGCACTAAGCATAGCACTACACACCTGGAGCCGTTGGAAGTTTCTGAGTTTTAAAGAAAGCCGGATACCCCCAATGCACTATAGGAAAAAGAGTGAATACTCATAATTCCTGTGATTCGAAGAAGATAAAGAAGATCTCATTAAACAATGTACCGCCACAACTCCCTACTCAGTGTTTCAATCTCTCTAGATACTTTCCATCCATGCTCAAACCAACCTTGTCGGTCTGTTTTGTACTTCTCACATGTCTTGCAGCACCTTAGATAAACAGCATTATCATAACAGAAGGTGGAGGGCAGGTCAGCACAGGTTTTGCCATCTAGAACAACACCTTTTTGATCTCCAAATGGACATATTTCTGTAAATATAGACAACTGGATATAGACAACTGGATAGAATAATTGACAGAAATGCAGTCAAGAAAATAGATACATTTTCACATTTATCTCTCATCTCTCTTTAGCCTGTTACGCCCTCGGCGTTTAGGGCAGAAACAAACGCATACTATTCTTCTCTATTCATGTCCTTCCTCTGCATTGTGTTCGAGTTATGATTCATTTCTTTCAGTTCTTGCTCTATCGTTCTCCTCCAGGTTGTCTTGTGTCTTTCAAATTTATGTGAGAAATTATTGACTAACTTTCTAAATGATAAAATTATATGAAATGGGCTAAATTTAAAATGAGTGATTTATATGGTTATTGATTGTTGAACCGACATCATTTCACTCCGGGCAGAACCATAAGTGCTCAACCTTCCCCAACAGTTGTCGAAGGGTACTCATACTGATGGTTCCTGTCAGAGCCGTGCAGTATAATTTCTTAGTATGATGCACATCTTCGAAATGCCGCCCCTTAAATGTTTTTCCTTAAAATAACCTTCAATTATAATTTTGATTTTGCTGCTTATGCCCCCCTCTTTACAGTTCCCACCTGATGCGACCGCCTCTGTGCATCATAGCGCCGCATGGCCCTGGTTCCTGTGGCTCGTTGGTTAAACACACTCCTCAATCTGCCCCTCATGCATCCAGTTCTACTTGTACAAAGAGTAACTCAAACTGCTTAAATGGCTGGATCGATTCAACATCTATTTTAGTGTCTTCATTCAACAGACAGTCAGGAAGAGATCGTAAATCATCCCGGTTATCCAACTTCAACTCTCCGACAATTAATACTGTTGACGCAAGCCTGTCCATTCTCTCATTGTCGCAAACACCTGCATGCCCAGAACAGTAGACCCACATACGTCTCTTGAGGTTAGAAACTTCAATAGATCTTCTTCTTCTTTGCGTTCTTTCTTTATGACCAGTTTGAATCACTCTGTGATATGTTTGATCTTTGCTAAGAACGTGTATACGTTGCACATTGGTTTGGTAGGCCCCTAAACGCATAGACTTCTACACATTTAGGACACATGCATCCGATTTCAGCCAAACCTCAATAGATGACATCCACTCAGGGCCGTGCAATGTTATGATACAGAGAGGCGGCCGCATCACGTGGAACCGTAAAGGGGGCGGCATAATCAGCAAAATCAAAATTACAATTGAAGGTTATTTTAAGGAAAAGTGTTTAAGGGGCGGCATTTCGAAGACGCATCATACTACGAAAATATACCGCACGACATTGCATATACTCATACCACATCCTGTCATTTTGGATCTACTGTTGCATCGACTGAGAGTCAGATATAACAAGGGCCACAGTAAACCGAGTCCCAGATAGCTTATGGAGGACAGAAGTAATGGCCTCAACCTCCATCCTCATGACTACTAACTTTCAAAATGACAAATTGATATCTTCTTTCTTTTGTCCTTCTCTGCTTTTTTGCCGCTAAACGTAGAAGGTTTAACTGATGATCGGTTTCCGAGATAATGCACGCTCGGCCTCTTGATATGTTGTGGTATTGGGGAGTTTTAAGATATCTGTAACTCCATCAACCCATTTTTTTCTTATGAAATGGGCAAAAATTAAAACGAATGATTTAAATGAAATAGAAGTAACTAAAATCATAAGTAACAAATTTATGTAAAATATGATGGACTAATTCTAAAATAATGCACGTTTCTATGAAATTGGTATTGAATATTTATTGATTGAATCTTACGATTGATATTACACTGTCCTTGAGCAGCATCCACACATTGTCCTTGATAGCATTTCTGTTTAGAACCAGAGACAGACGGGAGATATTACAGAATGGAGATATTACAGAAAGGAGATATTACAGAATGGAGATATTACAGAATGGAGATATTAAAGAATGGAGATATTACAGAAAGGAGATATTACAAAAAGGAGATGTTACAGAATGGAGATATTACAGAATGGAGATGTTACAGAAAGGAGATATTACAGAAAGGAGATATTACAGAAAGGAGATGTTACAGAATGGAGATATTACAGAAAGGAGATGTTACAGAAAGGAGATATTAAAGAATGGAGATATTACAGAATGGAGATATTACAGAAAGGAGATATTAAAGAATGGAGATATTACAGAATGGAGATATTACAGAATGGAGATATTAAAGAAAGGAGATATTACAGAATGTAGATATTACAGAAAGGAAATATTAAAGAAAGGAGATATTACAGAAAGGAGATATTACAGAAAGGAGATATTAAATAAAAGAGATATTACAGAAAGGAGATATTACAGAATGGAGATATTACAGAATGGAGATACCACAGAATGGAGATATTACAGAATGGAGATATTAAAGAAAGGAGATATTACAGAATGGAGATATTACAGAATGGAGATATTACAGAATGGAGATATTACAGAAAGGAGATATTACAGAATGGAGATATTATAGAATGGAGATATTACAGAATGGAGATATTACAGAATGGATATATTACAGAATGGAGATATTACAGAAAGGAGATATCACAGAATGGAGATATTACAGAATGGAGATATTACAGAATGGAGATATTACAGAATGGAGATATTACAGAAAGGAGATATTAAAGAAAGGAGATATTACAGAATGGAGATATTACAGAAAGGAGATATTAAAGAAAGGAGATATTACAGAATGGAGATATCACAGAATGGAGATATTACAGAATGGAGATATTAAAGAAAGGAGATATTACAGAATGGAGATATTACAGAATGGAGATATTACAGAATGGAGATATTAAAGAAAGGAGATATTACAGAATGGAGATATTACAGAATGGAGATATTACAGAATGGAGATATTACAGAATGGAGATATTACAGAATGGAGATATCACAGAATGGAGATATTACAGAATGGAGATATTAAAGAAAGGAGATATTACAGAATGGAGATATTACAGAATGGAGATATTACAGAATGGAGATATTAAAGAAAGGAGATATTACAGAATGGAGATATTACAGAATGGAGATATTACAGAATGGAGATATTACAGAATGGAGATATTACAGAAAGGAGATATTAAAGAAAGGAGATATTACAGAATGGAGATATTACAGAATGGAGATATTACAGAATGGAGATATTACAGAAAGGAGATATTACAGAAAGGCAATAATAAAAAGAGAAGGAATGAAAATATTCAGGTCAACAAAAATGATGACCAATGTGAAAATGTAAAGATCATCATCATCATCATCATTATCAAGCATGTCCATTACAGAATGCCACTCTCATCCTAGATTGCCAGAAAGACAATAGATCTCTAGCAAGTTCTGCCACATCCCTCAATGGTTTATTTCAAGGTTTATTGAATGTTTCCAGTGTCTTCTTAATAGTTCCTTTCCTCATCTTCCAGGAACCATGTCGTTCGTTACAGCTCTCTTCAGATCACGGTGACATTTAATGTGACCAAAATATTTCAGTTTCCAGGGAATGATGTTATTTTGAAGTTCATTTTTTCGATGTTCAGATCTTGTAGGATGTCAGTTATAGAGGCTATGATATAATGCATTCAGTGAAACAGAAATAAAACTTCCGAGGACTTGCAATTTTCCCATGACAACATCCTCATTAAATAACTTGTCTTGTGAAGTGCTTCACCACCCTACTAGTTCTTTGGAATTTCTCTCTCTCTCTCTCATAGGCCAGATGTCCAGTCCCTGCAGCTGACATGGTCAAACCATCAGTTACATCCTGATCCATCTTCTCCGTTCTTTTCCTCTTCTCTACTTTAATGCCTCCTTCCATAATGATCTTCTAAAATCGTTAGTGTCTTTTTGTATATCCAAAATACTTCCATTTTTTCACTCTTATGTGCAGTGGCGGCTCGTGATTAAGGGCCAGTGGGGCTGGACCACACCAAAAATAATGTGTTACGTGTATTTATTATTTTATAAATTAAAATATAACCTAACCTAAAACCATGAATTTTCTGAAAATTTGTGTCTGGCCCCACCAACAAAAGTGAGCACGAGCCGCCACTGCTTATGTGTAACATTAGCCATTTTTCTTTGATTTTGAGTTCCTTCAGGATAGATCTATTTGTTTTCTTCTCTGTAAATGGTATATAAAGGACTCTTCTCTAACACTTATATTCAAAATAACGTATATGCTTTCTCCCTGCCTTGTTAAATGTCCACGCTTCACACCCATACATTGCCACTGGGAATATGCATGCTCTTAGTATTCTGTTCCTTGGTTTGCTAAGTACACAGCAACGTGCCTATTTGTTATGTTGATATGTGGTAGTCAGTCGATCGAACAAAAATGTTAAAAAAGAACAATAGCAATACTAATTAAAGATTCATTTTATAAATTGTCTTACATCGCTTTGTTCTCATTTCTTAAGAGTACACTGTAGGATTCTATAGACAATGTACAGCGAAATTAAAGCTTCTTGCGTAGGCTAAGGTTGTTGCCATACATGTCCAAGTCAATCGTTTTAATCCCCTCAACCAAAATTAAAATTGTTAATCATACCGAGGTGTTGAACACGGGTTATTTCCGTCCACAAACCAGTACTATGTTGTAACCATTCAGTGTTGAACACGGACTATTTCCGTCCACAAACCAGTACTATGTTGTAACCATTCAGTGTTGAACACGGACTATTTCCGTCCACAAACCAGTACTATGTTGTAACCATTCAGTGTTGAACACGGGTTATTTCCGTCCACAAACCAGTACTATGTTGTAACCATTCAGTGTTGAACACGGACTATTTCCGTCCACAAACCAGTACTATGTTGTAACCATTCAGTGTTGAACACGGACTATTTCCGTCCACGAACCAGTACTATGTTGTAACCATTCAGTGTTGAACACGGACTATTTCCGTCCACAAACCAGTACTATGTTGTAACCATTCAACTATCTGCTCTATAACTCATTCATTTTGATATCACCAAAAATCAAGTGATCACGAAGTGAGAATTGTAATATCTAAATTGTTAGCACGCAGGTTTGAGTCTACTAAAGTCAAAGGTATTTCTACACAGGGTTAAAATAGACAACCCAAAATAGACACTATGCTTTAATAGTACATGCACAAGACTGGTGTACCTTAGTCTCTCTTCTGCTTAACCTAATCTTCTTCCTAGTTGCTTAAGAATTTTTAAAAAATTGTATACACAGTTTGAACAGTAAAAGAGTTCCATGAACACAAAAAAAAGCATTATTCAACACAATCTTTCTTTCAACATTATGCTATCAGTGACAAACCTAGGCGCTGACATCAAATGATAGAAAAACCTAGTCACGACAGAGGTGAAGTGTCTTTGCAGAAAGCTGGGAGTATCACGTAGAGACCGGTTTAGAAATGATGACATCAGAAAAAAAAGTTGGTACAATATCAGTACTGAACTTCATCAAGAAACAATTAAATGGTTCAGCCACATAAGCAGATTGACAACAGACAGTGCGACTCAAATAGTAATGTTACTCCAAAAAAGTGGATACAATGCTAAAGATCGTCTACGCAAAAGGTGGACCTCAGAGATAACAGAGGCAACGAAAAACACTGTTTATGAAGCGCAAACAAAAGCCAGTTCTATAAATCTCTTCTTATTCTATAATCTCTGCTATGAGGTAGACAAAAATCGTGGCATATCCTTTACAGGACGTAGCCATCAACCAGCGTTGTGAGGTAGAACAGGATTAAATTAAAGAAAGACGCTTTACTACAAGAATATAATATCATATTATTGTTCTTCCATCACTGGTAATAAAATATGGAACTGCAAGTTATATAGTATTAAAACTAAATTACGAATCTTCAATTCAAATGTTGTATCAATCCTTACATATGCCAGCGAGAGTTGGAAAATGACTAAAGATATAGAAAGCAAGTTGAATGCATTTGAAAATAGATGTCTGCGAAAATAATGAATATAAAATGGAAAGAATTCAGAAGTGATGAAATCAGAGACATGTCTGGTCAACCACTAGTGACAACTGTTATAAGAAAGGGAAGATGGAGATATGTTGGGCACACCTTGAGGAGAAATGATCAACGAATATCAAAGCAGGCATTGAAGTGGGATGCAAAGGGTTCAAGAAAGAGGTCGACCTAAGAAGACCCTGAAACGAACTTTGCTGAGAGGGCAAGAAATACCGGTCTCAGTTCCATGTATGAGATTGAGCGAGTTGCCCAGGATAGAGCGATATGGAGAAATTACTTGCAGGCCCTATGTAACGTATAACGGTACGAGAGGAATTATTATTATCACTGGTAATGATGACCCCCCGTTTCATCCAGTCAATGCTAGGAGTTGGATTTGTGTGTCTGAGAATATGACAGACGAAGCCAATTTGGGCTTTAAGTGTTCTTGGGCATGGAATTTGAGATTCACCATTTGGAAGGTTGAATGAAAGGTCCTTCCTGGCTTGCCTTTGGTTTTGTTCTGCAACAGTTCTGTCTGATTCGCTTGTGGCTGTTTGTCTCTGAGAAAGCGAGTACCATGTTTAACAGTCACAAGCAGCAGCTTTCCAGGTATCGAGGTTTATGCCAAACGCTTATACTGAGATCTTGAAGTTCTCTTGAAATTCTCTTTGGAACATTTCATTTGTCCACCTTGCGAGTTCTTTCCTTTCTTGAGATCACAATAGAGTAGTCTTTTGAGTAGCTGTGATCGACAGTGTGGCTTCAGAAAACGAGGAAGATTGAGAACCTGATGGATAGATAACATCACATAGATCCCTCGACAATATTGACTAACAGCTACAGATGCAACCCATCTGGTCCAAGATAGAAAACTACGACTCCTATAATGACGCAAGTGGACATAAGATAATTGTCTGCCGGTTAACGCTAGAAAACTCTAGAAACGGTACGATACCTTCTGATAACCACAGCAGGTGCCTGTTGCAGCAATCATTCGCTCACACATAGAAGTTCCAGGAATGCTACAGTAGAATTCATCACACAGGTCCTCAAGAGAAGCTTTGCTTGAATTCTGTCAGGAAAAAATTATACAATAATTAATTAATTTGGAATTAAAACAGAGAGCCAAACATGTCCTGCAATATAGCTCTTTCTCCTTGGTATTCCACAGAGAACAGGCCTTACAATAGTTGCAGTTCAGACAGTAGGCCTGCAGATCTGGACATTTTCTGGACTGATGTGAACAGAGTGCTGTACATCATAGATTCCCAAACTTTTTCGGCCCACCGCCCACTTTGCACAACATAAACTTTGTAATGCCCCCTCCACATTATAACAATTTGCCAACGCTCCTCCCACATATATACATGCTCAACTTTCTCTTTGACATAGAAAATTGATATATTTTTCTGTAATGCATGGTCAATTTTCAAATGATTATATTCATGAAATAGAAAATTGATTGACAAAATGGATCGTGTAAGACGAGCATAAGATGAATTAAAATGCAGAATTCAAATTTTAAATGATTATTCAATCTCAAAATCACGAAAATAATTTATTTTAAAATATTTACTATTAATTTCTTCTTTAAGGAGCCACCGACCCATAATCGTCTGAACACTCCCTAAATTCTTCTGAACCCACTATCGCCCCCCTAGAACGCTTCAGCGCCCACTGGGGCAGTACCCCCACTTTGGGAAACGCTGGTGTACATGTTAAGAATAGAGACTATTTACACATCATTATTGAAAGTCATAATAGAAGGGGAAAGATTGCAACAAACAGATAATATAACTTCTATAAGTGGAAGTCTCATTCTAGCCCTCGGGTACCTAGCCATTCTTATACAACGTGTTACACCTGTGTGTTATCGGGGCTCACAAGGGGAGCAAAGAATAGTAACACTGCGACCTACAGGGCATGTGTTGTAAGAGGCAGCTGAGGTAGGGGCGTAGGAAGCTATAAAAGCGTAAGATGCTATATAAATCGGATGTGCTAGCCTACTTGTAGGCGCATAGCTGGCATAACGTACAATCGCTCTTAGGCGCAGATCACACAAAAATCACACAGAATGGTTAATAATTAGTCGATATGGAGGGTTCAAAGAAGAAGAAGAGGAACCTCTTCGCCCTTCTGAGCCGATATACTCTCCACCCCCACCCCCAAAAAAAAGCAATATGTATAACGTGTATTTATTATTTTATAAATTAAAATATAGCAACCAAAACCATGATTTATCCGAAAAAAATGTCTGACCCCACCAACAAAAATTATCACGAGCCGCCACTGGTCACCAGTTGGGAAAAAAATACGGGGAAGACCTAAGACCACTCTACGAAGAACAATCCTACAAGAAAGTAAATTATTATGAAGTAAAAACCATATAAGATCTCCAACTGCTAGCAACGAACTGCATCACGTGGAGATCTAAAACATCTGCCCTATGTGCCGTCTTTGGCACGAAAGGAATAAACAAACTATATATATATATATATATGGCCCACAGAAATGTGGTTTTAAAGAAGAATGATGAGAATCCCATGGACTGCTAAAATGACTAATGTTGAGGTGCTGAATGAGATCAGGACACAGAGAAAGCTAAGAAACAGGCAGTCATCATTTTCGGGCATGTGATGAGGCGGGGAGGCTTAGAACACATTGTGACAACCGGTAAAATCGAGGGTAGACGAGACATGGGAAGACAAAAGAGAAAATTTTGGATAGCCTGACTTTATGGAACGGTAGAGCGTCAACATCTGAGTTGATAGCAAACACCAACGACAGAGATTTGTGGGAGATCCATGATCGCCTACGTCAGCCGGCACGGCACCTGATGATGACGATATATATTTATTTATTGTAATAGAATAATTACCCGTGTACACAATCACAACTTACACGGCAAACATAAGACAGTTCACCATAGAATAATTGGCATTGCACATCGGCTGATACTGTGTAGTCGCCAACTTCAATAGAACCAGTTGCATTGATAAGACATCCTTGAAGTAATCTGTAGGGAAGAAAATGATTATTTCATTTAGTTTGTCATGATTTTGTGATTCTTTACATTGCTAGATATCAATCAATCAAGTGCCATGTCTGCCGGTACATGCGATCATGACTCTCCACTGCTCTCTCTCTGCTTGGTGCAATGTAATCAGTTCTAATGTCGATCTTGTGTCGAACCATGATGTCAGGCCATCCATGAACTCTCCCTTTGTCTTTCACGATCTCTCCTTCCCTGAATTTTACGTGTTGTCACCAAATTTTCTAAACCTTCGCTTCACATTATATGCACGAAGAACCTTGATTGTGTGATTCTTATTCTTTTGATAAGGTTTCTTTGTGTGCAGGCCTGATTTGAAACCTCATTTGTTTTCTTTGCTGTTCATGGAATTTGTTAAATATATCAAAATAAACTGAGTTTGGATAACGTTTAAACAAAATATCAATTACTGTCGTACTGGTATATGGAAAGGTATGCAGTTTGATAAAGGAACGGTATGCATGATGATGTCAGAAAGGCATGCAGTTTGATGAAGGAACGGTATGCATGATGATGTCAGAAAGGTATGCGAGCTAATTGAGGAACGATATGCATGATGATGGTGGAAAGTTATGCATGTTTATGCAGAAACAGTGTGCATTCTGATGGAGGAAAGGTATTATTATGATGGAAGAAATGTATTCATGATAATGAAGTAACGGTATGCATGATGATGGAGTAAAGGTATGCATGATGATGGAAGAAATGTATGCATGATGATGGAAGAAAGGTACGCATGATGATGGACGAAAGGTAATCATCTCCATAACATCATTATCAAATTTCATGCCCCAAGCACAGGCTATGATGTTCTCCCTCAATTCTCTGACTGCCTCTTGTTCTAGCTATGAGTTCCGATACTCTTTTCCCTCTGTCAATCTCTTTCCCGTGCATCTTGTCCGTTGTCATAATGTATTCAAGCTCTCTTCTTCTCATAACAGGTTCAAAGAATGTTCATTGTTTCTCTCTGATGCTTTTCACATACGATCTGTTCTCACCTATTTTTGGTGACATCATTTGCCATCTTCTCTTTCCCTGATATTCTCACCTATTTTTGGTAACATTATCATTTGTCATCTTCTCTTTCCATGATATTCTCACCTATTTTTGGTAACATTATCATTTGTCATCTTCTCTTTCCCTGATATTCTCACTTATTTTTGGTAACATTATCATTTGTCATCTTCTCTTTCCATGATATTCTCACCTATTTTTGGTAACATTGTCATTTGTCACCTCTTTCCCTGATATTCTCACCTATTTTTGATAACATTATCATTTGTCATCTTCTCTTTCCCTGATGTTCTCACCATTCTTCTAAAAAATATCATATCTGTAGATTCTAATTATTTTCTATTCCTGTTATTTATTGTCCATGATTCACATCCTTATGTAAGAATTGGTTATACATAGCTCTGTAATATTCTCTTGATAATTTTTCTATACGATTTTATTACACAACATGTCCAAAGGTTGCGTTCTGAAGGTAATCGGTTCGAATCTGAAACGCGGTGTCTGTTTGATTCCGGAAAAAATGTAGTGTAATAGCCGTCCAACACAAGCGATGATGACAACAATCTCAGAAGTGTGCTGCTGCACCTCTCTGGTGTGTGCAGAGGTGATTGTAGAGTACAATCCTAGAACACAATCCCCTACCACAGGTGTGGCATACATGATCAAGGTTAGACGTGTGGGTGTTGTGTGTTCTATCTTTTCGCACAGCTCGTTTTCTCTGTGCGGTCTCAAACGAAAAAATGTACATATGAACTGAATGACACAATATGGATTCGAACCGACAACCTTCATAACTTACTAACTTACGCGTTATTAGTCTCCAAACTCTCAAGCAGGCTCAACACATAGGTTGACGAACACGAGGAGAATCTCCATGGATGGAGGGCATTGCTGTCAGTCTCAGGGTAACTGCTGTCAGACATGATGTAACGGTCGGCGGAGAAACAGACGTTGTTCTCGCCATCGTGCCTGGAACCCAAACTGTTTGGGATACACAAAATATGATAGGATCCTTAGAGTAAGAAATTGAAATGAAATAATCTTACAAATGTTCAAGTTGAAACTGGCATGAATGTGGAGGAAAGTATACAGAACGAAGAAATAGAGGTAGTGGAAAGGAAAGTGAAAATAAGATTCGGATAGAGAAAGTGAAAGTAATAATAAAAAAGAAAAGCAGAAGTAACAGTAAAAGTAAAATGGAGAAAGTAAAGATAGGAGTAAAATAGGAGAAAGTGGAGAAAAAGTAAAAATGGAGAAAGTGGAGATAAGAGTAAAGAAGAAGTATATAAATGTGAGAATTAAGAAGGAGAAAGTATAGATAAGAATAAAATTCGTCCGAGTGGTTACTGGGGCCCAAATTTGGGGTGTAACGAATAGAACCAGTGTGCCACGCATGTCGTAAGAGACGTCTAAGGAGGTTTGGATGAAACCGGATGCACGTGTCCTAAACGTGTAAAAGTCTATGCGTTTAGGGGCCTACCAAACCAATGTGCAACGTATATACGTTCTTGGCAAAGATCAAACATATCACAAAGAGTGATTAAAATTGGTCGTAAAGAACGAACGTAAAATGAAGAAGAAGAAAGATAACGTTATGGTAGGAGAATGATGAAGGAGAAAGTGGACAGAGAAGATAACAAATAGATCCATCCAAAAAGAACTTAAAATCAAAGAAAACTGGCTTGATGCTACAAATAAGAAGTTGAAGTATTTGAGATATACAAAAGACATGAAGGATTTGAGAAGACCATCATGGAAGGAGGCATACCGTCAAATAGAAGAAGAAGAAGAAGAGAAAAGTCCACAGAAAAGATGGGATTCAGTATGTAACTGATGATCTGAGAATGTTGGCTGCAGAGGTGGGACATCTGGTCGTCTATGAGAGAGAGAAATTCTAAAGGACTGTTAGAGCACAGCCAACTCTAGATAACTAGGCCAGACAACTGACGGGAAACATCTGACCTAGATCAGAGCTGGGGGCTGGAATCTATATATGTTCGATAGAACACTGCAAGCTTTTTTTGCAATTTTACTCAATTATGTGAGTCTATGGTTATTTATTGGTAAAAAATATTTTATTAATGATATTCCTTATTGTTAAACTGAACTTGTTGCATAATATAACTTTGATTTAGCATTTTGTGTTGATTTTAAAATGAATTCGTCTATATACAACAATACTGGAGTGCGAGGTCACGTGGTGTAGTTATGATCTGATTTCTCATAATTCTTACCCGAGTCCGAAGGCCCATAAGTTTATAGTTGGCTCTGGTTAGTGTGACAAACTTCTGTTTAGGACAAGCTATTTGATGATGATGATGAATGATAACAATAATATTGAGAATAGTAATAATCAACATCATACTATTTCAATAACAAGATTGATGTCCAGAACTACAGCATTATAGCAGTGCCGCAGTCAACAACATCATTATCATCGTTAGTCGTCAACTACATACCAGTGCCCTAATTCATGAGCTGCAACTCCTTCACTCTGATATGCTCCTTTGTCTTCAACTACAGACGAACTATTACCGCCAGCCTTACACATAGTACCAACATATGCTAGACCTGGAACACAAAGTATATATATGCTTAACTTTCAACATCATTAAGTAAAGTTTTAATTAGTCAAATATATTTCTTTCTTTGTGTGTCTTGAACAACTGTCTGCATATCTTTAACAACTGTCTGTATGTCTTGAACAACTGTCTGCATGTCTTGAGCAACCGTCTGCATGCCTTGAAAAACTGTCTACATGTCTTGAACAACTGTCTGCATGTGTTACTTGATATCATGACTTTTCTTCTTCACCGTTCAACTCCCAACGGAGCACTGGTCTTCAACAAACTTCTTCCAGCTCTTCCTTTCTCTTGTCATCCCTTCCAATTCTTTCCATGTTTACCTATCCTTACACTGCAACTTAACAAGGATAATTATAGCATGACATAATTACTAAATATACTTAGAATACTCAACAAAGATCACAATAAAAACAACAAACAAACCTTTCGTGATGTTAAACTTGATTCCACTGTCAGATCCACCGTAAATGTTCAGTCTAGATCGAGAATTGAAAATATGGTATGGAATAAAATAGTGGAAAACATAAATTGTACGTAGATAATCAGTGGCGGCTCGTGCTAAGTTTTATTGGTGGGGCCAGACATATTTTTGTGTGGAAAATCATGGTATTGGGTTATTTTATATTTTAATTTATACACGTTACATATTATTTTTGGTGGGGCTCGGCCACACTGGCCCTTAATGACGAGCCGCCACTGTAGATAATAATTCTTCACATCTGACCGGCATATTTGGTCTACTGATATTATCTATCCTCTTTGTGTCCAGTTTGACACGTAAGGTTTCCACAAGAGATTTCCACTGTTGCCGATTTACCACCTTTCTACCAATCCTTTCCCAAGTCAAGCTACAATCTGTTTCTCTGTCCACAGTTCTTCATGTTTCATGTGGGCGTTCGGGTCTTCTGTTCACACCCTATGGTCATTTGAGAGTTGGCTTAGCCCAATGTCCCTACTAGCATACATCATACATGCCAAATCAATCTCTATCTTAGCTTTCTAATGATGGTCTCCAATTATGATTTTCTATTGGTGTTCCAATAATTCTGTATAGAAGAGAATCATGGACAATGAATAAACAATCAATACGATCATTGGAAGCCACAGAGATGTGTTTTACAGAAGAATGCTGAAAATTCCATGGACAGCGAAGAAAACAAATGAGGTTTTAAATCAGGCCTGCACACAAAGAAACCTTATCAAAAGAATACAAATCCGACAATCAAGTTTTTTCGGGCATATAATGAGAAGAGAAAGCTTAGAACATTTGGTAACAACAGGAACAATTCAGGGAAGGAGAGATCGTGGAAGACAGAGGGAGAAGATGGATGGCCTGGCATCATAGTTCAATACAAGATCGATGTCAGAACTGATTACATGCAGCAAGCAAAGAGAGTTGTGGAGAGACATGATCGCCTGTGCCGGAAGGCATGGCACTTAATTGATTGATTGATTGATGTTTTGTCCCAAAATAGGGATTTAAATACGAAATATTGACTTAATTGCACCGGGTTTGACTCCCATATGGCTCGGTCAGTCCCCACAGAAATTCCACTCAGCCTCCGAGAGCATTGCACAAAGCACGAACTCCGTAGGTCTGGCAACAATCCTAGGGTCTCTGGAAAAAATACACCCGGGAACAGAACCGCGCAATCCGAATTCGAACCCACGACCTTTGATCGCAAGTCACTGACATAACTACTTAGCCGCAGAGACTGACATAACTACTTAGCCGCAGAGACTGACATAACTACTTAGCCGCAGAGACTGACATAACTACTTAGCCGCAGAGACTGACATAACTACTTAGCCGCAGAGACTGACATAACTACTTAGCCGCAGAGACTGACATAACTACTTAGCCGCAGAGACTGACATAACTACTTAGCCGCAGAGACTGACATAACTACTTAGCCGCAGAGACTGACATAACTACTTAGCCGCAGAGACTGACATAACTACTTAGCCGCAGAGACTGACATAACTACTTAGCCGCAGAGACTGACATAACTACTTAGCCGCAGAGACTGACATAACTACTTAGCCGCAGAGACTGACATAACTACTTAGCCGCAGAGACTGACAGTCAACTACTTAGCCGCAGAGACTGACATAACTACTTAGCCGCAGAGACTGACATAACTACTTAGCCGCAGAGACTGACATAACTACTTAGCCGCAGAGACTGACATAACTACTTAGCCGCAGAGACTGACTAACTCTTAGCCGCAGAGACTGACATAACTACTTAGCCGCAGAGACGCATAACTACTTAGCCGCAGAGACTGACATAACTACTTAGCCGCAGAGACTGACATAACTACTTAGCCGCAGAGACTGACATAACTACTTAGCCGCAGAGACTGACATAACTACTTAGCCGCAGAGACTGACATAACTACTTAGCCGCAGAGACTGACATAACTACTTAGCCGCAGAGACTGACATAACTACTTAGCCGCAGAGACTGACATAACTACTTAGCCGCAGAGACTGACATAACTACTTAGCCGCAGAGACGCATAACTACTTAGCCGCAGAGACTGACAAACTACTTAGCCGCAGAGACTGACTAACTACTTAGCCGCAGAGACTGACAACTACTTAGCCGCAGGACGACATAACTGCTTAGCCGCAGAGACTGACATAACTCTTAGCCAGCCCCAGCGCAGAGCTGACATAACTACTTAGCCGCAGAGACTGACATAACTACTTAGCCGCAGAGACTGACATAACTACTTAGCCGCAGAGACTGACAAACTACTTAGCCGCAGAGACTGACATAACTACTTAGCCGCAGAGACTGACATAACTACTTAGCCGCAGAGACTGACATGCATACTTAGCCGCAGAGCGAAACTACAGCCAACTGACACTCTAGCCGCAGAGACTGACATAACTACTTAGCCGCAGAGACTGACATAACTACTTAGCCGCAGAGAGAACTGAACGCATAACGGACCACTATTGCCGCAGAGACTGACATAACTACTTAGCCGCAGAGACTGACATAACTACTTAGCCGCAGAGACTGACATAACTACTTAGCCGCAGAGACCTCTAATTTCTCTTCAGCTCATTTGAAAATGTGCTCGGTGTGCATGTTAAACATTGATAATGATAACACCAGTCACTACTTTCATTCTTTTTCTGTATCAATATCACTAGAGTAAAAATTCACATTTGTCATTGCTAATAATAATAGTATAATAATTTATTTGGTACCGTTATACGTTACATAGGGCCTGCAAGCAATTTCTCCATACCAATCTATTCTGGGCAACTCGGTCAATCTCCTCCATGGAACTGAGACCGATATTTCTTGCCTCTCTCAGCAAAGTTTGTTTCAGGGTCCTCACTAGGTCGTCCTCTCTTTCTTGAACCCTTTGCATCCCACTTCAATGCCTGCTTTGATATTCGTTGATCATTTCTTCTCAAGTGTGTCCAATGTATCTCCATCTTCTCTTTCTTATAACAGTTGTCACTAGTGGTTGACCAGACATTTCTCTGATTTCATCACTTCTCCTGAACTCGTTCCATTTTATATTCATTATTTTTCGCAGACATCTATTTTCAAATGCATTCAACTTGCTTTCTATATCTTTAGTCATTTTCCAACTCTCGCTGGCATATGTTAGGATTGATACAACATTTGAATTGAAAATTCGTAATTTAGTTTTAATACTATATAACTTGCAGTTCCATATTTTATTTAGACTTTTAAAAGCTGATGTTGCTTTGCCAATTCGTATCATAATTTCTTTTTAACATTTCCTGTGCAATCAAAATTGCTACCTAAATAGGTGAACTGCTCTGTTATTTTTATCATTTTAGATTCCAGTTTGATATCTGCATTACTTGCCATAGGTGTCTTCATTATATTTGTTTTTCATAGCTTATCTGCAGTCCAACTTTTGATGTCATAGATGATAAGTTGTCTGTTTTTCTTTGCATATCTTCGTTGTTTTTACTTAACATTGCAATATCATCTGCAAAATCCAAATTTTCTAGTTGACTATTTTCTACCCAATCGATGCCAGTT
This sequence comes from Arion vulgaris, assembly GCA_020796225.1. Lineage (NCBI taxonomy): Eukaryota > Metazoa > Mollusca > Gastropoda > Stylommatophora > Arionidae > Arion > Arion vulgaris. The sequence goes on from CM036764.1 coordinate 38,095,290, forward strand.
TCGCCCTGCAACATTTTCGCATGGCCACTCCAAACAATAGCGGAGGTAGAACACAACCTTGCTTTATTCTGGTTTCAACCATAAACCAGTCGCTGTGTCCACCATCAGTGCAAACTGCACACTGTGAACCATCATAGAGGCTCTTGATAATTTTATTATTTTGTCTGGTATTCCATAGCATCTCAGAATATTCCACAGGAGATTCTGTGTAGACTATCCAAGGTTTTTTTAAAATCGATGAAATTTAGTATAAGTGGTTATTGCTTCACAATTACTTGTTTGTAATGTGAGTATCTTGTATAGACTTACGCAGTAAAAAACATAGCATGATCGTTGGGGACCAGATTTTTATATCCACGAAGCCAATTTGCGAAACGTTCTAGAAGCGTTATTGCATTTATCTTGTATTCACCACCGTCTGGTTCCAGATCTGATGTAGTATATGGTGACTGGCTGGGGATCTGAAAGAAGAAGAAGCATAATGAAATTATAGTGACAACTCTATTTATTCTCTATCCCTGTTTTTCCTTTTGGCATCAGGTCGAAAAGACTGCCAGCTGGAGAGAGCCACAAATGTGGTTTGTAAATATATATATATGATTATCTATGATAATAGTTGAATGATTGATTGATTGATTGGACCATCATCATTGCACTTTGGTGAGTAATCATGTGAGTTTCGATATCTTTCTTACACATAAATATCTCAGTGGCGGTGTACGAACTCTGTAGCACCGGCGAGGGCCACCGATGTAATTTTGAAGACGGTGAAATGTTTTAGGAATTTTATTGTTAATCTTTTCTAATTAATTTTGTAAATTACATATGATTATGAACTACACAAGAAGTGTTTTAATGAGGTTTAACGTAAGAATGATCATTCAAGATGTTTTACAGTAATCAAGCAACTAAAATAGTTACGCTAGTAATAAAAAGCTTATAACACACACATAAGTTCAGATACCCTAGCAGCCCACTCGTTCCTTTAATAGAGATAATCCAGAATATACTACACTAAATAAAGGTATCACCAAGTCTTAACTATCAAACGTCTAAATAACTTAATATGCTAACTACGCAGTCTGGACACTATATCAAACGTCTAAATAACTTAATATGCTAACTGCGCAGTCTGGACACTATATCAAACGTCTAAATAACTTAATATGCTAACTACGCAGTCTGAACACTATATCAAAGGTCTAAATAACTTAATATGCTAACTACGCAGTCTGGACACTATATCAAACGTCTAAATAACTTAATATGCTAACTACGCAGTCTGAACACTATATCAAAGGTCTAAATAACTTAATATGCTAACTACGCAGTCTGGACACTATATCAAACGTCTAAATAACTTAATATGCTAACTACGCAGTCTGAACACTATATCAAAGGTCTAAATAACTTAATATGCTAACTACGCAGTCTGGACACTATATCAAACGTCTAAATAACTTAATATGCTAACTACGCAGTCTGAACACTAAACATTGAATGTATATTTTGTCAATGAAAAGACAGATAGGAAAAATCGGGTGAATAATTGTTCATTGATAGCAGGGCCGTAAGGTATATTTTCTCAATATGATGCAAGTCTTCGAAATGCCGCCACTTAAATGGGGTTTTTTCTTTAAAAAACCCCTTAAATTGTGGTTTTGATTTCACTCTTATGCCGCCCCCTTACGGTGCTGCCTGATGCGGCCGCTTCTCTATATCATAGCATGGCACGGCACTGATTGTTAGTCTCGAGAGATAGTGGGCGTACGTAGAACTTTGTTTGGGTTTATGCTGTCCCAACACGTTTTATATCATATTGTTCTAAGACCAATGCATTGAATCTGTTTCCAGCTGGACTTCTAAGCAAGGAGGGGAAAAAATAGTAACAATGCGACCTACAAGGCATGTCGTAAGAGGCGACTGAGGTAAACCACAGCACAGCCAACTCTAGATAACTAGGCCAAACAACTGACCGGGGATTTCCTGACCTAGATCAGAGAAGGGGCTGGAAATTACAGATGTTTGATAGAACATTGCACGCTTTTTTTGCAATTTTACTCAAATCTGTGTGTCTATGGTTTTTTATTGGTGAAAAGAAAATATTAATAATATTGATATTCCTTATTGTTAAACTTAACTTGTTGCATAATATAACTTCGATTTAGCATTTTGTGTTGATTTTAAAATGAATTCGTCTATATACATATGTCTATATACATATATATATAGATATAATATATATATATATATATATATATATATATATATATATATATATATATATATGCTCTATTTTCACTTTGACATAGAAAATTGATATATATTTCTGTCATACATGGTCAGTTTTCAAATGATTATATACATGAAATAGAAAATATATGAAAAAATGGATCGTGTAAAATGGACGAAGATGAATTAAAATGCAGAATTCAAATTTTTTATGATTATTCAATCTCAAAATCAGGAAAAAAACTCCCCAAATGCTTCTGAACCCACTGCGCCCCACTGGAAGGCTTCAGCGCCCACTGGGGCGGTACCGCCCACTTTAGGAAATTATGTGCTAAATCAAGGTTATATTATGTTACAAATTAAGTTTAAAACTAAGGAATCTCAGTATTATTAACACTTGTTATCAATAAATAACTATAAATGCATATAATTGAGTGAAATTGCCAAAAAATGTACATTGTTCTATCAAACATATACACAAATCAGCCCCCATTAAACAGGAATTTTCGATTTACCGCCTGAGCTAGTCGTCATATCTTGCAGGGAACCACGGTTAATATAATGCCGATACAACATTGATGTCATCAGTACAGATTCTGATGAACAAACGATAAAAAAATATGATACAAACTTACTGTTAGAAGAAGTGGGGTTATCATTCGTATCTTGAGTGTCCTAGTTTCTAACGCCAATGTATCAAAGCGCATGGCTACCTGTCAACAGATCATTCAAATTGGTGTTTAATATATACTCATATATAATATGGTCAGTGGCGACTCGTAATCATTTTTGTTGGTGGGGCCAGACAGAAATTTTCGGAAAATTCATGGTTTCGGTTAGGTTATATTTTAATGTATAAAATAATAAATACACATTACACCTTATTTTTGGTGGGCCCCATTGGCCCTTAATGACGAGCCGCCACTGAATATGGTTAATATATATATATGAAAAATGAAAATCGTGGCATATCCTTTACAGAACGTAGCCATCAACCACAGTAAACGAGTCGTCGACTTTCTAGGCACCACTTATACGTTCAGTACTTTGCCGTTGCTTTCTGAACGGTGAGGTCTATTTTTACTTTTTGGAAACGAATTTGCTTCTAAACTGTCTGCCACTGAGTTTGAACCAGGTACGCTTGGGTTGTGATGGAGCTCCCTACCGCTTAAGCTACAGACGCTCACCATATATACATAATCATTTATAATTTGTTAAATGTATAGTCATATATATACATAATCATTTATAATATGTTAAATGTATAGTCATATATATACATAATCATTTATAATATGTTAAATGTATAGTCATATATATATATATTGGAATATGAGTCAAGATATAGATAGCAAGTTCAATGCATTTGAAAATAGATGTATGCGAAAAATAGTGAGCATAAAATGGGATGAATTCAGAAGAAGTAATGAAATCAGAGAAATGTCTGGTCAACCACTAGTAACAACTGTTATAAGTAGGAGAAGATAGAGATATGTTTGGTATACCTTGAGAAGAAATGATTTAAAAATTTTAAAAAGCAGGCTTTGACGTGAAAGGCAACAGTTTCAAGAAAGAGGGAAACACTGAAACGAACATTGCTGAGAAAGGTAAAAAATATCGGAGTCAGTTCTATGGTAGAGATTAAGTGAGTAGTTGTCCAGACCAGAGCGGTATTGAGCAATTACTTGCAGGCCATATGTAACTATAACGGAACGAGAGGAATATATGTGTATGTGTATATATATATATATATATATATATAGTCATATATACTTTGTTTACTATATAGTCAATTATAATTTGTTGACGTACATGAAAATGAAAATCGTGACATATCCTAAAGGATGTAGCCATCAACCACAGTAAACGAGTCGTTAATTTTCTAGGCTCCACTTATACGTTCAGTAGTTTGTCATTGCTTTCTGAACGGTGAGGTCTATTTTACCTTTGTAAAAATCCAACGGAAACGAATTTGCTTCCAAACTTGCCCACCGTGGGGTTTGAACCAGGTACGCTGGGGTTCGTGATCTAGCTCACTATCGCTTGAGCTACAGACGCACAGGATCTAAAGGCGAAGGATCGACTTCATGACATCGGGTTTCGTTCATCAATATGACTTAATTCATCAATATGGCTTCGTTCATCAATATGACTTAGTTCATCAATATGACTTAGTTCATCAATATGACTTAGTTCATCAATATGGTTTTGTTCATCAATATGGCTTCGTTCATCAATATGACTTAGTTCATCAGTATGACTTAGTTCATCAATATGACTTAGTTCATCAATATGACTTAGTTCATCAATATGACTTAGTTCATCAATATGACTGAGTTCATCAATATGACTTAGTTCATCAATATGGTTTCGTTCATCAATATGACTTAGTTCATCAATATGGCTTCGTTCATCAATATGGCTTCGTTCATCAATATGACTTAGTTCATCAATATGGCTTAATTCATCAATATGACTTAATTCATCAATATGACTTAATTCATCAATATAACTTAGTTCATCAATATGACTTAGTTCATCAATATGGTTTCGTTCATCAATATGACTTAGTTCATCAATATGGTTTCGTTCATCAATATGGCTTCGTTCATCAATATGGTTTCGTTCATCAATATGACTTAGTTCATCAATATGACTTAATTCATCAATATGACTTAATTCATCAATATGACTTAATTCATCAATATGACTTAATTCATCAATATGACTTAATTCATCAATGTAACTTAGTTCATCAATATGACTTAGTTCATCAATATGACTTAGTTCATTAATATGACTTAGTTCATCAATATGGTTTCGTTCATTAATATGACTTAGTTCATCAATATGACTTAGTTCATCAATATGGCTTCGTTCATTAATATGACTTAGTTCATCAATATGACTTAGTTCATCAATATGACTTAGTTCATCAATATGACTTAATTCATCAATATGACTTAGTTCATTAATATGACTTAGTTCATCAATATGGTTTCGTTCATTAATATGACTTAGTTCATCAATATGACTTAGTTCATCAATATGACTTAATTCATCAATATGGCTTCGTTCATCAATATGACTTAATTCATCAATATGGCTTCGTTCATCAATATGACTTAGTTCATCAATATGACTTAGTTCATCAATATGACTTAATTCATCAATATGACTTAATTCATCAATATGACTTAGTTCATCAATATGACTTAATTCATCAATATGACTTAGTTCATTAATATGACTTAGTTCATTAATATGACTTAGTTCATCAATATGACTTAGTTCATTAATATGACTTAATTCATCAATATGACTTAATTCATCAATATGACTTAGTTCATCAATATGACTTAGTTCATCAATATGACTTCGTTCATCAATATGACTTAGTTCATCAATATGACTTAGTTCATCAATATGACTTCGTTCATCAATATGACTTAATTCATCAATATGACTTAATTCATCAATATAACTTAGTTCATCAATATGACTTAATTCATCAATATGACTTAATTCATCAATATGACTTAGTTCATCAATATGACTTAGTTCATCAATATGACTTCGTTCATCAATATGACTTAGTTCATCAATATGACTTAGTTCATCAATATGACTTCGTTCATCAATATGACTTAATTCATCAATATGACTTAATTCATCAATATAACTTAGTTCATCAATATGACTTAGTTCATTAATATGACTTAGTTCATCAATATAACTTAGTTCATCAATATGACTTAGTTCATCAATATGACTTAGTTCATTAATATGACTTAGTTCATTAATATGACTTAGTTCATTAATATGACTTAGTTCATCAATATGACTTAGTTCATCAATATGACTTAGTTCATTAATATGACTTAGTTCATCAATATAACTTAGTTCATCAATATGACTTAGTTCATCAATATGACTTAGTTCATCAATATGACTTAGTTCATTAATATGACTTAGTTCATTAATATGACTTAGTTCATCAATATGACTTAGTTCATCAATATGACTTAGTTCATTAATATGACTTAGTTCATTAATATGACTTAGTTCATCAATATGACTTAGTTCATTAATATGACTTAGTTCATCAATATGACTTAGTTCATCAATATGACTTAGTTCATCAATATGACTTAGTTCATCAATATGACTTAGTTCATCAATATGACTTAGTTCATGTCTGCAGAAATGGCAAGTCACCTGATAAAGTGTTGCACAAATCACGAACTTGTGGCTTCAACAACAAATCTAAGGATCTCAACACCAAACATAACATGCACGTTTGAATCTCAACACCAAACATAACATGCACGTTTGTATCTCAACACCAAACATAACATGCACGTTTGTATCTCAACACCAAACATAACATGCACGTTTGAATTGAACAATGCAATCTGGATTCGAACTCATAACTTTCAAAACGCAGGGCAAACGTTTTAACCACTTTGCCACAAAAACCTCAATGTTTATTATGTAAAGTTAGATATAATTTGTTGAAGGCACTATAGACACTGAAGACACCATAGACACTAAAGCCACTATAGACACTAAAGCCACTATAGACACTGAAGACACTATAGACACTGAAGACACTATAGACACTGAAGACACTATATATATATCTAAAGTCATAGAAAATGCCTATAATTTATAAATTACATAAAAATGCATTATAGAAGAAATTGACATCCTAATTTAATTTGATTTCATTCAGAAAATGTATAACTTTTTACTTTTCGATTAACTAATGCTTGATAAATTCTTCTTTGTGATGAGAGAGGCAACATGCGCATGTGTGTAGCTTCACTTGTCTATTGTCTATTCCCAGGTGGAATATGTAGTTGGTTGTCCACTCTTGCCGTTAAGCGTAGGGATTGGAGCTTTAATTTACGTTCTAGGGCCAGATGAATCGCCCTTGTTGTTATATCCGTATTTATGTAGTGTGGTCTTGATATTGTCTATCCATCTTTTTCTTGGTCTTTCCTTAGCTCTAATACCCGATCTCTTTTTATTGTATGATGTTATTAGTGGTTGGTTGTATTGCTTCATTCGTTAGAAATTATTTTCGGAACAAACGTTACAATGGTATTTTCATTTGTTGTTTACATTCACAGCATGCTTCTTAATGTTGAGCGGACGATCAAGTGTTACTCCAAGATATGTGAGGGTGGTGTTCTCTTTGGTGTTTGTCTAAACTGTGGAGCGTCTGACCGAATGGATAAGAGCCCGGCTCTCGTGAGGGAGACCAGCGTTCACTCTACGGTAAGGCCCAGGATTTTTGTTACTTTGGAGGCATAAAAAATTCATAACATAAACAGGTTCCGCGGCGACTGCATTAGCAAAGTCGCCATTAAATTCCTTAGGCTCATGTCCCTCCTGTCCTACTGCGCCCTAAAAGCGGTGTTACCGGTAGTAACGTCAGTGTTTACCTAAACTTAAGGTGATATTTTGTTTGGCGATTTTATGGCTAATGGTGAAGATGGTTTACGCGGTTTTGCACAATTTATCTTGAGTTTCCAATTTTTGCTGCAGTCTTGAGTTTTCTTAAATCTTCATTAAGTTTACATGCTATACATACTACATTAACATGGCTTTACCATATTGCTAGTTCGTCGACATATAGCGCTTTTTAAGCCGTAATCTCTCTCTCGCGATCGTTCTTAAGCCGTTTGTATCATTCTATTGTGATATATAAACAGACAAACATCAGAACAGGATGTACGTGCACAGCCTTCAGTACCTATTGGAGCTCAGGTGCTTATCCTTGGGTAGTGTGTTCGGTTTCAACCAGCGTTTGTGTACGGTTCGCTCTCCGCTAGCCTTTTGCTGTCCCCAGCCAAAACCCACAAGGCAGCAAGTTGCCATTTTATTTTAGGGCAGCGACCCTTAGACGGCCTTCCCTCCCGGGCTTATGAGCGTCATCTGCCCAGCAATCCGGTCGTTTTGTGAACACTTTGGTTTGCCGCCCGTCCAGTTTTGTGTACAGTTTGCTCCGCTAACTTTTGATTGTCCCCAATCAAACTACAAGGCAACAGCAGTTTCCTGCTTGCCGTGCCGTCCTTGCATGCCGTGCCATGCTCGCCGTCTCTTCGATGACTTTGAGCCGTTCCCGACCAGAGTTTTGACCTATGTGGACCAACGTGCGGCTCAACTCGACTTCCAGCATACTCATCGGCTCCAGAGAGGCAGCTCAAGAGAGACTATGCGCGGGCTCCGAATTTCGCCACACGCGGTTCCGCGTTCATCTTTCCAGCTTTTTCCATCGGCCGGGAGAGACGAGCATTAATAGTCACTCTGGGAGTTCGTTCGTCTGTGTTGCGAGCGGATCCCATCTAGCGTGACTACCTTTGCATCTCTACTTCTCTACTTGCCCCAGAGTAGTTTTCCCACGGCACCTGCCCTCTTAGTCAGACCGGAACTACAGTCTGTTACAAGGGTCACCACGTGGAGGTGAGGGCAGGGGATTAGTGTCAGCTCACTAATCTGGCGCGCCGTTATTTCCTTGCGCCTTTGACCCCAAGCCTTAATCTTATTTGCAATGACATTGGTGTAGATGAGAGAGCGGGTGCAACTTACGGATGAGTCCCGTGGTAAGCACTCTTCTAAGACGTCACTGAATAGTGTCTGAATTGTTCGATAAATTAGTAAGTACTTTATCCAGTTGTACAATTTTGCATGTGTCCCCATGTCAATCATCTTCATAAGAAGGCATTTTCTCTATAGTTAGTTTGTTTGTTCCTTTCGTGCCGAAGGCAGAGGTTTTAGATCTCCATGTGATGCGGTTCGTTGCTAGCAGTTGGAGGTGTCGTATGGTTTTACATCTCAATAGTTTACTTTCTGGTAGGATTGTTTTTTTGAAGAGTGGTTTTAGGTCTTCCACGTTTTCTTTTCCCAACTGGTGACCACATAAGGACTTGACGATTTAGTTTATTTTCGTCTGATCTAAGAACATGACCTAAATATTTCCATCTTCGTTTCCTTATAATATTTGATACGGGTTATTTGATACATTTTCTCCATACCAGATCGTAATCTTGCTGAAAGCCAAAGAAGATAGCTACTGTGTGTTGCTGTTCTGAAAGCTGTCCCATGTATTCCCATGTAAATCACCTTCACAAAGTGGCCTCTTCTCCATACCAGATCGTAATAAAAAACAATTTAAAAAAAAACAATCTGGCCAGCAATGGCGGAATGCGGAGGGCATTCAGAGTCAGATCTGTTTGATTCTGAACACGACTTTGCTAGCGCATTTCCGCCATGTTTGGTCGGGTATTTTCCGGTTTCGTGTGCCGAGCTACTGAGTTAGTGCTTGAGCAACGCTGTGAGCTATGGCTGTTACATGGAATGCTTTTGCTGTGTCAACCGTGCGTTTGTTGTGTGTATTCAGAAAATGGCGGACAGCGGTTAGGACGAACAAGCTCAATCTGCCGTATGCAGTTATATTGCGAGTGCAGAAAGCTGGATTTTGTCATGATTGATGTTCCCTTCGACAAGAATTGCGGTTCAAGTGATGAACAGTTTTGTGTTGCTACATTAGCGACGGCCATATGCATTTTATGCGGATTCTTTTTGTGGCGTTAAGCGGCTGTTTCATTCTGGAATTAGTTCACACAGGAAACGTTTCACAGTTGTTAGCATTTAGTGTGATATTCATTGGCACAGGAACGGAGCAATTATGGGGTGACCCGTTGCAGTGAAGTTAGAACCGTACTTATGAACTATGAACTATGTTCTGGAAGCTATCGAATGTGTTCTTTGAGTTTGATTACAATTTGGCATGCTCTGTAGTTGCTAGATCTAAATCCTGCCGCCTTCTTCTGCGTCCGCCCGCTATGAATTCAGGTGCAGCCATGGCATCGGGTGTGGTGTTTCTTACTGATTTTTGCGTGAAAGCAGCCTGCTTACAGTTTTATTGATTTCCTCGTCAGTCAGGCGGGCTTTCTCCGTATTCAGATGTACAAAGTCCTGTCTGTTCATGACATATTGTGTCAGTCCTTTATAGGCTCAGATACTCCAATCATTACTTTCGTATCCAGCCAGTTTCGATCTTTCTGAACATGCTAACTACGTTCCTCATCAATAGGGGCTGACAACAATCGCAGCAACACACTTAACCTAAATCTTCTTATTCGAAAGTTCCATTTCGATCACTTGTTAAACCACTCTTTGTGATCTGTATGTGATCTGTATGTGATCTGTATGTGATCTGTATGTGATCTGTATGTGATCTGTATGTGATCTGAGCATAAGAGAAACTGTACGTTGTGCCAGTTATGCACATACAAGTTGGCCAGCACATCCGAATTCTGATTCGGCGCTTTTTATTTACTAGGGTAGCTTCCCTAGACCCCTACCACAGTTGCCTATTACGACATGCTTTATACGTCGCAGTGTTACTATTCTTTGCTACCCTTGATGGCTCCGGCAAAACACGGGGATGAACTTAGAAAACGGGAATCTAAGATTCTCATGATCCTTTTAAAAATGAAACGTGTCTAGATTGCAAAGAATATAAACATACATTTTTTTCTCCGATCCAGAAGCACTTGACCTTTAAGCTCTTCGGCTCGGTGCCATGGACATTGTAACCCTTCGGCTCGGTGCCATGGATATTGTAACCCTTCGGTTCGGTGCCATGGACATCGTAACCCTTCGATTCGGTGCCATGGACATCTTAACCCTTCGGCTCGGTGCCATGAACATCGTAACCCTTCGGTTCGGTGCCATGGACAGTGTAACCCTTCGGTTCGGTGCCACGAACACCGTAAATCTGGAGAACCTGGGGATTTTCTACCGGCCCGCGAAGTTGAACCGTACTCACAGGGGGCTTGTCACCCGTTGTCCAACGCGCTACGAACACACTGGGGTAGGCGGGCAAGAATATTTACATAAACAACACAATAACACATTCATATCTGCTACTTACAGCTGTGAAAAGATTGCCCAAATAATCCACAATGTTACTCATAGTCAGATTTGTATTCCCGTTACTGCTACTATAGAATCTGCCATGAAAGAAAACAAGTACATATCTGATTTCAGTATCTAATGTTCATGTCAATCATAGATTCCCAAACCTTTTTCGGCCCAACGTTCACTTTGCACAACATAAACTTTGTAACGCCCCCTCCACATTATAACAGTTTGCCATCGCCCCCACCCCACATATATATATATACATGCTCTATTTTCATTTTGACATAGAATGTGGTCATGGAGTATTTTTTTCAACCGTAACGAATCCAGATCAACCAGCCTCAATTAGGTACAATGAAAAGTAATGGGACGTAAAGGTGGTCACATTACCCATTGTGTGCCGACTGTCAATGAAAAATAATGGGACGTAAAGGTGGTCAGAATACTCATTGTGTGCCGACTGTCAATGAAAAGTAATGGGACGTAAATGTGGCCACATTACCTATTGTGTGCCGACTGTCAATGAAAAGTAATGAGACGTAAAGGTGGCCACATTAACCATTGTGTGCCGACTGTCAATGAAAAGTAATGGGACGTAAAGGTGACCACATTAATAATTGTGTGCCGACTGTCAATGAAAAGTAATGGGACGTAAATGTGGCCACATTACCTATTGTGTGCCGACTGTCAATGAAAAGTAATGGGACGTAAAGGTGACCACATTAATCATTGTGTGCCGACTGTCAATGAAAAGTAATGGGACGTAAATGTGGCCACATTACCTATTGTGTGCCGACTGTCAATGAAAAGTAATGGGACGTAAAGGTGACCACATTAATCATTGTGTGCCGACTGTCAATGAAAAGTAATGGGACGTAAAGGTGACCACATTAATCATTGTGTGCCGACTGTCAATGAAAAGTAATGGGACGTAAAGGTGACCACATTAATCATTGTGTGCCGACTGTCAATGAAAAGTAATGGGACGTAAATGTGGCCACATTACCTATTGTGTGCCGACTGTCAATGAAAAGTAATGGGACGTAACGGTGACCACATTAATCATTGTGTGCCGACTGTCAATGAAAAGTAATGGGACGTAAAGGTGACCACATTACCTATTGTGTGCCGACTGTCAATGAAAAGTAATGGGATGTAAAGGTGACCACATTAATCATTGTGTGCCGACTGTCAATGAAAAGTAATGGGACGTAAATGTGGCCACATTACCTATTGTGTGCCGACTGTCAATGAAAAGTAATGGGACGTAACGGTGACCACATTAATCATTGTGTGCCGACTGTCAATGAAAAGTAATGGGACGTAAAGGTGACCACATTACCTATTGTGTGCCGACTGTCAATGAAAAGTAATGGGATGTAAAGGTGACCACATTAATCATTGTGTGCCGACTGTCAATAAAAAATACTAGCATAACATCGTATTACTCTTATATATTTATTTATTTATTTATTTATTCTTTTGGGATCCAGAATCACTTGGGCTTTTCAGCTCTACAGCTCGGTGCCATGGACATCGTAACCCTTCGACTCGGTGCCATGGACATCGTAACCCTTCGGCTCGGTGCCATGGACATCGTAACCCTTCGGCTCGGTGCCATGGACATCGTAACCCTTCGACTCGGTGCCATGGACATCGTAACCCTTCGGCTCGGTGCCATGGACATCGTAACCCTTCGGCTCGGTGCCATGGACATCGTAACCCTTCGACTCGGTGCCATGGACATCGTAACCCTTCGGCTCGGTGCCATGGACATCGTAACCCTTCGGCTCGGTGCCATGGACATCGTAACCCTTCGACTCGGTGCCATGGACATCGTAACCCTTCGACTCGGTGCCATGGACATCGTAACCCTTCGACTCGGTGCCATGGACATCGTAACCCTTCGACTCGGTGCCATGGACATCGTAACCCTTCGACTCGGTGCCATGGACATCTTAACCCTTCGACTCGGTGCCATGGACATCGTAACCCTTCGCTTCGGTGCCATGGACATCGTAACCCTTCGACTCGGTGCCATGGACATCGTAACCCTTCGCTTCGGTGCCATGGACATCGTAACCCTTCGACTCGGTGCCATGGACATCGTAACCCTTCGGCTCGGTGCCATGGACATCGTAACCCTTCGCTTCGGTGCCATAGACATCGTAACCCTTCGACTCGGTGCCATGGACATCGTAACCCTTCGCTTCGGTGCCATGGACATCGTAACCCTTCGGCTCGGTGCCATGGACATCGTAACCCTTCGCTTCGGTGCCATGGACATCGTAACCCTTCGGCTCGGTGCCATGGACATCGTAACCCTTCACTTCGGTGCCATGGACATCGTAACCCTTCAGCTCGGTGCCATGGACATCGTAACCCTTCGACTCGGTGCCATGGACATCGTAACCCTTCGACTCGGTGCCATGGACATCGTAACCCTTCGGCTCGGTGCCTTGGACATCGTAACCCTTCGCTTCGGTGCCATGGACATCGTAACCCTTCGCTTCGGTGCCATGGACATCGTAACCCTTCGCTTCGGTGCCATGGACATCGTAGCCCTTCAGCTCGGTGCCATGGACATCGTAACCCTTCGACTCGGTGCCATGGACATCGTAACCCTTCGACTCGGTGCCATGGACATCGTAACCCTTCGGCTCGGTGCCATGGACATCGTAACCCTTCGCTTCGGTGCCATGGACATCGTAACCCTTCGGCTCGGTGCCATGGACATCGTAACCTTCGCTTCGGTGCCATGGACATCGTAACCCTTCGGCTCGGTGCCATGGACATCGTAACGCTTCGCTTCGGTGCCATGGACATCGTAACCCTTCGGCTCGGGGCCATGGACATCGTAACCCTTCGCTTCGGTGCCATGGACATCGTAACCCTTCGGTTCGGTGCCATGGACATCGTAACCCTTCGGCTCGGTGCCATGGACATCGTAACCCTTCGACTCGGTGCCATGGACATCGTAACCCTTCAGCTCGGTGCCATGGACATCGTAACCCTTCGACTCGGTGCCATGGACATCGTAACCCTTCGACTCGGTGCCATGGACATCGTAACCCTTCGGCTCGGTGCCATGGACATCGTAACCCTTCGCTTCGGTGCCATGGACATCGTAACCCTTCGGCTCGGTGCCATGGACATCGTAACCCTTCGCTTCGGTGCCATGGACATCGTAACCCTTCGCTTCGGTGCCATGGACATCGTAACCCTTCGCTTCGGTGCCATGGACATCGTAACCCTTCTCTTCGGTGCCATGGACATCGTAACCCGTCGCTTCGGTGCCATGGACATCGTAACCCTTCGCTTCGGTGCCATGGACATCGTAACCCTTCGGCTCGGTGCCATGGACATCGTAACCCTTCGCTTCGGTGCCATGGACATCGTAACCCTTCGCTTCGGTGCCATGGACATCGTAACCCTTCGGCTCGGTGCCATGGACATCGTAACCCTTCGCTTCGGTGCCATGGACATCGTAACCCTTCGCTTCGGTGCCATGGACATCGTAACCCTTCGCTTCGGTGCCATGGACATCGTAACCCTTCTCTTCGGTGCCATGGACATCGTAACCCTTCGCTTCGGTGCCACGAACACTATAAATCTGGAGAACCTGTGGCTCTTCTACCAGCCCGCGGAATTGAACAGCACTCACAGGGGGCTTGTCTCTCGTCATCCAACGCGCTACGAACACGCCGGGCCAATGAATCTTCTTAAAGGCTATATTAAACAGTGTATGATAACAAACATAGATAATCAGAATTAACTTCTGACGTAGTATTACTCATGTTTTACTTACAAAAACTTTCATTTTATGAAATCATAAACCTTTTGTTGGCACTGTTTGGCCAGAGCCAACTATAAACGTATGGGCCTTCGGACTCAGGTAAGAATTGTGGGAAATCATACCCCAACTACACCATGTGATCTCGCATTCCAGTATTGGTGTGTATAGACGAATTCATTTTAAAATCAACACAAAATGCTAACTCAAAGTCATATTATCCAACAAGTTAAGTTTAACAATAAGGAATATCAATATTATGAATATTTTTCACCAATAAATAACCATAGACTCACAGAATAAGTAAAATTGTAAAAAAACGTGCAGTGCTCTATCAAACATCTATATTTTTCGGCCCCCTTTTCTGATTTAGGTCAGGGAAACCCCAGCCAGTTGTCTGGCCTAGTTATCTAGAGTTGGCTGTGGTTTGGCAGTTCATTATTATTATTTTTGAAGCTGCCCATTCTTTTTTTTTTCTTCAAATTTCGAGCGTATACAATTTTTTTTAACAAATATTTTTTTAAAAAATTATTTTGTTTCTCACAGAGGCCTGATGATTCTCGTAGGCTGGTCAAATTAGTTTTTTTTTCATGCCTATGTTGGTTCGTCGATCGGTATTTTGTTTATTCCTATTTTAAACGTATGTACAGTCTTATGTGTTTTGTTTTCGTTGGAAGATTTGAACGCTTAATTTGATCAATACATGTCAGTTTCCAAGACATGGCATTCCTTTTTTTTTAGCTAATAATCATCCGCGATCAAGCCTTGCAGATAATCTGTACTTTACTTCTTGTTTTTCTAGAACTTTCTAATAATTTGCCTGAAGCACTTCGCTTAAAAAATTCAATTGTTTTTTTGATAATCAATATAAAATAGTGAGAACTTAATTAGAAAACATTGAAAACTAGCATAAACAATAAATTTACTTGTTATATAAAGTACTGTCTACTACAGGAAGTATATCAATATTGTAGGTGGCTGGAAGCGTAACTGCACGTTTGTATCTGGAAGAATAGTGACTCCTAGCTGTGTTTGTCTTTGGTGAACCTGTAAGAGATATATGTTTATTTATAACTTACATTTCCCATTAATTTATACCTGTGAATAATTGAATAAATATCCAGATAAATGGAAGATATTCTAGGGGGAAAAAACTACAAACATTAGACCCAAAAATAAATTATAAACATCACAAACAGTAGAAAAAAATAACGAGTTTTCGAAACGACTGCATTAAATTGCTGTTTGAAAAGGGGGTATATTTTGTTTAGTTAAACTTTTAGTGTGAATTCATGATATGTTCCGTACTCGATGAAGACCTTACAATCAATATAGGGGACGTTGTTATTGTGTTTGCATTACACAGTCATCAAATTTTCATTTTATCTTCTTTAAATATTGTTGAAGTTTTGTTACGATTGATTAAGTCAGGTTACCGTAACACTTTGAACGTTCGGTTTCGGAATTAAACCTCAAAAAAAAGTGATTGGTGTGGATGGGATGGAGGTGGGGAGGGATTTAATTCACGTCACCAGCGATCCACTCATGAGAAAAAGGAATTTGTCCGCCAACCTCCCACATACTGTAGTTTAGAAATAGTGAAACACGTAATAACAAAGTATTATAGTTCTACAAAGTACACAAATAATATAGAGCGACGTTTCGACCAAAAGGACTTTATCAAGCAAAGGATACAAAATAAGCGTAGCTACTTTGTTTTTACGTATCTCGCCTTTGCTACATAGTTTTACTGCAGTCTCCCCTTATATTGATGAAGTGTTTGGCCTGTGCTACATAGTTTTACTGCAGTCTTCCCTTATATTGATGGTTTAGAAATGTAAACTTAGACGCGAATCACACCCTGCGTTGCAAATGACCATCATCATCAAATATCTTATCCTGAATAGAATTTTGCCATCCCAGCAGTCCTCCGGAATTTCTCGGAATTTCTCTCTCTCTCTCTCTCATATGCCAGATGTCCTGCCTCTGCATCCTTCATGTTCAAACCATCAGTTGCATCCTGAATCCATCTTCTCCGTGAAACTGCTTCTTCTCTCCCTGCCGGCATGCCTCCCTCAATGATGGTCTCCTCAAGCTCTTCATGTCTTTTTCTGTCCAAAATATCGCCATTTTCTGTTTTTTTATTTGTAGCACCAGCCAGTTTTCTTTGACCTTGAGTTCCCTCTGGTCAGATCTACCCCTTCTCTTCTCCGTCCATGACGAGATACGAGGCATTTATTTTCTGCAAGTATTTAGATTTGTTTAATTCTCATATTCATTTAATTATAAATAAACGAGATGTACATGCACAGATCATCTGCACGCTAACAAGTAAAAGTAAATATTTCAAAATATACGTCCAAAAATAGAAACAGAGAAAATACCTATAACAGTTGTATCTCCAGCTTTCAATTCGCTGATTTCCTCCATTCTATAAATAGCTGTGACGTAGCTAGGAAACACTTCTGTGTGTTGACGTTGTGACGAAGATTGGGTTACCCTATACTTCTGATTTCCATGGAACAATGAGCCTTCCTGGTAAATAAATTAAACACATATAAGGTCAGTGGCGGTTCGTCATTAGCCGGGCCCCCACCAAAAATAATGTATAACGTGTATTTATTATTTTATAAATTAAAATATAGCAACCAAAAACCATGATTTATCGCGAAAAAAATGTTTAGTTCCACCAACAAAAATGATCACGAGCCGCCACTGTATAAGGTTAATCTATAAATAATATTTAAAACAGTCATTGGTAGCCTAAATGAGAAGGCATGTTAAACAATTTTGACAGACCCTCTATGTTCATAAAACCTTACTATACTCATCATCAAGATGCGTATCCTTTTTTTTCCCCCCCCGATTTAGAAGCACTTGAGCTTTCCAACTCTTCGGCTCGGTGCCATGGACATCGTAACCCTTCGGTTCGGTGCCACGAACACCGTAAATCTGGGGAATCTGTGGCTTTTTCTGCCATCCCGCGGAATTGAACCCGCACACAGAGGGATAGTCACCCGTAGTCCCACGCGCTACGAACACGCTGGGCAGACGGGCGTGCGTATCCTTTATAGAACGTTGCTCTCTTTGCAGCGCATCTGAAATTCACCCTGTCTCTAGCTAGTTCACCCACTTCGTCGATGGTCCTATTCATAGTTTCTTTAATATCTTGTAGCCATCTTCTTATTGGTCTGCCTCTGCGTCCCATGATCTTGCCGTCTAATATTGTTCTCTCCAGGCCATCGTACTATACTACAAAAATTAAACAACTAAAAACAGTATGGAACAGTATAAAAACTGATAGGAAAACAAAGAACAGAATACTAAGAGCATGCATATTTTCAGTGACAACATATAGGTGTGATGCCTGGACATTTAACAAGGCAGGCAAATACATATATGTGTTTTGGAATATAAATATTACAGAAGAGTCCTCCGTATATCATGCAAAGAGATGAGAACAAATAGATATATCCAGAAATAACTCAAAATCAAAGAAAACTGATCTGATGCTACAAATAAGAATGAGAAAATTAAAGTATTTTGGACATATAAAGAGACACGAAGACCTAGAGAAGACCATCATGGAAGGAGGTATCCCGAAGAGAAGAGGAAGACCACGACAAGATTAATTCAGAATGTGACTGATAGTTTGAGCATGACCGCTGCAGAGACAAGACATCTGGCCTATGAGAAAGAGAAATTCAGAAGGACTGTTAGGGTGGCAAATGGGGGACTGCCTAGAGTAGTTGATAGTAGCTCGGCCTGCTAGCTGTGAGACGCCTCATAGCTCGGGTTCGAACCTACTGTCCGGCATTTGTTCGAGTCCCTGGTCTTACTCAGGACGATAACGTGAGTACCTCTGAAGTCGGAGAAAATCTGCCTGTATGGCGAGGGAATACTAATTACGAGTACATTGAGCACACGGCTGCCAGTGTAAAGTAATTTACAATGTCATGCTGCTGCCATTGTGAGAAATTGGAAAAACGGATTTTCACGCAAAAATCAGTTTCAGAGATGAAACTTCGTCTGAGTTGAAAGCGGACGAAGGAAAAAAAAAAAAAAAAAAAAAAGGGTGGCACAGTTCTGCTCATGACAAGCTATTTGATGATGATGTTACTATATTATACTTCGACCATTGAGATAAACAATATTCATTCAGGAGAAGAACACACACACAAATCATCATTTTTAAAACCAGCGTAAAATATATGTCAGATCAAATGTTTTCATCCGCGACCGAATTACAGTAAGCGGAATCATATGCAACTGTTAAACCCACTGTCTTGTGGAGGGTGCTCGGAGAACTCAAGGCTAGGGAGTAAACCCTAGTAGAAAATCCCCACTGCCCTCTGGATCAGCACGGTTATGCAGAGGGCAAGAGGAGTGACCACAAATCCGGAAGGAGGGACCCTAAGGCAGTTGATGGTTATGTGTGTATTCCGTTCTATCTGCTGACATCACCTGCACACCCTGCTCGATTCCAAACGTATGGACTTTGTCTTTCCTTAGGATGAAACAGTAGAGTAGAGAGGGGGTTTGTGCAAAATGTGCAACTCACATTCCCCATATCTGCTACCCAGACTACTCACATATGAAGTGGACCTGCTTAAATATAAAGATATCTTCAAGACATCCATGAATGGCTCTTCTGCCGGTCCAAGCAAATGGGACAAATTGGCTGATGATCGAGTTATATGGAAAGCAACATTACGCAAGGGTGCAGAGTCTTGTGAAAAAAAGACTTAGGGATTAGCTGAAAGACAAGAGAGACAAGCGAGAACTCAGAGGTTGTCACAGTAAAACACTTGCCAATAGACCGTCTGTATGTATGTATGTATGTATTATCAGTGTCAGACCTTGGACACTGACAAAATATGAGAAAAGAAGATTTCAAACGACAGAGATGAAGTGATTACGACAAATTCTAAAATGTTACAAGAAGAGATATTATCAGAAAAGATGAAATCGGAAGAAGAGAGGACGCCTTGCCGGTGCTATAATATGTCAAGAAACAACTGGTTCGGACACGTATCAATGTTATCACAAGACTGTCTCCCACAAAGAGCACTAGCACTCAGGTACAACGACAACAAACCCAGAGGATGACCACGTAAACGGTAGACCAACGGAATATCCGAGGCACTAAATTCCACCTTGTACAAAGAGAAACCGAGGCTTGCTCCGTGTGCCTCTTTTTCGACCTGACGTCGCAAGACAAAACAGGGATTCGACCTGACGTCGCAAGACAAAACAGGGATAGAGAATGGATGGAAATAGATAGTAATAATAATGAGTTGTGTATAGAGTTTTTAAAACTGAATTCTTCATATTTCTGATCGTGCAAGTTGAACACTTGTTCATGCAAAACACATGCATAGGGAAAACCAACAGATGCTGTGGAGACAGTGTCGGTCGGAGTCTTTGATAACGAGAAACTGAGGGTTATTGTCTCTAAGGTCGGCAAATCTCTTAGATCAAACGGTACTGATGCCCTCCATTGGCTCTCTAGGAATCCGTTTACTAGGGTCGTTGTTGTATCTGACTCTCAGTCTCTGCTTCTCAACATAACGTCCAGGGCTTAACGTGGATCTACTGTCCTGGGCATGCGGGTTTTTGCGGCTATGAGAGAACGGACTGGCTTGCATCATTAGCACCGATTGTTGGGGAGTTGAAGATGGATAAGGGGATGTTCTTCTGTCTCTTCGCGACTGCCTGTTGGATGAAGACACTAAAATAGATGTTGAATCGATCCAGCTATATTAAACAGTTTGGAGTTACCCGTTGTACAAGTAGAACTGGATGCCCGAGGGGCAGAGTGTGGAGTGTGTTTAACCAACGAGTCACGGCAACCATCAGTATGCATACTCTACAATATCTTTTGGGGGGAGACTGAGCACCTATGGGTCTGCCCGGAGTGCAATAACGTCAGTTTAGTAACCAATAACCAATACAATACATCTGTATAAAATTATAACATAATTACACAACGCTAAAAAATAGCTGGCATAACTTCACAATATAAGTGGAAACAAATGGCACCGGTACAGGACATCACAACACAATGACGAAACACATTCGTAAAGATACCCAATACATCTACCTAATACATCTAGACAACACAGCTATACAATATATTTACACACTATGACAGCTCATCTATACAACATGGCAGCACACTTATAGTACTTCACATCATCTTTTTTTCTTTCTTTTCTTTTGTCCTCCTCTGATTACTGCCGCCCTCTGATTTTTGCCGTTAGGCGTAGCAGGTTTAAATGATGATCGGTTTCCGAGATAGTGCAGGCTCGGTCGCTTAATATACTGTAGTATTGTGGAGTTTTAAGATGTCTGTAAATCTATCATCTTTTCCTTGGTCTGTCCCTTACTCTTGATGATTCAATTGTCAGGTTGTACGCTATCACATCATAGCTACCTAATATTACAACACATCTGCACAATACGACAATACAGCTACACACCATGACAATACAATATAACGTTACTTTACTCACGAGAAGAAAATATGATCTGTGCTCATGTCTACGTGTACACTTGACAGTGAACGCTGCTCCATAACTACGGTTGTGGTAAGCCTGGAATTCATCGTGCTGTGTGACATATTGATTGATTGACTTATGACTGAGTGATAGACTTATGACTGAGTTATTGATTATCTATGATATTGATTAAGAATGGTGTACTAGGGAAAGTGATGGTAATGCGACAGTCAGAGAGTCAGACAGGAAGCAGGATATTTAGGTAGACAGGCAGGCAGTTAGGCAGGCCAGCAGGTATTCAGGCAGGTATGCAGATAGGCAGGCAGGCAGGCATGCAGATAGGCAGGCAGGCAGGCAGACAGTTAGGCAGATATGATGGCAGAAAAGTAGGTAATATTAAGTCAGAAATGGGTAAGCAGGAAAACAAAATGGCAGAATAGATACGGAAAAAGATACGGACACAGAAAGAAGCGACAATGATGCTGAACATACGCCATAGGAACAAGTAAGGAGCTAGATATGTAGGTAGGTAGATAAATAGGTTGATAGACATACAGGCAAACAGATAAACATATAGACAGACAGGTAAATAACCTTACCTGGTTGCTAACAACCTGGAACGTCTCAATACTTCTCGAGGGCGTATCTGTCATCAAGAGAACAGAACGGACTGACGGTATGACATCGTCTCGGTTCAACTTAATGCTCCATGTCATCTCTTGACCAGATCGTAACAGTTCTATAACCAGAACGTCTGGAAGCAAGCACTTGCCTTGAGGGTCGTGTGTTACGTGGGGAGTGGTGATCGTTACTTCCTCTCCTGT
Organism: Arion vulgaris; assembly: GCA_020796225.1. Taxonomy (NCBI): domain Eukaryota; kingdom Metazoa; phylum Mollusca; class Gastropoda; order Stylommatophora; family Arionidae; genus Arion; species Arion vulgaris. Next base: position 38,117,576 of record CM036764.1, read on the forward strand.
AGGAGAAAAATAGATAAATAAACTCATTATCTAGGGCAGGTGTCTGTCTAACATTTTTATATATTGGGGCCCATCTGACCGATTGATAATTGTGGAAGCCATGTCATCATCATTGGCCTATGTCTCAGGAGGCAATAGGTTTTGTGTAACGTAGATTGTTCTGCGCTGAATCACGTTTCTTGTGGCTATAATGGCCTATTCTGGAGTTGCAATTCTTGCATGTGTCCATGTGACGATTGCAATACTATTACTACTAATTCTACTATTACTACTACTACTACTACTACTACTACTGCTACTACTACTACTACTACTACTACTAATAATAATAATAATAATAACAATCGTAATGTTAATAGTAGTGTTAATATAGTTGAGATGTCGACGCTTTTTTTATCCAGTGAAAAATAACAAGAGTGGTGTTAGGCGGCAGTAGAATGGTTACAAAATAAAATAAGATTGCAAAAGTAGGAATATCGTGTTAGTGGAAGTGATTCGAAACAAACCCTGAAAAATCCCCCTCCCCTCCTTTCACCGTGCAGTGGATTTCAATAACATAAGAAGTGCAAAGAGTGTCAAAGTATCATATGATGTACACATCACCTATAATTACCGCGTGGTCTAGTTGACGATTGTATCATTTTCAAGGATACCTTGGATTGTTGCCGGATGCGCCCGTGTGGTGCCGGGGCCCGCTATGGAAGCAAAGAATAGTAACACGGCGACCTACAAGGCATGTCGTAAGAGGCGACTGATATAGGACCTAGGGAAGCTACCCTAGTACATAAAAAGCTTCGCAGTAATTGGATGTGCTGGTCTACTTGCAGGCGCATAACTTGCACAACGTACAATCGCTCTTAGGCTGAGATCACATACAAATCACACAGACTGTTAATAAGTGGTGGATATGGAGCGTTCAAAGATGAAGAAATTGCCGGAGGTACAGTTCTCGTACTATGTGCAACACTCTCAGCAGGTGGCGTAACATTTCTACGGAGAGTGACTGAGACATGGACAACTTCTACAATGAAGTTAATCCATCTTATTTAAAAAGTTTTTTAATTCAATTTAAAAAAAATTCTTTGCACGTTTTCTTTCCAATTTGATCGCATTCTTTTGAACTCTTGTCAGCAATCTACACTAAGTCTACACGGAACATATCAAGTAAATATAGTACATTTATCAGTTGAACGAACTCGTATTTGGTAATGTGTGCTTAGAAATTATTCCGAAATATATATTATACCGTCTTGAAAAGACAAGCAAATACCGGGACTGTCAAGTTGGAGATCGTACAAATAACATAATAAAACTGTCCATGCGTAAAATGTTTAAATAAAGCACCAGGAAGTTGCCTATTTGTTGACTATTTGGACGTCGAAAATGCATGTTTACTTTTTAGTGGAAATAAATATGCATGAATGCTTTTACTTATACTGTGTGTTATCTATTTATACAAGTTATTTAAGAATGTAGAAAGATGTCTTATTCGTCACCTCTCAACTCCTAACGGAGTACAGAACAGATCTTCAATCAACTCCTTCCAGCTCTTCCTTTCTCCTACCATCCCTTACAATTCGTTCCATGTTTTACCTATCCTTTTTTCATTTTTAAATTTTTGTAAAGGAGTTCTCTGTGGCTAAGTGGTTAAGCCTTTTGCCTTGTGAGTCGAAGATCGTGGGTTCGAATCCGGACCGCGTCGTTCTGTTCACGAGTGCATTTTTATTCCAGAGACCCCTAGAATTCTTGCTGGAGCTACAGATTTCGTGCTTTGTGCAATACTCTCGGTAGGTGGCGTGCCATTTCTGCGGAGAGGAACCGAGCCATATGGGGTAAAACACAGTGCAATGAAGTCAATCCTTCGACTTTAAAACCCTTTAAACCTATCCTTTTAATATCAGCCTCAAGTTCTCTTCTCCAGGTACGTCTAGACCTTCCCATCTCCTCTTTCCCTGCGGGTATAAAACCTCTCCTTAGCCGCATGTTCTCTATCATTGGTTAGTGCGTAACATTGGATAAGCATTAGATTAATTTGAGTAAGATATACATAATGTCAATATAAAACACTGTGGGCGTCCGTAGCTTCAGCAGTAATGAGCTCGATAACAACCCAAGTATACCTGATTCAAACTCCGCGGCAGGCAAGTTTGGAAGCAAATTTGTTCTCGTCGTAACGAACGGTAAAAATAGACCCCACCGTTCAGAAATCAATGGGAAACAACTGAACGTATAAGTGGTGCCTAGAAAATCGACGACTCGTTTACTGTGGTTGATGGTGACGTCATGTAAAGGATATGTCCAGATTTTCATTCATATTCCTCTCGGACTGTTATACGTTATATATAGGGTCTCTATACTGTTATATACAGTTATACGTTATATTTAGGGTTTATATACTGTTATATACAGTTATACGTTATATATAGGGTCTATATACTGTTATATACTGTTATACGTTATATATAGGGTTTATATACAGTTATACGTTATATATAGGGTCTCTATACTGTTATATACAGTTATACGTTATATATAGGGTCTCTATACTGTTATATACTGTTATACGTTATATATAGGGTTTATATACTGTTATATACAGGTATACGTTATATATAGGGTTTATATACTGTTATATACAGTTATACGTTATATATAGGGTCTATACTGTTATATACAGTTATACGTTATATATAGGGTTTATATACTGTTATATACAGTTATACGTTATATATAGGGTCTATACTGTTATATACAGTTATACGTTATATATAGGGTTTATATACTGTTATATACAGTTATACGTTATATATAGGGTCTATATACTGTTATATACAGTTATACGTTATATATAGGGTTTATATACTGTTATATACTGTTATACGTTATATATAGGGTCTATATACTGTTATATACAGTTATACGTTATATATAGGGTTCTATACTGTTATATACAGTTATACGTTATATATAGGGTCTATACTGTTATATACAGTTATACGTTATATATAGGGTCTATACTGTTATATACAGTTATACGTTATATATAGGGTTTATATACTGTTATATACAGTTATACGTTATATATAGGGTCTATATACTGTTATATACAGTTATACGTTATATATAGGGTTCTATACTGTTATATACAGTTATACGTTATATATAGGTATATACTGTTATATACAGTTATACGTTATATATAGGGTCTATATACTGTTATATACAGTTATACGTTATATATAGGGTCTATATACTGTTATACGTTATATATAGGGTCTCTATACTGTTATATACAGTTATACGTTATATATAGGGTTTATATACTGTTATACGTTATATATAGGGTCTCTATACTGTTATATACAGTTATACGTTATATATAGGGTCTATATACTGTTATATACTGTTATACGTTATATATAGGGTCTATATACTGTTATACGTTATATATAGGGTCTCTATACTGTTATATACAGTTATACGTTATATATAGGGTCTCTATACTGTTATATACTGTTATACGTTATATATAGGGTCTATATACTGTTATACGTTATATATAGGGTCTCTATACTGTTATATACAGTTATACGTTATATATAGGGTTCTATACTGTTATATACTGTTATACGTTATATATAGGGTTTATATACTGTTATATACTGTTATACGTTATATATAGGGTCTCTATACTGTTATATACAGTTATACGTTATATATAGGGTATATACTGTTATATACTGTTATACGTTATATATAGGGTTTATATACTGTTATACGTTATATATAGGGTCTATATACTGTTATACGTTATATATAGGGTTTATATACTGTTATACGTTATATATAGGGTCTCTATACTGTTATATACAGTTATACGTTATATATAGGGTCTATATACTGTTATACGTTATATATAGGGTCTCTATACTGTTATATACAGTTATACGTTATATATAGGGTTCTATACTGTTATATACTGTTATACGTTATATATAGGGTTTATATACTGTTATATACTGTTATACGTTATATATAGGGTCTCTATACTGTTATATACAGTTATACGTTATATATAGGGTTCTATACTGTTATATACAGTTATACGTTATATATAGGTTCTATACTGTTATATACAGTTATACGTTATATATAGGGTCTATATACTGTTATACGTTATATATAGGGTCTATATACTGTTATACGTTATATATAGGGTCTATACTGTTATATACAGTTATACGTTACATATAGGGTCTGCAAGTAATTCCTCCATATCGTTCTATCCTGGACGACAAGCTTAATCTCATCTATAAAATGAGTCTCATCACGTCTCCTGAATTCTTCCAATTTTATGTTCGTTATTTTTCGAAGACATCTAGTTTCAAATGCATTCAACTTACTTTCTATGTCTTTAGTTATGTTGTATAATATACTTTGCCTGAGTGGTTACCGGGGCCCAAATTTGGGGTGTAAAGAATAGAACCACTGTTACCTGCCATGTATGTCGTAAGAGTCGACTAAGGATGTTTTGCTGAAATCGGATGCACGTGTCCTCTAGGGAATGCTAACCCGAAACAAATGCTTGCAGAAAACGGATGCACCAGGTTGTAAGGCGCATAACATGGTGCAAGGAACCCTCACAATGAGGAATGGGATAACGGATTCTACGGTCACCAATCTGCCTCGGAGATTTAGCCACACAGTAAGAATGTCAGACCTACCATCACGAGGTTGGCCAAAACCTACTGCGGGAAGAGGTCGGCAGAACAGTGAAGCCGAAATCATAGGAATTATATCCTACAGAACTGTCCCCAGTATACAGACTTGAGAAGAAAGAGGTGGCCCACTTACACTAGCGTCTAAGATAAACTGTATGGCGTGGCTGATAATCTGAGGCAGATGGCTGCCTTTAGAGAATCTAAAATCCCAATCTAGTGAGAATGCAGAAGAAGAAGAAAGTATAATATACTTTATATACTAGTTATACAAGAATAAATACAGATATAAAGTGTACATTACTGAATTATACAATGATAACTGATACAAACTAAACATTGAGTTTAACTACTAAGGACAACCAATACTCTATCAGAGGTTATCAACGTTATAATAAATATTGAAAATCGTGACATATCCTTTTACAGGTCGTAGCCATGAACCACAGTAAACGAGTCGCTGATTTTCTAGACATCACTTATACGTTCAGTAGTTTGCCATTGCTTTCTGAACGGTAAGTCTATTTTTAATTTTCGTAAAAATCCCGCGGAAACAAATTCGCTTTCAAACTGCATTGCGCGGTGTTTGAACCAGATACGCGTGTGTTGTGACACATCGAGCTCACTATCGCTTATGTTACAGACGCCCACACATGTTATAAAGCATATTTTTTTTTTAAATCGCAAGTTCCAGACAATATAACAGCACCAGAAATAGAAATAGTAGGTGAGTTGGGTATAGATGCGTTCACAAAATTCTTCTCTCTTTTCTCTCTTGTGTCTTTTAAATCTCAATTGGGACATACGCTCTCAGCAACTAATGACAGTTTTCATATCTTTAACTATCTCTTGCGACTCCTTCCTGCTATTCGGCATATCGTTAATCTCTGTCTTCAAATCTCTTCTCTGTATATTTCTAGGTTTCCCTCTTTTTCGCTTTCCCTGTAGGTTATAGGAAATGGTCTCTCTTGTTATATTCTACTTGCTGTTATTGGTGGCTGGTTGTATTCCTTCCTTTCTTTCTTTCTCGAATCCTGTTTGCCTTACAGCGTCAGGTCAAGAAGAGATTTCTAAAACGGGCCCTTGTATGCGCTTCGTAGATAGTCTCTTTCGTCGCCTCTGTTATCTCTAAGGTCCATCTTTTTCGTGGCCTGCCTTTTGTTTTGTACCCATTGTGTCGGAGCAGCATTGCTCTTTGAGGTGCACTGTCTGTTGGTAATCTGCTTACGTGGCCGAACCATTTAATTTGTTGTTTCTTGATGAAGTCTAGTACTGATGTTGCACCCACTTTTTCCTGATGTCTTCATTTCTCAACCGGTCTCTTCTTGTTACCCCAGCATTCTGCGTAAACACTTCATCTCTGTTGTGACTAGTTTTCTTCTATCGTTTGTTGTCAGTGTCCAGGTTTGGCACTGGTAACATAATGTGGGAGAAAGATTGTGTTGAACATTGTTCTTTTTGTGTTCATGGTGACGTGTTTGCATCTTAAAATTGGCGCCATTTGTCCTATCATTTGATTTGCTTTGTTGCATCTGTGTTGAATTTCATTAGTTATTCTTCCGTTTGCTGAAGAAATGCTCCCCAGGTATGTGAAGTCTTTTACTTGTTTTAGTGGGCGATTGTCGATGGAGATATTGGTACTGCTTTCGTCTCTGGCGAATGTTATTACTTCTGTTTTGTCGATGTTTATTCTCATGTTGTATTCGTTACATGCTAACTGGAGTCTGTTAATGTGTTGTTGTAGCTGTTCTTCTGTTGTTGATATGATTGCCTGATCATCTGCAAAAAGAAATTCATTTAAGAGTTCTCCGAGATTTTTTCCTTTGCTGGTGTTAGCTATTTTACAGATGTGGTCAATATACGTGATGAACAACAGCGGGGTTGTATTCCATTCTCATTAAATAACCAAATCAAAGCATTGAAGAGAGGTGAAAAGAATAGTCAAGAAAGAGAAAGAAAACTCTTGGTGCAAATATGGAGAACATCTAACAGACTTATGTAAGACAAAACCGAGAGAATATTTTAAGTGTCAAGTCAATTAGAGTGAGAGACGATAGCTACAACCCTACCACTATCATAAACAGTAAGGAAGGAACACCATTACTCAACAGACAAGATAGAATGACCAGATGGAAGGAATATTTTCAAGAACTTTACAACCCTACTAAATCAACTGAATACAACAAAGGAAAGTGAAGAAACAGAACGACATATATTGATCCAAGAAATTGAAACAGCAATAAAGAACAGCCCCAACAACAAATCACCAGGTGCAGATGGCATACCCAACGAAGCCATTAAAGCATGCAAAGAATTAGGTGTAAAATGGTTAAGTAGAATATTCACAGCCACTTGGACAGAAAGAAAAGTTCCAGATGACTGGCAAAAATCAGTAATAGTCCCATTATGGAAAAATAAAAGCAATAAAGAGAATGCGAAACATACAGAGGCATTTCAGTATTAAGCCACATTGGTAAAATATACGCAAAAATATTAGAACAGCGCATAAGACGCATCGCTAACCCACAAATAAGCCCCTCACAGTTTGGATTTAGAAGAGGAGTGGGATGCACATACGCTCTATTCACTCTGAGACAACTGAGTGAAAAAGCAAACAATATAATAAAGAGTTATACTTATTATTCATCGATCAAGAAAAGGCATTTGACAGAATAGATAGAAGTATTCTATGGAAAACACTAGAAAACTATGGGATCAAGGAACAACTGCTAGACAATATCAGAGCAATATACACAAATAGCCACAGTGTGGTAAGAACAACAGACGGAATGACAGACTCATTCGAAACAAAATCAGGAGTAAGACATGGTTATGTGCTCTCACCTCTTCTCTTCAACTTATATATAGACAGAATAGTGAAAGAGGCACAGTGCGAAAAATACCTTATTGATATAGACAATGATCACGACGACCAATTAAACAACCAAATCAACAAATTGCTTTTTGCAGACGACCAAAGTATAATCTATGAAGACGAAGATCAGCTACAACAACACATGAATTCATTGCTAATAGCATGTAGAAAGTACAACATGAAAATCAACAAACAAAAAACCGAGACCATGAAAATCAGCAGAACACCAAGCCAAGCAAACATACAAATAGATAACACCAGAGTAAAGCAAGTTTCCGAATTCAAATATTTAGGCAGTATTTTTACAGAGGACGGAAAACTAGATAGAGAAATAGAGACAAGGTGTCAAGAAGCAAATGCAGTGACCTACCAGCTGGCACCATTACTACAACACCCAAAGATCAAGATGGAAGTGAAAAGACAGATGATAAAAAGTATTTTCCTACCAACACTTTGTTACCAGTGCCAAACTTGGTCTCTTACAGCAACACATCACAGAAAGCTCACCACGTGTGAAATGAAATGCTTGAAGAAGGCAGTGGGAGTCACCAGGAAAGACAGACTATGAAATGAGGACATCAAAAGCAGAGTGGGCATAACTTCATGCACCGAATATATCGAAATACAACAAATGCAGTGGTTTGGACATTTAATGAGAATGAAATACAACCAACCACCAATAACAGCATACAATAAAAGAGATCGGGTACTAGAGCTAAGGGAAGACCAAAAAAAGATGGATAGACAATATCAAGACCACACTACATAAACACGGATACGACACAAGGACAACTCATCTAGCCCTAGGACGCAAATTAAAGCTCCCATCCCTATGCTTAACGGCAAGAGTGGACAGCCAACTACATCTTCCACCTGGGTATAGACAATAGACCAAAGTATTTTTTTGGATCTTTTAATGTATTCGGTGAATGAAGGTATGCCCATTCTGCTTCTGATGTCCTCATTTCGTAGTCTATCTTTCCTGGGGACTCCCACCGCCTTCCGCAAGCATTTCATTTCTCATTTCGCATTTTCCAAGAGGAACAATTTCATAGTTCCAATAACAATCTTCGAGGGACAAACTTTACATTGTGACTCTGACTTATACTTAAGTTTCATAATTTACTCGAAAGCTTTTGATAGAGTGATACACGAAGACATTTTTTTAAATGTTAGAAAATCTAGATATTGATGGGAAAGATTCGAGAATGATCAAAAATATGTACTGGAAAAACAAATGCAGCTCTAAGACTGAAGACTCAGAATATGATATATTCTCAGAGTAGGACAGAGATGCGTACGTTCACTAGACTTGTTCAACTTATACAATGAAAACATCATACGACGTATCTTCTTCGTCTACGTACGCTCCATATCGACCCCTTGTTAACCATTCTGTGTGATCTGTATGTGATCTAAGCCTAAGAGCGATTTACTTTATGCCAGTTATGCGCCTACAAGTAGGTCAGCACATCCGATTTCTGTGACATTTTTATTTACTAGGGTAGCTTCCTAGGTCTCTAACTCAGTCGCCTCTTACGACATGCCATGTAGGTCACAGTGTAACTATTCTTTGCTTCCCTTACGGGGCCCGACAACACACAGGCAACGTCACAGAAATTACAGAACTATTTACACATCATAGAGAGTTGTACAATGATAACATGTACAGAAAATCATATTTAAATCACGGATAGAAACTATAACCAAATGAAGAACTTTCAGGAAAGAAGGATAGAACATAGGAAAGAAGTCGAGAGGAAGATTACGAAAAAGATGATTAGACGGCAGAGCAGAATCGTGTAAAAAAAAAAAAGCAAAAATAGATATCACTCAAGCCACTAGATCAGTGCAAGCCAAAAAGAAACTCCGAAAACAATGACACTGGGCAACAATCCGGTAGCAGTGTGACGATAAAAGAAAAAAAGAAAAACTTTTAAAATGAAAAAACTGCATCATTGAAGATCATCATTAAAAGATGAAAATGAAGGTAGATTAGTCACGAATGTGGTATTCCAGTATATGCAATGACTAGGACATATCTCTTATTAACAGTATATGCAGTGGCTAGGACAGATCTCTTATTCCAGTATATGCAGTGGCTAGGACATATCTCTTATTCCAGTATATGCAGTGACTAGGACATATCTCTTATTGACAGTATATGCAGTGGCTAGGACAGATCTCTTATTCCAGTATATGCAGTGGCTAGGACATATCTCTTATTCCAGTATATGCAGTGACTAGGACATATCTCTTATTCCAGTATATGCAGTGACTAGGACATATCTCTTATTCCAGTATATGCAGTGGCTAGGACATATCTCTTATTCCAGTATATGCAGTGACTAGGACATATCTCTTATTCCAGTATATGCAGTGACTAGGACATATCTCTTATTGACAGTATATGCAGTGGCTAGGACAGATCTCTTATTCCAGTATATGCAGTGGCTAGGACATATCTCTTATTCCAGTATATGCAGTGACTAGGACATATCTGTTATTGACAGTATATGCAGTGGCTAGGACAGATCTCTTATTCCAGTATATGCAGTGGCTAGGACATATCTCTTATTAACAGTATATGCAGTGGCTAGGACAGATCTCTTATTCCAGTATATGCAGTGGCTAGGACAGATCTCTTATTCCAGTATATGCAGTGGCTAGGACATATCTCTTATTCCAGTATATGCAGTGGCTAGGACAGATCTCTTATTCCAGTATATGCAGTGGCTAGGACATATCTGTTATTGACAGTATATGCAGTGACTAGGACATATCTGTTATTCCAGTATATGCAGTGACTAGGACATATCTCTTATTGACAGTATATGCAGTGACTATGACATATCTCTTATTCCAGTATATGCAGTGGCTAGGACATTCTAACAAGACAAATCTCTTATTCCAGTATATGCAGTGACTAGGACATATCTGTTATTGACAGTATATGCAGAGACTAGGACATATCTCTTATTCCAGTATATGCAGTGGCTAGGACAGATCTCTTATTCCAGTATATGCAGTGGCTAGGACAGATCTCTTATTGACAGTATATGCAGTGACTAGGACAGATCTCTTATTGACAGTATATGCAGTGACTAGGACAGATCTCTTATTGACAGTATATGCAGTGGCTAGGACAGATCTGTTATTGACAGTATATGCAGTGGCTAGGACAGATCTCTTATTCCAGTATATGCAGTGACTAGGACAGATCTCTTATTCCAGTATATGCAGTGACTAGGACAGATCTCTTATTCCAGTATATGCAGTGGCTAGGACAGATCTCTTATTGACAATGGGTGGGGAAAGAAGACTTGAGCGTGCACATGAAGCATTTAGAAGAACTGTGGAAAGAGAGTTGAAAGATTGTGGCCTGACGTGATTGATTGATTGAACAATCATCATCGCACTTCGATGAGTAACCACGTGTGCTCTAATCTCTTTCTTACACAGGAAACATATAGAAGAACTGTGGAAAGAGAGTTGAGAGATTGTGGCCTGACGTGATTGATTGATAGAACAATCATCATCGCACTTCGATGAGTAACCACGTGTGCTCTAATCTCTTTCTTACACAGGAAACATATAGAAGAACAGTGGAAAGAGAGTTGAGAGATTGTGGCCTGACGTGATTGATTGATTGATAGAACAATCATCATCGCACTTCGATGAGTAACCACGTGTGCTCTAATCTCTTTCTTACACAGGAAACATATAGAAGAACTGTGGAAAGATAGTTGAGAGATTGTGGCCTGACGTGATTGATTGATAGAACAATCATCATCGCACTTCGATGAGTAACCACGTGTGCTCTAATCTCTTTCTTACACAGGAAACATATAGAAGAACTGTGGAAAGATAGTTGAGAGATTGTGGCCTGACGTGATTGATTGATAGAACAATCATCATCGCACTTCGATGAGTAACCACGTGTGCTCTAATCTCTTTCTTACACAGGAAACATATAGAAGAACTGTGGAAAGAGAGTTGAGAGATTGTGGCCTGACGTGATTGATTGATTGATAGAACAATCATCATCGCACTTCGATGAGTAACCACGTGTGTTCTAATCTCTTTCTTACACAGGAAACATATAGAAGAACTGTGGAAAGATAGTTGAGAGATTGTGGCCTGACGTGATTGATTGATAGAACAATCATCATCGCACTTCGATGAGTAACCACGTGTGCTCTAATCTCTTTCTTACACAGGAAACATATAGAAGAACTGTGGAAAGATAGTTGAGAGATTGTGGCCTGACGTGATTGATTGATAGAACAATCATCATCGCACTTCGATGAGTAACCACGTGTGCTCTAATCTCTTTCTTACACAGGAAACATATAGAAGAACTGTGGAAAGATAGTTGAAAGATTGTGGCCTGACGTGATTGATTGATAGAACAATCATCATCGCACTTCGATGAGTAACCACGTGTGCTCTAATCTCTTTCTTACACAGGAAACATATAGAAGAACTGTGGAAAGAGAGTTGAGAGATTGTGGCCTGACGTGATTGATTGATAGAACAATCATCATCGCACTTCGATGAGTAACCACGTGTGCTCTAATCTCTTTCTTACACAGGAAACATATAGAAGAACTGTGGAAAGAGAGTTGAGAGATTGTGGCCTGACGTGATTTATTGATAGAACAATCATCATCGCACTTCGATGAGTAACCACGTGTGCTCTAATCTCTTTCTTACACAGGAAACATATAGAAGAACTGTGGAAAGAGAGTTGAAAGATTGTGGCCTGACGTGATTGATTGATAGAACAATCATCATCGCACTTCGATGAGTAACCACGTGTGCTCTAATATCTTTCTTACACAGGAAACATATAGAAGAACTGTGGAAAGATAGTTGAGAGATTGTGGCCTGACGTGATTGATTGATAGAACAATCATCATCGCACTTCGATGAGTAACCACGTGTGCTCTAATATCTTTCTTACACAGGAAACATATAGAAGAACTGTGGAAAGAGAGTTGAGAGATTGTGGCCTGACGTGATTGATTGATAGAACAATCATCATCGCACTTCGATGAGTAACCACGTGTGCTCTAATATCTTTCTTACACAGGAAACATATAGAAGAACTGTGGAAAGAGAGTTGAGAGATTGTGGCCTGACGTGATTTATTGATAGAACAATCATCATCGCACTTCGATGAGTAACCACGTGTGCTCTAATCTCTTTCTTACACAGGAAACATATAGAAGAACTGTGGAAAGAGAGTTGAAAGATTGTGGCCTGACGTGATTGATTGATAGAACAATCATCATCGCACTTCGATGAGTAACCACGTGTGCTCTAATATCTTTCTTACGGGAAACATATAGAAGAACTGTGGAAAGATAGTTGAGAGATTGTGGCCTGACGTGATTGATTGATAGAACAATCATCATCGCACTTCGATGAGTAACCACGTGTGCTCTAATCTCTTTCTTACACAGGAAACATATAGAAGAACTGTGGAAAGAGAGTTGAAAGATTGTGGCCTGACGTGATTGATAGGACCATCATCTTCTCCCTTCGGTGAGTAACCATGTGTTCTCCAATCTCTTTCTTACACAGTAGGATCCTAGCTACAGTGCATGAACTCCGTATCACCGGCGAGAGTCCCAGTGGAAAACTATTAGTAGAAAGGCAGCAGAACGACAACAATGGAAGTCTCTTGTGGAAGCGTTATGTATCAAACGGGACACCACGAGCATATATATGTAATAATAATACATTTTCTCATACCGTTGTACGTTACATAGGGCCTGCAAGCAATCGCTCCATACCGCACTATCCTGGGCAACTCGCTCAATCTCATCCATGGAACTGAGATCGATATATCTTGTCTCTCTCAGCAAAGTTCGTTTCAGGGTCTCCTTAGGTCGTCCTCTCTTTCTTGAACCCTCTGCACCCCACTTCAATGCCCGCTTTGATATTCTTTGATTATTTCATCTCGGGGTATGTCCAACATATCTCCATCTTCTCCTTCTTATAATAGTTGTTACTAGTAGTTGACCAGACATGTCTCTGATTTCATCACTTCTCCTGAATTCGTTACATTTTATGTTCATTATTTTTCGCAATCTATTTTCAAATGGATTCAAATCGTTGTCTATATCTTTAGTCTTTTTTCCAACTCTCTCTGGTATATGTTAGGATTATATTATTATTATTATTATTATTATTATTTTTATATATATATATATATATATATATATATATATATATATATATATATATATATATGGCAAACATAACATTATTAAAACCGTCTTACCTGTAATAACTGTAGCTAGAACAAACAAAAAACAGAAAGTGTTCTTCCAGGTTTCCATCTCTGCTTTATTGTTATTATTCTGTGAAGCGAAACCAGTACAGAAGTATAAGTTAATCTCATCAAAGTTATTCTTTAAAATAACAACAACTTATCAATAAGCAAATATTTATCAATAATTATTGTTTAATGTTATTGAAATTTGAAGAAACATAACCAGCTCTCATTGTGTTATTCTTTTATTGCAACTATTTATATTATTATTTTAACGAGATTTATTAATATTTTATTCAATTAAAAATTAACGTACAAATTACTATAGTAATATCTACACACACATAGATTATATTTCACAGTACATACGAAAGCCAAGACTCAGCTAACTACTATGACGAGATCAGACTACGTGGGTAGCGTTATAAAGTAAAATTATGTTTGAACTTTTATTCCCTTTATCAATGTGCGAAAGTCCGTAACGCATACTCTTTGAAATATCACGCCAGGAAGTGCCAAGTAACATGTGATTCTATTCCTGTGTATTAGACTACAGATTAATATAGCTTGTTGTTGATTGCTTTGAAATTGAGCCATCCAGTTATATGGTTTATTGCTAGTTTTGCATAAAGTACGTTTAAACTCAAAGACACCATACCTCTTTACAAGCAATATAGAAAGTGAATTCTGTTTAATAGGTTTGTCATTTATACCCAATATAAAACAGCAATGACTTCAGAAAGGAAAGTCTGCATTTCTAAGTGCCCCGTTTAAAATATGAGAAATTTCTGAAAACAAACCGACCATAACTTCTTGATTAATTCTAATATTGGATCTAGTCATCGGGAAAGTAAATGGAGGAAGATAGTTGAAAGATTGAGGGGTGAATGAATGAGGGTGTGAGGTTGTTGCAATAACTCCAGTCCACTTCAGTTGACGTTGAGTGATAACAGTTATAAAGTGAATGCGTAAGTATGCAGTTGTAGTTGTGAATGATTTGACAGGGCGATGGTGATGCACATCATCATGACACCGTTCACCACCACCTCTTCGGGTACCAAGCACTAGATGACGTCAGGAAGATCCTACTTCCTCCAAGGCCAGATAAATGGAACATACTGTACAGAACAATTTACAAACACATGCAGATACCACTACAAAGTATTTAACCTAAGGGCAAGGGATCAAGTGCCCCTGGATCATTGAAGAAGAAGAAGAAGAAGACAGGGCGATGTGCGGAAACCTACAAATCTGAGGTGGCCAGACCGAATCAGATCTGGAGAAAACCTTTAATGAGGCTCCGGTAATACATAATAAATGGGTGATTTAGGACAAAGACACGTATCTCATAAGCAAGCAAAATAAATAATTAAATAATAAAACTAACAAAACTCCGATGTTTCGATCATAAGTCTTTTTTCAAGGTCACAAAAACAAACAAGGAATACTAAATAAATTAAAACAGGCCTAAATAAGATGGATGACTAGAGATGGATACAGCGAGTCATGAGTCATTTGATAAATACAGTAAACTTAACATTGAAAATCTTTGATGGGATAACACCAAATATACCTTATTAAAAAACGAACTCTTAAACTGGACCATCCCATAAACTCAGTGAATAGGAAGTTTTAAAAACCCCAGGTGAAGTACCGGAGCCAGCCAATGAATGTGGTAAATAAACAGACAGTAAACAATAAAGCCTAACAGTAAGACGAAAAACAACAACAGAGAAACAAGATCCGTTGGTGAGACACCATGGCTAGGACGATCTTATAAACACGCTGGGGAAGAGTCTAACGCGGGGAATAGTACTAACAAATCTGATGACGGCCAAAATCTTGACTGTGTTGTCAAGGAAGGATCCCGCGTCGGACCTGAATGACTTTGAAAGAAAATTAAAATAGAAAAGTGGAATTTCAGAACAATGAACAGAGATATGCGTTGAGAGGTGACAGTGATTTCATTCCTCGTTATCCCAGAAGCCACACATTGAACTTAGCTTCAGGACATAATAAAAATGAGGCCTCCGACACTGTATACCCTCACGACCATTACAAGATATGGATTACTTTTATCTTTACTTAACGAATACAGTACAAAGTGAGGTTTTAATATCATGTTCAGGATATGTAGAAAAACAATACTAAACTAATAGAAAACTTTCAATAACATGATCAGCGGTTCTAAAACTGTTCAGGTTTTAGAACCTTTAATAAAAATAACAATATAATTAGACAGCAGATACACAACAAACATACAACACTTTTTGTAAAAAGGATCTTAGAACAAAAGATTGACTTAATTACATCGGGCTTTCTCAATGGCCCCGTGCCGAACTGCAGAGATGGTATCTCACCTGCAGAGATGGTATCTCACCTGCAGAGAGGGTTACACAAAGCACAAACTCAGTAGCTCAAACAACAATCCTAGAGATCTCAGTAAAAATGTCCACATGTAACTCGGTCCAGATTCGAACCACAACCTTCAAAACCACCAAAGTCTTAACCACTTCATCATAAAGATCTCCAACACTTTTTCTTTATTGTGGTGTTCATTAAAAGATTTTTCCAATTCTTTTCAGCTACCTTAATATCCTTTCTCAGCTCTCATATCCGTGGTTTTTTTGTTATCCTCATTGTCTGCTCCTTTCTCTACAGATTTCAACAGAATACAAATCCTGTTATCATATCACCTGGTCCCATCACAATGCATGTCTTACTCAGTGTTTAGGTCTTTCTTAAATTGTTTTTTCTCTCTAATGTTTGCAAATGTTTTTTTGTTTTATTTCAGAGTCACGTACACCTCTGCAAGATTTGAATATCGAGGAAGATTGGCTCATAAACAACATTATATCTCAAAAATGAAAATATGTTTGTCCTCTTCTTCTTCTTTGCGTTCGTTCTTTACGACCAATTTTAATCACTCTTTGTGAAATGTTTGATCTTTGCCAAGAACGTGTATACGTTGCACATTGGTTTAGTAGGCCCCTAAACGCATAGACTTCTACACGTTTAGGACATGTACATCCGATTTCAATCAAACCTCCTTAGTCACCTCTTACGACATGCGTGGCAGGTAACATTGGTTCTATTCTTTACACCCCAAATTTGGGCCCCGGTAACCACTCGGACGTTTGTCCTGTTAAATGTCATTGCCCCCGTTTCCATGAGGCATTTACCGTGAAGTGGGGTGGGTGTGACGTGCGGACATCAATGTCCCGGATAGCTATGTCGGCATGGTTACCCAAGCAGGACAGGTCAAAGAAGAGAGGTCAGACTAAATGTGGCCTCCAGATTGAGGGTTGTACGATGGGCTAACTTCTTCTTCTTTTGTCATCACACTGCTACCGGGTTGTTGCCCAGTGTTGTAAAGTAAAGGAACCCTTTCATACCTCGTGCTATATAGGTCAATACAGTGTTAGGCCTGTATTTTCATTGACCGTCGGCACAAGATGGGTGATGTGGTCAGCATCACGCCGGCCGCCTTTACTTTCCCAGAGCATGTCTGGTACCCAGTTGAGGCTTGATCGACCTGAGAGCCGTCGTGGTCGGGAAAATTCCACGCGCATTGCGGAGCTGAACCCAGACCAACAGCCTTGCGGAGCGAGTTCACTAACAACTACGCTACAGCGACTCTCTGTGTTGTGGTTTTCTGTTTTTCTCTTGCGCTGTTCTGGTGGCTTGGGTGATTGTTATTTTTGCTTTCCGACAGGATTCTGCTATACCATCTAGCCATCTTTTTCGTGGTCTACCTCTTCCCTTCTAGAATGATGTTTTGTTGTAGAAGACTGTATACAGTGGAGTTTGGATGCATTCTTATTAAGTGGTCAGACTATTTCATTCTTTGTTTCTCAGTGTAGTTCAAGCAGTGTTCTCTACCAACTTTCTTTCTTATACTGATGAGCTAACTGCCATTCATTAAAGAAAGGTCACAGTAACAGAAACCAAACGTCACTGTAGTTTGGAGACAATAGTAATGAAGGGATGCTTCCTTGAAGGCAAGGTAAGGGAACGATCAAGACGATGGTGCAAACAGAGCAGTAAAATATACATTGAACCGTTGGAGAAGACGGTGAAACTTACTGGTAACCGAGAATTTTTCATGCAAGCTATGAGAAGACGGACGTTCTAATGAGATCGACTTTCTAATGAGACGGACGTTTTAATGAGACGGACTTTCTGATGAGACGGACGCTCTAATGAGACGGACTTTCTGATGAGACGGACTTTCTGATGAGACCGACTTTCTAATGAGACGGACGTTTTAATGAGACGGACTTTCTGATGAGACGGACGCTCTAATGAGACGGACGCTCTAATGAGACGGACGTTCTAATGAGACCGACTTTCTAATGAGACGGACGTTTTAATGAGACGGACTTTCTGATGAGACGGTCTTTCTGATGAGACTGACTTTCTGAAGAGACCAACTTTCTGATGAGACGGACGTTCTAATGAGACTGACTTTCTGATGAGACTGACTTTCTGATGAGACGGACTTTCTAATGAGACCGACTTTCTAATGAGACCGACTTTCTGATGAGACTGACTTTCTGATGAGACTGTCTTTCTAATGAGACCGACTTTCTAATGAGACCGACTTTCTGATGAGACTGACTTTCTGATGAGACTGACTTTCTAATGAGACCGACTTTCTGATGAGACCGACTTTCTAATGAGACTGACTTTCTGATGAGACTGACTTTCTAATGAGATGGACGTTCAGTAAAGAATATGCTATTTGGTGATAAATCTTCAACAACCCATTGACTGAATGGTTATAATTTGTAATGGTATGTTTATATTGATTGATTGATTGATTGATTGATTGATTGATTGATTGATTGATAGGACCATCATCACCATGAACAATGATTTTTTTAATCGCTTGATGTCAAACGGGTAGTAAAAATGAAAAGATAAGAAAAAATCGTTGAAATGCACTTTTACACATGAATAAAAAACATGATCAGTCGAACTAAACGACGAAAAAGGCTTTATTAAGATACCAAACAAACAAACCGAGAGAGAAACGTATGGAGCAAATAATAATGACTGTATGTACTACATCTGTAGTTTTAGTTATGTCTTGCTTGATTGATATGACAATTATCATAGCACTTTGATGAATAACCATGTGGACTTGAATCACGTCAAAGAGTGACTTCTTTGGTGGGATATACAACGCTCTTCAGTGAGGATCTTTCACACCCATTGCAAGCCAAATTAACGAAATTCAAAGGAAATAAACTTTAAGCCCAGGAAATCGTTGTTTTGCTGAACCGGATAGATCGTACATCGAGTATGTGTCTATCCAGGCATATATCGGTGAGAGGGGTGAATGCATGCTGACAAATTATCGAATTTCTGGTACGGTTCTAGCTACTCTTAATATAGCACGGCTCGGTATGGATAAAGTGGTGATCGATCTGTCAGAGAAGAACAAGGAGTTTTTGTAAGAATCCTAGGGAAAGCAAGGGAAGCAATGAATTTTCTTCTTCTTCTTCTTCTTTTGTCGTCACACTGCTACCTGCTTGTTGTCCAGTGTCGTGGTTTTCTTTTTTGTCTTGCGCTGTTCTGGTGGCTTGTGTGATTGTTATTTTTGCTCTTTCACGGGATTCTGCTACGCCATCTAACCATATTTTCCGTGGTCTTCCTCTTGCCTTCTTTCCCGATGTTCTGTCGTAGAAGACTCTGTATACTGTGGAGTTTGGATGCATTCTTATTAAGTGGCCAAACCACTTCATTCTTTGTTTCTCTATGTAATTCAATGAATGTCATCAATAACTAGACAGTGTACAAGTATTAGGAGCTTCCAAAAAAACAAATTACCGAACACAGAACTCGAACTACGAACTGTTATTTCTTACCGCGTCCATTGCCTAGCCTAGCGATACGAGCGTTCTTACTGTAACAGTGTAAGAGTGTCCTAGAGCCCAGGGGGCAACTGGCGGATCAGACAGATAGCTTTAGGTTATAGATTATAGGTTGTATATATATATTAGCAGAGACTTAGTGTTTGCACTCTCCAAGCAGAATAGCAACACATAAAAACGAGACATCGACGTAGGGAAACTAATTGACGTAGTTGGGTAGTAACGAATAGCGACGATGAGTAAATAGAAAGAGACCAAAATATGCAATGGACACAACTAGACTGTTTGTATGTCTAAAGAAGTACCAGCAATAAAATCATATCTTGTACCTATCAGACTTGAGTTAGTATCTCTGGCATGTGAGAATGTTCGTCATCAGCCATCATTTATCATATTGTACCAGTTATCTACAACTATACCAGGAATAACAATGTCACTACGACATCTGGCGACGATCACAATCCTAGGCAGTGTGTGTAAGTGTGGAAAGAAACAAGGAGGAAGGAAAACTACAACAATGATACTCCACGACACCACACTACAACATTACTAACAGAATAAGCGATCAATCAATTATGTGGCATCTCCGCAACGACGGTAAGCTGTAATGTGGCATCTCCGCAACAACGGTAAGCTGTAATGTGACATCTCCGCAGCGACGGTAAGCTGTAATGTGGCATCTCCGCAACGACGGTAAGCTGTAATGTGACATCTCCGTAACGACGGTAAGCTGTAAGGTGGCATCTCCGCAGCGACGGCAAGTTGTAATGTGGCATCTCCGCAACGACGGTAAGCTGTAATGTGACATCTCCACAGCGACGGTAAGCTGTAATGGCTCTCCAACAAGTTATTCATTTTGCTCTGACCGTACTGACCTGCCAGACTATTGGATGGTCACTTCCTGATGGAAGTCTCTGTCTCGTAGAGGCTATGTGCTCGCCTCTGATTCCAAAGATACTTGGTCTGCTCCCTCGTGGAGTCCTATAAAAAAATTTCTAGAGATCCCTGATCACAATTAGGCGAGATAGAGACTGACGATAAAACGTAGGTACTGTGTCGTAAGAGGTGACTAAGGAGGTTCGGCAGGGGGCTAGCTACCCCACACCGTAAAAAAAACACTAGATAGTTACAGAAATCACAACCAAGAAAATTCATATCTCGCCACCCGAGATAGAAGGTCCTTGTAAGGAGGGACTCATGACAGGAAAATTAATATCTCACCACGCGAGATAGAAGGTCCTTGTAAGGAGGGACTCATGACAAGAAAATTCATATCTCGCCACCCGAGGAAGGAGGATCTCGCAAGGAGGGGCTCATGGCAAGAAAATTCATATCTCGCCACTCGAGGAAGAAGGATATCGCAAGGAAGGACTCATGACAAGAAAATTCATATCTCGCCACTCGAGGAAGAAGGATATCGCAAGGAAGGACTCATGACAAGAAAATTCATATCTCGCCACTCGAGGAAGAAGGATATCGCAAGGAAGGACTCATGACAAGAAAATTCATATCTCGCCACTCGAGGAAGAAGGATCTCTCAAGGAGGGGCTCATGGCAAGAAAATGTGGAGAGATCTGGAAAAGATGGCCTTGGATAGGCTGGCTTGGAAGGCCTTGGTTTTGCGGATCTATACTTCCTAGGGCGACGAGTGAAAAGAAGAAGATGGCATATTAAAATCCTGTCCAAACACAAAATATCTGTCACCCAAGCCACTAGAGTAGCGCAAGACAAAAATAGAAAACCACTAAACTGGGCAACAACCCGGTAACAGTGTGACGACACTGGGCAACAACCCGGTAACAGTGTGACGACACTGGGCAACAACCAGGTAACAGTGTAACGACAAAAGAAAACGATAAAGTGAACACAAGAATTTTACCAATAATGAAATATTTTCAATTTAAACAGTTAACAAATGAAAGACTATGATGTTTTATTTCAAACACAGTCCTGTTAGACACTAAATTAGTTTATACTTTTCATTTTTGTAATTATTTGCTGTTTACATTTAGAGTCATTAGCGCAGATGGTGTACATAAGAGCATTGTTCAGTGCAAACTTTATTTCAACATTATGGTGTCAGTGTGAAACATGGACGCTGACATCAAATGATATAAGAAAGCAAGTTCTGACTGAGATGAAGTGTCTACACAGAATGCTGGAAGTAACGAGAAGAGACCGGTTTAGAAATGAAGACATCAGGAAAAAGTGGTACAACATCAGTACTAGACTTCATCAAGAAACAACAAATTAAATGGTTCGGCCACATAAGCAGATTACCAAAAGATAGTGCGCCTCAAAGAGCAATGTTACTCCGAAACAGTGGATACAAACCAAAAGGCCGTCCACGCTAAATGTGTACCTCAGAGATAACAGAGGCGAAATCTGAAACTCACACAAAAGCTCGTTCTAGAAATTTCTTCTTATCCGGAAGCTGTTGCTGAAAACATAATTAAAGAAACGAAGAAAGTAAAAGTTGTACAAACGGTTAACTCTCGTCCTTATGAGATGTCTGCCCTTGCTGATCACCGCGAAGGTGATGTTTCTGCTGTTTGTTGTCGTCATTTTGAGGTGTCGTCTCTTAGCTACATTCGCAGAAATTTGATGGAAACACCGAAGCCAATGAATATTCTAAATCTATAGAGTAACAAAGAGTAAACAAGTCATTATCCATGTTTCTGAACCATACAAAAATATCAAGTAGATAAAGTACTTTATAATCTTCATCTTTAGCTAATTTTTAATATATCTGGATCAGTGTTAACCACTCTTTGTGATTTGTATGTGATCCGAGCCTAAGAGCGATTGTACGTTGTGTCAGCTATGCGAATACAAGTAGGTATATCCGATTTCTGCGACGCTTTTTATTTACTAGGGTAGCTTTCCTAGGCCCTATCACAGTCACCTCTTACGACATGCCTTGTAGGTCGCTGTGTTACTATTCTTTGCTCCTCTTGCTAGCCCCAACAACACACTGGAGATATGTAAGCATATTATTGCTATTGCTTTTGACAGGCTCAAAGTTTTCATCGTCAATTTCAAACAATATTCTGTTCGTCACTCTTCTTGTCATTTCCATACATACACACAATAATAAATATTACACAAAACAAGAGATCAGTGGCACCAGACATAACAGTTATATCAGACAGAAATAAAATGAGCACGACTTTAGACATCAGACATCAGACAGACTATATAGTTAGATCACTAAAGAAGTCAGATTCATTCGTTCTATGTGCTTTTTTTTTTTTTTTTTCGTCCGCTTTCAACTCGGACGAAGTTTCATCTCTGAAACTGATTTTTGCGTGAAAATCCGTTTTTCCAATTTCTTACAATGGCAGCAGCGTGCACATTGTAAATTACTTACACTGGCAGCCGTGTGCTCAATGTACTCGTAATTAGTATTCCCTCGCCATACAGGCAGATTTTCTCCGACTTCAGAGGTACTCACGTTATCGTCCTGAGTAAGACCAGGGACTCGAACAAATGCCGGACAGTAGGTTCGAACCCGAGCTATGAGGCGTCTCACAGCTAGCAGGCCGAGCTACTATCAACTACTCTAGGCAGTCCCCTTTTCAAGTATATGATACTTTAAGTTTCAGTTTCAGTTTGGAATATCTTCATTGCACTCCGGACATGTCCATAGGTGCTCCGATCTTCTTTGCAATATCTCCAACAGCGTCCAGCGACTGTTCAATAAGTCTGTACTATACGTCTGTAGCTTCAGGGGTAATGAGCTCGATTACAACCCAAGTGTACCTGGTTTTCTATCTTTCTCTCTCTCTCTCTCGATCACCGCTTAGACTGATGTACCAGATTTCCCCATAAATTTACTGCTGTTTTAGGACACCGTCCCTCCGTACAGCTGTACCTGGATCAAACTCCGCGGAGGGCAGTTTGGAATCAAATTTGTTCACGTGGTAACAAACGATCAAAATAGACCTCACCGTTCACAGAGCAATGGCAAACTACTGAATCTATAAGTGGTGCCTAGAAAATCAATGACTCGTTTACTGTGGTTGATGGCTACGTCCTATAAAGAATATGCCACGATTGTTCTTCATACACACGTGACATTGTCCTTTTTTCCGATCCAGAAGCACTTGAGCTATCAGCTCTTCGGCTCGGTGCCATGGACATCGTAACCCTTCGGCTCGGTGCCACGAACACCGTGAATCTGGGGACATTATCCTTAAACGCCAGTTTACTTAGTATCACCGCAGCCTACTCACGGCTGTCTCCAGATCTGGTCTGACCAACTCAGATTTGTAGAGTTCAGTACATCGCTTAAGAAACTAACAGGATGATAAAGTTAACAGAAGTTTAGAAGTGAACAACATTGAAGTGGCCAACATTACAAATAGGTTAAACATATTAACGGAGTTATCAATAATGAAAACATTAGCGAGATTAAGGAAGTAAACAAACTTGAGAAATGATGAGTAAGACCAACTATTCAATATTTATTATAACTAATATTTGAACATTCAATAGTTTATTTAACATATGAAAATATTGACAGGTCATAAGCATGTTTGAAAGTGCATCGTTTCACTTCAAGTTGAATAGACTAAATACAAATATAGCGCTGAAATAAGTAGGCCATTCAAACGTTGTAGAATATGATCAGTAATGGTAGAGATCAGAAAAATTCATTTTATTAAGAAAATGTCACGAAGATTAAGTTTAGTGATGGCTCGATAAAAGACTGGATAAACATTGAGCATAATTTGATAGGAAGCTCCGATCTGAGGCTGTGTGAGAAGGATACAAGATACTTCTTCTTTGTATGTTCTGGTTTTTAGTGGTATGGGTAGATATCAAACCCGGATTTAGTATAGGGGTTTTAAGGTGCAGGTACAGATCGGGTTTCGTAGACAAGGAAACTCACCGGTCTAGATTGTGTTTCGTCTCTCCGTGAGGCGTCTTGATAAAACATTATTTCAAATTAAACAAGCAATCGACGACATGGTTTCCGCTGGGAGGAAGTATGTTGTAGATATGTTGTAGATATGTTGTAGATATGTTGTAGATATGTTGTAGATATGTTGTAGATATGTTGTAGATATGTTGTAGATATGTTGTAGATATGTTGTAGATATGTTGTAGATATGTTAAAGATATGTTGTAGATATGTTGTAGATATGTTGTAGATATGTTGTAGATATGTTGTAGATATGTTGTAGATATGTTGTAGATATGTTGTAGATATGTTGTAGCAGGGAATATGACACCAGGTTTTTTCCTAGTCCCAAGCTTCAACTAGGCGCGTATTTTCAATGAAACAAAGGGGTAACCATATACCTGGTCTGTGGGCGTATAATAACAGACCAGATATATTAGCATATTTGTGTTCCTTAACTGGGGGTTTGAACTTTTGTCCTGTTTTCTCTACCCTGCAGCCAAGTTAAGGTTAATAGTAATCTTTTTTGGTAGAAACGTTTAAGTGATTGTCCGGTCAGCCGGTCAGGAAATCAATTCAGCTGGGTTTTTCCAAACCAACAACCAGAGTTGACCGTGAGAATTGTACTAACAGGACAATGACTGATCTGGAAACAAAGAAAATTGCCAGTTGATAAATAGAATGCATTTTGTAGATTAGACACAGTAGGGACAGACACTTGGCAGAGGGCCACTTGGCAGAGAGACTTCGCACAGACAGTTGGTAGACACACTTCATCGACACACACTTGGCAGAAACACTTGGCAGAAACACTTGGCAGACACACTTCTTCGACACAACTTCACACAGACAGACAGTTTGAGGAGAGGATAGTGAGGCCAGAGCAGGGTAACAGACAGTTAGAGAGAAGGTCAGAAAAGTAGAACAGACAGACAGTATAGAGAGGAGGCCAGTAAACACGCAGAGGTAGAGTCTGGCTGAGAGCCAGTAAAATTAGAAGTCACTACAAGATACTGTCTGGTCATACAGAAGACGAGACCTTCGTGAGAATATCCGCTGAGACATACTGTCTCTTAATGACTTCGACGTCATTATCATCAGCAGTTCTAGAAGACTAGACCTTCATGAGAACATCGCTGAGACCTTCGTGGGAACATCGCTGACACATACTGTCTCCCAAATGACTTTGAAGTCATCATCATCATGAGCAGCTCTAGAAGATGAGACCTTCGTGAGAACATCGCTGAGACATACTGTCTCCCAAATGACTTTGAAGTCATCATCATCAGCAGCAGCAGCTCTAGAAGACTAGACCTTCATGAGAACATCGATGAGACCTATGTGAGAACCTCCGCTGAGACATACTGTCTCCCAAATGACTTTGAAGTCATCATCATCATCAGCAGCTCTAGAAGATGAGACCTTTGTGAGAACATCACTGAGACATACTGTCTCTTAATGACTTTGAAGTTTCCATTATCATCATATTCAGAGACCGCTCAGTACTGGACACATAGACTTAAGTAGGAATAGATCAAGTTGTGTTTATACTTCCTATGGATATAAGCCAGAGTGGAACGTTAGGTACGTTATATTAGAGAGATATACTTAAGTTAGAGATATTCTTTTAGGTGTTAGAAAAAGTGTTTACATATATTAATTTTGTTGTTGGGTTTATGTCATTTGTAATAATGTATTCTACATGTGATAAAAACATGTATTTGTTTGTTGAGAAATAGTTAAATAAACATATAAATTTAAATATCGACTTGAGTAAGACAGAGAGAGAGAGCATGTGGATACGAATGACTGAGATATACTAGTGACCAGGCCACAGATCTCTCTTTCTGGCTTTACCGTGCTCGGTGTTGGCACGACTACCCACACTATCACAGTACCTTTTATGTTCTTGCAGTGATTAGGATATCCGATATTCCCCCATCCATTCCTTCACCCCTTACTATTACATTTGGTGCAGTGACCGAGGATAGAAGAAGAGTAATATAATATAGAAGAAGAATATATAGTGTAGGGAGACACTCACTATTACATAACTGGTTACAGTGACACAGGATTCCAGTAGGGAGACCCTCACTATTACATATCTGGTTACAGTGACACAGGATTCCAGTAGGGAGACACTCACTATTACATATCTGGTTACAGTGACAAAGGATTCCAGTAGGGAGACACTCACTATTACATAACTGGTTACAGTGACACAGGATTCCAGTAGGGAGACACTCACTATTACATAACTGGTTACAGTGACAAAGGATTCCAGTAGGGAGACCCTCACTATTACATATCTGGTTACAGTGACAAAGGATTCCAGTAGGGAGACCCTCACTATTACATATCTGGTTACAGTGACAAAGGATTCCAGTAGGGAGACACTCACTATTACATATCTGGTTACAGTGACACAGGATTCCAGTAGGAGACCCCCACTATTACATATCTGGTTACAGTGACAAAGGATTCCAGTAGGGAGACACTCACTATTACATATCTGGTTACAGTGACACAGGATTCCAGTAGGGAGACCCTCACTATTACATATCTGGTTACAGTGACACAGGATTCCAGTAGGGAGACACTCACTATTACATATCTGGTTACAGTGACACAGGATTCCAGTAGGGAGACACTCACTATTACATATCTGGTTACAGTGACAAAGGATTCCAGTAGGGAGACACTCACGATTACATAACTGGGTCCGTGACACAGGATTCGAACTATTACAAAGCTAATATCAGGAGGCCCGCACTATTACAATGTGACTGTATGCTAGGAGGACACCATGACTTTCATCATCATTCTCTTATCTAAACTAGTCACGACAGAAATGAAGTGTCTACGCAGAATGATGGGAGTAGCAAGAAGAGACCGGTTGAGAAATGAAGATATCAGGAAAAAGTGGGTACAACATCAGTACTGAACATCATCAAGAAACAACAAACTAAATAGTTCAGCTACATAAGCAGATTACCAACGGGTAGTACACCTCAAAGATCAATGTTGCTCCGATACAGCGGATACGAAACAAAAGGCCGGCCAGGCAAAAGGTAGATCTCAGAGATAACAGAGGCGACGATAGACACTATTCATGAAGCGCACACAAGGGCTCGTTCGAGAAATCTCTTCTTATCATGACGCTGAGAGGTACAACAGGATTGGAGAAAATAAAAGAAAGAACGAAGGTCTTAGAAAGTTACAACAAATGCTCCCTCTGGAATAGAAGGTCAACAATTCTATCTATCTAGTGCCGTTCTTTTGTTCTGTTCACTGTAAAAAAGTAACGGTTGAACCTTTTATGTTTCTTCTGTTTTCAACGATTATTTTTCTTACACGACGTATCAAATGATTGTCTTGCTACTTTTCGTCACATATGCTCATCTTCTGCGTTGATTCGCTGGGAATTCAGGCGTAGTCAGGTGCCAAGTAGAGATTTAATTTTTTATATTTTGCTTTTCCTATTATAAAGCATATCTGCGGGGTCGGGTTTTTCCCTGGTGTAAGAAATAGATCTGAGCACACATGGTTACTCATCGAAGTGTAATGATGATGGTCATATCAATCGATCAATCAATACTCTATCAGTATGTCAGATAGTATTAGTTGCGAATCTGTGTAAAAGTGCATACCGCATACTATATCCAGGATAAAGGGTCTCTGTATCTAAATGGTTACGCCATTTGCCTTCTTTTTCTTCTCTTCCACCATTTAGTTATTTATAGAAGTGTTGGGGAGGGGTGTGGGGAGTAGGGATCTTGTGTGTGCTTGTTTTAAGGCATTTTGTAAGCTGATATTCATTTTTGTAAGCTGATATTCATTTTTGTAAGCTGATATTCATTTTTGTAAGCTGATATTCATTTTTGTAAGCTGATATTCATTTTTGTAAGCTGATATTCATTTTCGTAAGGCTGTTATTGATGCCGTCGCCCCATCGTTTGCGTGGTCTTCCTCTCGCTTTGTACTCGTTATACTTTTTCTGTGTGGCTCTCTGTGGTAGGCGATACCAAGGTAATCTTGTCAGGTGTCCAAACCATTTGCTTTGCGTTCCGAATATCGTGAGTTCGAATCCGGACCATTCCGCTGTGTTCACGAATAAAATTTCCCAGGAGATTATGATTGTTACTGAAGTTATGAAGTTTGATCTCTGATCACTTCTTTCGATATGTGCTGGGCCGTTTCTTCGCCATGGGTTGTGCCATTTCTGCAGCAGGTGCTGGGCCGTTTCTGCGCCATGGGTTGTGCCATTTCTGCAGCAGGTGCTGGGCCGTTTCTGCGCCATGGGTTGTGCCATTTCTGCAGCAGGTGCTGGGCCGTTTCTGCGGAGAGGTGCTGGGCCGTTTTTGCGACAGGTGCTGGGCCGTTTCTGCGGAGAGGATCCGATCCATACGGGAAAAAACCAGGTGCAATGAAGTAAATTATTCCAACCTAGACCCTTTCAACTTTATTCATCAATAACGTACTAATAAACTATACATTCTATTAGTTGGAAATAGAACTTCATTCGTCGACTTGGAAAAATACTTGAAAAACATCATTCATACGATAAAAAAAACCAAATAGATTTATAACAACATTATCAGTTTTATCGACATTTAAAAAAAATATTGTATCATGGTTCTCAATTATCAAAGTGTGACGGGTCCCATAAACATGTATTCAATATTATCAGAACTCTAACGACGTCATAACTTAACCCCCGTTAAATTTCGTTTTTGAACGAGCAGATACAATAGTATTTGTATATACATTATAACTTTTTTTTCACTATGTCCTACCAGGCATGTCATATATACATTAATTGGCATTGAGATGTATCCATTACGGTAACTAACCAAAAGAAACAGTAGCTGGTGAAATGACATTCTGAATAGATTTAGTCTTAATGTCCCGTCATGCCATTGACTTGCCTACCTTACAGCAGACAGAATGATCAATTCTCTGCACACAATCATGTCAATGACAGATATGATTGAATACGAGTGCTACTTTGAAAATCATGTCTGTTTAAAGAGAAATAAGAATCCAGTTACAGGCAGGTGGAGTATTTTAATTTTGTAGATCATATTGCCGAGGAGCGTCTGATCAAATGGCTTAGAGCGTGGGTTCCTAATTAGGGGACCTTGTTCAATCACCGTTAAGTCCAAAGAGTGTTTTTGTGCCGGGGGCATAAAGAAAACATCATAACCTGACCAGTATCGAAGTGACTAACCATGCGACCATTACATTTCTAAGGCTCATGCGCTCTTACCTAAACAAAAAGCGGTAACACAGGCAGTAAAGACAGTAAAAGTAAGTAAAAGTAAAGGAACCCTTTCATACCTCGTGGTATATAGGTCAATACAGTGTTAGGTCTGTATTTTTCATTGACCGTCGGCACACGATGGGTGATGTGGTCAGCATCACGCCGGCCGCCTTTACTTTCCCAGAACATGTCTGGTACCCAGTTGAGGCTGGGTTGACCTGAGAGCCGTCGCGGTCGGGAAAAATTCCACGCGCATTGCGGGAGCTGAACCCAGACCACCAGCCTTGAGAAGCAAGTTCACTAACAACTACGCTACTGCTGCTCTCAGTAAAGACAGTATTTTTGTTTAATTGCCTTGAAAACCAAATACAAATTTTTGACTTTCTTTAGAAGTAAGTAAAGGATTAGTTCCCATTGTAGCCTTTCTAGCTTGTCGAAATATCATATATAATAAATGGGGATTATCATATTATTATTATACAAAATAAATTATGAAATTAAATCTTGTTTCTACATATCAATATTTAACAGATTAATAATGTTGATTTCTAAGTCACTAAATATTGAAAATGGCTGCTCTGATTTACTAAGTTGTCGTAATGTTTTTATAAGTAAAGAATACAAAAACAAATTGAATATAATATGATGGTCCTAGACGACCGATGAATTTCATTTGTCCGAGTCGCCCGAGTGGTTACGGGGCCCAAATTTGGGGTGTAAAGAATGGAACCACTGTTACCTGTTACACATGTCGTAAGAGGCGACTGAGGAGGTTTAGCTGAAATCGGATGCACGTGTCCTAAACGTGTAGAAGTCTATGCGTTTAGGTGCCTAACAAACCAATGTGCAACGTATACACGTTCTTGGCAAAGATCAAAAGATCACGCATGTTCGATGTTGATTAATCAATCTGTTAGCATATTTGGTATGTCTTTCTTTTCGAGCTGTACCAATATTGACACCCATCTCTCTCAATGTGGTCAGCGCCTGAGATTCACAACACTGAAACTCCTCAGTTCGGAAAGACTCAATGCGTTAAGAAATTAATTTCGGTCCATGGCAGCTCCCTCTGATATTGTAGCCATGCCAGTACTGTAGTTTTGCAAAGTACATAAACAATATACATCAAGGTTTTGATAAAAATGCCTTTATCAAGCAAAGGATACACCGGAAGCGACGAAATTCAGACTTCTTATACAGTAGACATAACGTATACAATATTTAAACCAATTCACGTCAACTACTAGTTTGCAGGAGCTGGGTTTGAAGATTGGAGTAGCAAGAAAAGAACAGCATAACAGGTACGTGAGTAGGCTCATCAATCATGTCCGGAGTGCAATGAAGATGAATTATGAATTATGAATTATTATATAGAAAGTAAACATTTCGTTCAACTGCAGTTGACGTGAACAGGAAATACGGACAGAGAAAAATCAATGAATCGTCTTAACTTTGAACTAAGGACCAATACTTAAGAAAACAAACATACGGTCAAGAACTGATATGGTTGAACGTATTTGCTGCTTCGAGATAAATGTTTGCTTAAATCTAAGTATCCGGTTCTTATCTTCTCTAAGATCTAATGTTATTCTTCCTGTTTTCGTGTATAGTGAGAACGCAGAAGAAGTTTTCGTCTATAATCAGGGATTGGGGATTAAAGGGATTAATACACGATTAGGATCAGTTATTTATAATATTTTCTTCTTCATTTTTGTCTTGACTATTCAATATTGATAACTTCTCAATCTTCTTCCATGTTCTTCTTCGAATAAGATTTTTATTTTCCCGTAGTGGTTCTGCAACATACTGCAACGCTGCATTCTGACAAAGTGAGTAGAAATCGAACTGGGAAGCTACCCATGAGATGTGGGAGTAGTCTAAGTGGACTAGTTAGACTGCAACCATTACGCCAGTATGAGATTTTCTTGCACACTCGAAGAATAACAGTTCTTCTGTCAAATAGTAACAAGGGATTAAAGTAGCTAATTTTATCTATTAAAACCAGTCAAGAGTAGAACATGTTTCTGAATTTTAAAAAAAAACTAAAATTATGTTCACGGACGAACGTAAATTGTCAACCTAAATAAAAATACATTATGAAGACAATCCTACAAGAAAGTAAACTATTGGGATGTAAAACCATACAAGATCTCAAAGAAAGTAAACTATTGGGATGTAAAACCATACAAGATCTCCAACTGCTAGCAACAAATCACATCACATGGAGCTCTCTTTCTTCTTCTTCTTTGCGTTCGTTCTTTACGAGAAATTTTAATCACTCTTTGTGATATGTTTGATCTTTGCCAAGAACGTGTATACGTTGCACATTGGTTTGGTAGGCTCCTAAACGCATAGACTTCTACACGTTTAGGACACGTGCATCCGATTTCAGCCAAACCTCCTTAGTCGACTCTTACGACATGCGTGGCAGATAACAGTGGTTCTATTCTTTACACCCCAAATGTCGGCCCCAGTAACCACTTAGGCGACATATGGAGCTCCGAAACCTCTGCCCTAACAAACAAACAAACTATGAAGACATGGAAAATGTTTTAAATTGTTGTATATCTTGGCTCCGTAATTAGCAACAATGGAGACAGCACAACAATAAATCAGAAAATGACTAGTCATGTTATTTTAGAGAATTATTCGTGCAAAGAAGTTATGACTTAACACAGGTAAAGAAATTAAAGTACATTTTTTAAAGACATGCATTTTACTGTTCCAATATACGGATGTAACTCGTGAATCATACTGCAAGCGTTAAAGAACAAAATAACATATTGTGAACATAGTGCTGCGTACATATTCTTAGAACGCAGTGGGTAGAAAACTGAAGATATATCGAGCATCATCATCAGAACGCAGTGGGTAGAGAAAATAAATTAAAGACATCTTTCAAATTCTGAACACCAAGGAACATTGACTCACCTGATTCTTCAAGCTTGCTGTTCTTCTTTTTCTTTTCTTTCTTTCCTGCGGCGGAACAGCTGGAGCAGCTGTTTTTCTGCAGGAGTATCGATAGCTTGGGCAACAGAAACAGCAACAGAACCACCAATTGAAACTGATTCGAACTTCTCCGAGCCTGATGAAATGAATTTCTCAATGATTCCCCCGCCCCCACCTCACACCCTCCTTGAGTTCACTGATGAATTTGGTTTTAACAGTTTCAGATACAATCTTACACTGCTAAGATCTTCCCAATACCTGCTGCTGCTTCTGCTGCTGGTGAAGATCTGTCTCCAAGAACAGCAAGAATGAGTTATCAGAGGACTATCATCATAGCACTCCGGACATGTCCATAAGTTATCCGATCTCTGCCTCAACAAATCCAGCAATGTCCAGTGGCCCAACATGCCAGTTCGATGCGGATTAATCAATCTCTTTGCATATTTGGTATGTCGTTCTTTGGTATATCGGACAGCAAGAAAGTAAGCATCTACGAAACGCATTATGAGAAATGTTAAGTTGTGTTGGATACAAAAAGTAAAACACGCTGTACCGTCTACTGAAACATTTCAACTCTTACACCTTAGTAAAATATGAAAGAAAGTCTAGTCTCTGTTGTACAACATCTAGGCAGACAGTAGTTGTCTAGTCTCTGTTGTACAACATCTAGGCAGACAGTAGCTGTCTAGTCTCTGTTGTACAACATCTAGGCAGACAGTAGCTGTCCAGTCTCTGTTGTACAACATCTAGGCAGACAGTAGCTGTCTAGTCTCTGTTGTACAACATCTAGGCAGACAGTAGCTGTCTAGTCTCTGTTGTACAACATCTAGGCAGACAGTAGTTGTCTAGTCTCTGTTGTACAACATCTAGGCAGACAGTAGTTGTCTAGTCTCTGTTGTACAACATCTAGGCAGACAGTAGTTGTCTAGTCTCTGTTGTACAACATCTAGGCAGACAGTAGCTGTCTAGTCTCTGTTGTACAACATCTAGGCAGACAGTAGCTGTCTAGTCTCTGTTGTACAACATCTAGGCAGACAGTAGCTGTCCAGTCTCTGTTATACAACATCTAGGCAGACAGTAGCTGTCTAGTCTCTGTTGTACAACATCTAGGCAGACAGTATTTGTCTAGTCTCTGTTGTACAACATCTAGGCAGACAGTAGTTGTCTAGTCTCTGTTGTACAACATCTAGGCAGACAGTATCTGTCTAGTCTCTGTTGTACAACATCTAGGCAGACAGTAGCTGTCTAGTCTCTGTTGTACAACATCTAAGCAGACAGTAGTTGTCTAGTCTCTGTTATACAACATCTAGGCAGACAGTAGCTGTCTAGTTTCTGTGTACAACATCTAGGCAGACAGTAGCTGTCTAGTCTCTGTTGTACAACATCTAGGCAGACAGTAGATGTCTAGTCTCTGTTATACAACATCTAGGCAGACAGTAGATGATAATAAGTAAAAACGTAAGTAAAGGAACCCTTTCATACCTCGTGGTATATAGGTCAATGCAGTGTTAGGCCTGTATTTTTCATTGACCGTCGGCACACGATGGGTGATGTGGTCAGCATCACGCCGGCCACCTTTACTTTCCCAGAGCATGCCTGGTACCCAGTTGAGGCTGGGTCGACCTGTGAGCCGTCGCGGTCGGGAAAATATCCACGCTCATTGCGGGAGCTGAACCCAGACCACCAGCCTTGCGAAGCGAGTTCACTAACAACTACGCTACAGCGGCTCTCCAGATGATAATGTCGTACCATATATCCCTCAACCAGGTTGTATTTTATTTTATTTTTTTAATGTTGTATTCTCGTATTATAATTCTTTACCCTTTTTTTAATTGTCTCCAGTTCAATAATTATGTGTTGCCTTTTACAACTATCTTCTTCCAAAGTTCCTAGCTTTTCTTAGACTTTATATGAAGTGTCTGAAACTTCATATTTATATATATTATGTCGTTGTATCCCTTATATTTCCATTTATAGAACTTATTAGGGTTGGTGTCAGATCTCGACGTAAATTTTGATAGTAGTCCGCGATTCCGATATCAAGGATGGAATCCACTGCAAGTGAATTTCTGTCTTTTCTAGAAATTAATACAGAAATCAAGTTGCATGTTTTGAAAATAGATGTCTGCGAAAAATACTGCACATAAAATGTGATGATTTCAGGCGAAGAGATGAAATCAGAGAAATGTTTGATCAACCACTAGTAACAACTGTTATAAGAAAGAGAAGATATGGATATGTTGAGCATAATGTAAGAAAAAAATGATCAAAAAAATCACAAAGTAGACATTGAAGAGGGAGACGAATGGTACGAGATTGAAAGGACTTCATAGAGAATCTTGAGACGAACGTTACTGAGAGAGAGACAAGACATAAAAGACTCATTTGTATAGAAGAGATGAAACGAACTGTCCAGTATAGAACGGTATGGAGAAACTGCTTGCAGGCCCTTTGTAATGTATAACGGTACAAGATTAATACAACATTCATCAGCGGGTGTCTGTGCAGGATAGAGGGATTGAAATGTTATAGTAAAATAACTAATGCCGAGCTTATGGAGAAAAGGAAACAGATTCTAGTGAAGCAAGTAATGATGAAAAGACGATGGAACGAAACAGATTCTAGTGAAACAAGTAATGATGAAAAGACGCTGGAACGAAACAGATTCTAGTGAAACAAGTAATGATGAAAAGACGATGGAACGAAACAGATTCTAGTGAAACAAGTAATGATGAAAAGACGCTGGAATGAAACAGATTCTAATGAAGCAAGTAATGATGAAAATACGATGGAACGAAACAGATTCTAGTGAAACAAGTAATGATGAAAAGACGATGGAACGAAACAGATTCTAGTGAAACAAGTAATGATGAAAAGACGATGGAACGAAACAGATTCTAGTGAAACAAGTAATGATGAAAAGACGATGGAACGAAACAGACTCTAGTGAAACAAGTAATGATGAAAAGACGATGGAACGAAACAGATTCTAGTGAAACAAGTAATAATGAAAAGACGCTGGAACGAAACAGATTCTAGTGAAACAGGTAATGATGAAAAGACGATGGAACGAAACAGACTCTAGTGAAACAAGTAATGATGAAAAGACGATGGAACGAAACAGATTCTAGTGAAACAAGTAATAATGAAAAGACGCTGGAACGAAACAGATTCTAGTGAAACAAGTAATGATGAAAAGACGATGGAACGAAACAGACTCTAGTGAAACAAGTAATGATGAAAAGACGATGGAACGAAACAGACTCTAGTGAAACAAGTAATGATGAAAAGACGATGGCTGTGGATAAGACACAATTGCATCTTCTTCTTCATCTTTGAACGCTCCATATCGATCACTTGTTAACCACTCTGTGTGATTTATATGTGATCTGAGCCTAAGAGCGATTGTCCGTTGTGCCAGTTATGCGTCTACAAGTAGGACAGCATATCCGATTTCTGCAACACTTTTTATTTACTAGAGTAACTTCCTTAGTCCCCTAAATCAGCAGTTTCCTCTCCCGAGTGGTTACCGGGGCCCAAATTTGGGGTGTAAAGAATAGAACCAATGTTACCTGCCACGCATGTCGTAAGAGGCGACTAGGAGATTTGGATGAAGTCGGATGCACGTGTCCTAAACATGTAGAAGTCTACGCGTTTAGGAGCATACCAAACCAATGTGCAACGTATACACGTTCTTGGCAAAGATCAAACATATCACAAAGAGTGATTAAAATTGATCGTAAAGAACGAACGCAAAGAAGAAGAAGTCTCTTACGACATGCCTTGTAGGTCGCAGTGGTACTATTCTTTGCTCTCATTGAGAGACCTGGCAACACACGAGCGAGACACACTTTAAGAAAACACGAAGTGAGCTTAACAAGAATGGCTCTTTCTTGAACCTTCAAGGTTAACGAAAGTTAGGAAGCCAAAAACTTGAGAGAATTTGATACGTAGCGTAAGATATACTTAATACATGGAATATGATGAGAGAAAAAGCTAAAGGTAGGGAATATCTGACAAGAGTTGGTTGAGGGTTTATACCCTATCCTGGGATGAAATGTGAGAGAGAGAGAGAGTGAGAGGTGAGAGAGAGAGAGAGAAGAGAGTATTCCCAGAACTCAATCACAACAAAATTGCGTACCCGTATATTCACTTTGTAATTTGTTGAGGGGGGCATCGCAACAACGTCCCACCCTCCTTTCTTCATTTACGTTCTTGATGACTGGACCCTGAACCCTACTTGAGTAGGAGTCTCCACAGCACTAAACATAGCTCTACACTCCTAGAGCTGTTTTATCTTCTTCTTCTTCTTCTTCAGCGATCTCTGGTCATGCGCTTAATTTACTGTGGACCACAAACTGGGCAGACAGCTTCAGGTCTGTCAGGTTTCCCAAAGCTTAGTTTTCAGGTCGACTGGGTGTGGCCACATGTTGCTTCTCAGCTCACACAGAAGAGGACAGTCTTGCAGGATATGCTCTGGTGTCTGTTCTGCCTGTTGACACTGGCAGAGAGCTGTTTGACTTATTCCTAGTCTGTATAAGTGTTTGTTGAGTCTGCAGTGTCCGGTGCGTAGTCGAAATATAATGACCTGGTCTGTTCTGCTTAGGTCTTTGAGGGAGTCTTTTCCATAATCATATCCAGTGTTTGTCTTCCAGTCTACTGCAGATTTTCTCTGTATGAGGGTTTTGACCTCTTGAAAAGACAAGGGTTGGTAAATTTGCTCTTTGGCACTGCCCTCCTTAGCTAAGACATCAGCACTCTCATTGCCTGCAATGCCACAGTGAGATGGAATCCACTGCAAGTGAATTTCTGCCTTTTCTGAAAGCTGAGCAAGTTCTCTTTGTAGTTTTTGTACTGTGTTGTCAGTGGATTTAGCCTCCAGGGCTTGTATAGCTGACAGTGAGTCTGTAAGAAATACCATCTTGCTTGCAGCTGCTTGCAGCTTATTCATGTGCTGTGCTGCCATCAGAAGGGCTATGAGTTCTGCTTTGTAGTTGGAACATATTCTTCCAGTAGGAAGCTGTTTTAGATTTCTAGGTTTTAAAGAAAGTCGGGTACTCCTCCACATTGCACTTCACTCCTAGAGCTGTTTTAGATTTCTAGGATTTAAAGAAAGTCGGGTACTCCTCCACATTGCACTACACTCCTAGAGCTATTTTAGATTTCTAGGATTTAAAGAAAGTCGGGTACTCCTCCACATTGCACTTCACTCCTAGAGCTGTTTTAGATTTCTAGGATTTAAAGAAAGTCGGGTACTCCTCCACATTGCACTACACTCCTAGAGCTGTTTTAGATTTCTAGGATTTAAAGAAAGTCGGGTACTCCTCCACATTGCACTACAGGAAAAAAAAATGCAAATACATAATTCCTAGGTTTCGAAGGCGAAGATGATGATGACTGGGCCTAACAACAGAATCAATCAAGAAGATATTGTTGGTTTGGCTTCAGACATTTCTCTCCTTTTGTTTTTTTTAAGATGTGACACTTAGGTAGTGTTAGCAACACTGTCTTCTGTAGCTTAAGAGGTAGTGTTAGCAACACTGTCTTCTGTAGCTTAAGAGGTAGTGTTAGCAACACTGTCTTCTGTAGCTTAAGAGGTAGTGTTAGCAACACTGTCTTCTGTAGCTTAAGAGGTAGTGTTAGCAACACTGTCTTCTGTAGCTTAAGAGGTAGTGTTAGCAACACTGTCTTCTGTAGCTTAAGAGGTAGTGTTAGCAACACTGTCTTCTGTAGCTTAAGAGGTAGTGTTAGAACATGTCTTCTGTAGCTTAAGAGGTAGTGTTAGCAACACTGTCTTCTGTAGCTTAAGAGGTAGTGTTAGCAACACTGTCTTCTGTAGCTTAAGAGGTAGTGTTAGCAACACTGTCTTCTGTAGCTTAAGAGGTAGTGTTAGCAACACTGTCTTCTGTAGCTTAAGAGGTAGTGTTAGCAACACTGTCTTCTGTAGCTTAAGAGGTAGTGTTAGCAACACTGTCTTCTGTAGCTTAAGAGGTAGTGTTAGCAACACTGTCTTCTGTAGCTTAAGAGGTAGTGTTAGCAACACTGTCTTCTGTAGCTTAAGAGGTAGTGTTAGCAACACTGTCTTCTGTAGCTTAAGAGGTAGTGTTAGTAACACTGTCTTCTGTAGCTTAAGAGGTAGTGTTAGCAACACTGTCTTCTGTAGCTTAAGAGGTAGTGTTAGCAACACTGTCTTCTGTAGCTTAAGAGGTAGTGTTAGCAACACTGTCTTCTGTAGCTTAAGAGGTAGTGTTAGCAACACTGTCTTCTGTAGCTTAAGAGGTAGTGTTAGCAACACTGTCTTCTGTAGCTTAAGAGGTAGTGTTAGCAACACTGTCTTCTGTAGCTTAAGAGGTAGTGTTAGCAACACTGTCTTCTGTAGCTTAAGAGGTAGTGTTAGCAACACTGTCTTCTGTAGCTTAAGAGGTAGTGTTAGCAACACTGTCTTCTGTAGCTTAAGAGGTAGTGTTAGCAACACTGTCTTCTGTAGCTTAAGAGGTAGTGTTAGCAACACTGTCTTCTGTAGCTTAAGAGGTAGTGTTAGCAACACTGTCTTCTGTAGCTTAAGAGGTAGTGTTAGCAACACTGTCTTCTGTAGCTTAAGAGGTAGTGTTAGCAACACTGCCTTCTGTAGCTTAAGAGGTAGTGTTAGCAACACTGTCTTCTGTAGCTTAAGAGGTAGTGTTAGCAACACTGTCTTCTGTAGCTTAAGAGGTAGTGTTAGCAACACTGTCTTCTGTAGCTTAAGAGGTAGTGAGCTCGACCCCAACCCAAATGTACCTGGTTCAAACCCGCAGCGGACAATTTGGAAACAAATTCGTTCCCGTGTACTTTTACGAACGGTAAAAATAGACCTCACGGCTCAGAAAGCTATGGCAAATTACTGAACATATGAGTGGCGCCTAGAAAATCAATTACTCGTTTTCTGTGCTTGATGGCTACGTCCTGTAAACGATATGACACGATTTTTATAAATGATTTCTTCATTCTTCTGTTGTCGTTACACACTGCTACCGGGTTGTTGTCCATCACTGTACCGGGTTGTTGTCACACTGCTACCGGTTGTTGTCACACTGCTACCGGGTTGTTGTCACACTGCTACCGGGTTGTCGTCACACTGCTACCGGGTTGTTGTCACACTGCTACCGGGTTGTTGTCCATGCTCGTGTTTGTTGTCACACTGCTACCGGGTTGTTGTCCAGTGTCGTTGTTTTCTTCTGTTGTCGTTACACACTGCTACCGGGTTGTTGTCCAGTGTCGTGGTTTTCTTCTGTTGTCGTCACACTGCTACCGGGTTGCTGTCCAGTGTCGTGGTTTTCTTCGTTGTCGTCACACTGCTACCGGGTTGTGTCCAGTGTCGTGGTTTTCTTCAGTTGTCGTTACACTGCTACCGGGTTGTTGTCCAGTGTCGTGGTTTTCTTCTGTTGTCGTTACACTGCTACCGGGTTGTTGCCCAGTGTCGTGGTTTTCTTCTGTTGTCGCCACCTGCTACCGGGTTGTTGTCCAGTGTCGTGGTTTTCTTCTGTTGTCGTTACACACTGCTACCGGGTTGTTGCCCAGTGTCGTGGTTTTCTTCTGTTGTCGTCACACTGCTACCGGGTTGTTGCCTAGTGTCGTGGTTTCTTCTGTTGTCGTTCACACTGTCACACTGCTACGGGTTGTTGCCCAGTGTCGTGGTTTTCTTCTGTTGTCGTCACACCCTGCTACCGGGTTGTTGTCCAGTGTCGTGGTTTTCTTCTGTTGTCGTTACACACTGCTACCGGGTTGTTGCCCAGTGTCGTGGTTTTCTCTGTTGTCGTTACACACTGCTACCGGGTTGTTGCCCAGTGTCGTGGTTTTCTTCTGTTGTCGTTACACACTGCTACCGGGTTGTTGTCCAGTGTCGTGGTTTTCTTCTGTTGTCGTTACACACTGCTACCGGGTTGTTGCCCAGTGTCGTAGTTTTCTTCTGTTGTCGTTACACACTGCTACCGGGTTGTTGTCCAGTGTCGTAGTTTTCTTCTGTTGTCGTTACACACTGCTACCGGGTTGTTGCCCAGTGTCGTGGTTTTCTTCAGTTGTCGTTACACACTGCTACCGGGTTGTTGTCCAGTGTCGTGGTTTTCTTCTGTTGTCGTTACACACTGCTACCGGGTTGTTGCCCAGTGTCGTAGTTTCTTCGTTGTCGTTCACTGCTACCGGGTTGTTGTCCAGTGTCGTAGTTTTCTTCTGTTGTCGTTACACACTGCTACCGGGTTGTTGTCCAGTGTCGTAGTTTTCTTCTGTTGTCGTTACACACTGCTACCGGGTTGTTGCCCAGTGTCGTGGTTTTCTTCAGTTGTCGTTACACACTGCTACCGGGTTGTTGCCCAGTGTCGTGGTTTTCTATTTTGTTTGTCTTGTGCTGTTCTGGTAGCCCTTTATAAACGACAATTCTATTCAATTATTTCAGTTTCTATATTGCTTGTAAAGAGGTTTTGGTGTCCTTGAATTGAACGTATTTTTGACTTGGAAAATCTAGCAATTAAAAATACTCCGTATAACTGGAAGTTATGTACGAGGGTGCATTGAAAAGTAATGCCTCCAAGTCCATAACTTTGTTAATAGTGTTCGGAGGCAATTGACGCCGATATCAGAATAAAGTATATGTAAGTGTGTTTTCAGGACAGTAAGTGTCAAGTGTCTGGAATGTTGCGCATGCGCACAACATTATCCAAGATGGCGTCATACATGGAAATTCGGTTGAAGCAAAGAGCTGTGTTTGAATTCTTGACGGCCGAAGGTTGTGTTCCCATCGACATGCATCGGAGAATGAGAGCGGTATATGGTGACGCCTGTGTGGATGTGAGTACTGTTAGGAGGTGGGCAAGGACTGTTAAAGGCGAAAATCCAGCGACGATGACTTTGCATGATCAGGCTCGCAGCGGACGACCAATTACAGAAGTGGATGAACAACACCAAGCTCGCGTGGACGAACTGATTCATGTCAATCGCCGCATCAAGCAAAAGATGTCGCTACAATGCTTGAAATTTCGACTGAACGAGTACATCACATTATTCATGTATTGCTAGGGTATAGGAAAGTTTGTGCAAGATGGGTCCCTCGCATGCTGACACCGGAAATGAAACATCGCCGACATCAGACGTGTCAGGAACACCTGATGCGATATGAATGAGAAGGCGATGACTTTATCTGCCGAATTGTAACTGGCGATGAGTCATGGGTGCATCATTACGACCCTGAAAACAAGCGCCAGTCTATGGAATACAGGCACAAAAACTCACCCACCCCAACAAAATTCAAAATTGTCGCGTCAGCGGGAAAAGTTTTGATGACCATTTTTTGGGACAGCCAGGGCGTAATCCTCACAGAATTTTTGGAACGCGGCAATACTGTCAATTCTGATCGGTATGTGGAAACGATGAAGAAACTACGGGCAAGACTGCTACGTGTTCGTCCTGGAAAACACGCAGTCCTTCAACATGACAATGCTCGTCCACACACTAGTAGACAAACAGCGGCAGCATTAGAGCGTCTCAATTTTGACGACATTTTAGTCACCCACCATATAGCCCCGATTTGGCACCTTGTGACTTTTTCCTGTTCCCAAAGCTCAAGGAACATCTTAAGGGAAACAGATATGCTTCTGACGAGGATGTGGCAGTAGATGTACGTACCTGACTTCGTGAAAAATCATCAGATTTTTTCTTCGACGGGATGCAACAGCTAGTTCGACGTTGGCGTGTGTATGTGGAACGTGGAGGTGACTATGTCGAAAAATAATGACTCTATTGTGTAGTGGACATCTCAAGCTTTCTGAAAATGTATGTTTCATTTGTAAATTATGTATATTAACAAAGTTATGGACTTGGAGGCATTACTTTTCAACGCGCCCTCGTATTATGTAGACAGCTCAATTGTGATAACAACATTTAAGCAGTATATTAATGTGTATTGAAATTTTTTACGATTAAAAACACGACCTGTTATCTAACAGTTCATGACGTGACAGTTCTAAGTGTACGCAATACTGACTTCTGCACATTCCCAAACTGCATAAAAGCGCAACCAAAATTCTATTTCACAATACAACTCACACAGTCTGATCTTATCATAGTAGCTAACCGAGTCTTAAATCTGTATGTACTGTGAAATATAATCTATTTATCTATAGATATTACTAAAGCATTTCGTAGTTAATTTTAATTGAATAAAATATCAATAAATGCCTTTAAAATAGTAGTTCAAATAATTGCAATAAAAGAATTACTTAATGAGAGTCCGAAATATTTTTTTCAAATTTCAGTAGCATTCATTAGTTTGAATCAGATCCGTATGTATTGTGAAATATGGTATATTTATCTATAGATATAATTACGAAACACGTAATAACAAAGTACTATATGAGATAGAATTAGTATTTACTATAAGAATTAACAGAATTACTATTTACTATAGTAATCTGTACGTTAATTTGAATTGAATAAAATATGATTAAATCTCGTTAAAATAGTAATATAAATAATAAAAGAATAACATAGTGAGAGTTGGTTATGTTTCTTCAAATTTCAATAATATTAAACATTGTTGATAAATATTTACTTACTGATAAGTATGTGTTATTTACGGGGTCTATGTGTCTAAGTGGTTAAACCTTTGCCTTGTGTTATTTACGGGTCTATGTGTCAAGTGGTTAAACCCTTGCCTTGTGTTACGAAGGTAGTGGGTTTGAATCCTGATCACGCAGCTCTGTTCACGAGTGTATTGCATTTTTTCTATAGACCCTTCGAAGTTCGTGCTTTGTGCAATACTCTCGGCAAGTGATGTTCCATTTCTGCAGAGAGGGGCCGAGACATATAGGGTAAACCCCGTTACAATTAAGTCTATAATTTGTTTTCAGATCCTTGAAGTTGTTGTTATAATAAAGAATAACTCGATAAGACTAACTGAAACTTTTTTTTCTGTATTAGCTTCACGGAATAATAGCACTATTAGTATGGCAGAGGTGGAAATGTGGAGGAACACGTTCTGTTTCTTGTTTGTTATAGCAACAATTATCACAGGTAAAACCTGTTTCTTGTTTGTTATACCAACAGTTATCACAGGTAAGACCTGTTTCTTGTTTGTTATACCAACAGTTATCACAGGTAAGACCTGTTTCTTGTTTGTTATACCAACAGTTATCACAGGTAAGACCTGTTTCTTGTTTGTTATAGTAACAGTTATCACAGGTCAGACACTCTACAGTAATGTTATTGTCTCTTTCTTCGCTATCAACATGATTTATTTACTTTTTATTATTGTATTCTACTAACATCAGATGGAAGATGTACAACAGAGATAAGGAGTAGAATAGCTGAAGCGAAAGCAGCTTTTATGAACATGAAGAACACACTATGCGTGAACTCACTACCAATGACATTGCGAAAACTGTATTGACCAATACTTATGTATGGCAGCGAATCATGGACAATGAACAAACAATCAATAAGAGCATTGGAATCCACAGAGATGTGATTTTACAGAAGAATGCTGAAAATTCCATGGACAGCGAAGAAAACAAATGAGGAGGTTTTAAATCAGGCCTGCACACAAAGAAACCTTATCAAAAGAATAAGAATCCGACAATCAAGGTTCTTCGGGCATATAATGCGAAGAGAAGGTTTAGAACATTTGGTGACTACAGGTAAAATTCAGGGAAGGAGAGATCGTGGAAGACAGAGGAGAAGATGTTGGATGGCCTGACATCATGGTTCGACAAAATATCGACGTCAGAACTGATTACATGCACCAAGCAAAGAGAGTTGTGGAGAGAC
Source organism: Arion vulgaris (assembly GCA_020796225.1). Lineage (NCBI taxonomy): Eukaryota > Metazoa > Mollusca > Gastropoda > Stylommatophora > Arionidae > Arion > Arion vulgaris. The sequence continues at coordinate 38,162,242 of CM036764.1, forward strand.
ATGATCGCCTACGCCGGCAGGTATGGCATTGATTGATTAATTATCATTGCATTACTTGTTGTGATTTATAAGTAGTTATGTAAGTACGGAGTATTCATTATATCAAACATGTTATCTACCTACTTACATAACATACATCACTTCTTCTTCTTCTTCTTTTGTCGTCACACTGCTACCGGGTTGTTGCCCAGTGTCGTCACACTGCTACAGGGTTGTTGCCCAGTGTCGTCACACTGCTACCGGGTCGTTGCCCAGTGTCGTCACACTGCTACCGGGTTGTTGCCCAGTGTCGTCACACTGCTACCGGGTTGTTGCCCAGTGTCGTCACACTGCTACCGGGTTGTTGCCCAGTGTCGTCACACTGCTACCGGGCTGTTGTCCAGTGTCGTCACACTGCTACCAGGTTGTTGTCCAGTGTCGTCATACTGCTACCGGGTTGTTCCCAGTGTCGTCATACTGCTACCAGGTTGTTGTCCAGTGTCGTCACACTGCTACAGGGTTGTTGCCCAGTGTCGTCACACTGCTACCGGATTGCTGCCCAGTGTCGTCACACTGCTACAGGGTTGTTGCCCAGTGTCGTCACACTGCTACCGGGTTGTTGCCCAGTGTCGTCACACTGCTACCGGGTTGTTGCCCAGTGTCGTCACACTGCTACCGGGTCGTTGCCCAGTGTCGTCACACTGCTACCGGGTTGTTGCCCAGTGTCGTCACACTGCTACCGGGGTGTTGCCCAGTGTCGTCATACTGCTACCGGGGTGTTGCCCAGTGTCGTCACACTGCTACAGGGTTGTTGCCCAGTGTCGTGGTTTTCTGTTTTTGTCTTGCGCTGTTCTGGTGGCTTGTGTGATTGTTATCTTTGCTCTTTCACAGGATTCTGCTACGCCCTCTTACCATCTTTTCTGTGGTCTTCCTCTTGCCTTCTTTCCGATGTTCTGTTGTAGAAGACTGTATACTGTGGAGTTTGGATGCATTCTTATTAAGTGGCCAAACCACTTCATTCTTTGTTTATCTATGTAATTCAAGCACGGATACATAACTAATACCTACATAATAATAATAATTCCTCTCGTACCATTATACGTTACATAGAGCCCGCAAGCAATCTCTCCATACCACACCCTCCTGGGCAACTCGCTCAATCTCCTCCATGGAACTGAGACCGATATTTCTTGCCTTTCTCAGCAAAGTTCGTTTCAGGGTCTCCTTAGGTCGTCCTCTCTTTCTTGAACCCTTTGCATCCCACTTCAATGCCTGCTTTGATATTGTTTGATCATTTCTTCTCATAGTGTGTCCAACATATCTCCATCTTCTCCTTCTTACAACAGTTGTTACTAGCGGTTGACCAGACATTTCTCTGATTTCATTACATTTGAATTCGTTCCATTTTATATTCATTATTTTTTGCAGACATCTATTTTCAAATACATTCAACTTACTTTCTATATCTTTAGTCATTTTCCAACTATTTCTTACACAAGAAGCTCTCAGCTGCAGTGCACGAACTCCGTAGCACCTAGGGTCCCCGATGTAATTTTGAAGATGGGGAAGATAGTTTTGTAAGAATTTTATTTTTAATTTTTTCTAATGAATTTTGCCCGAGCAGCGGCTTTCCAACCTGCTCTTCTCGATGTTGAACTTACATGGATTCTTTTACGTGCTTAAATTGAACACGGTCCTACGTTTAATCGTCCGTCTCCGATAGGACTAGAACTCTTTCTTACCTACACTGGATCAGGGATATCTGGAACAATATACAAATGGCACCAGGAGGGAGCGAACATAGTACCTTTGGTATGAGAAACGAGCAGCTAACCTCTACGCTACAGAAACAAGCAGCTAACCTCTACGCTACAGAAACAAGCAGCTAACCTCTACGCTACAGAAACGAACAGCTAACCTCTACGCTACAGAAACAAACAGCTAACCTCTACGCTACAGAAACAAGCAGCTAACCTCTACGCTACAGAAACAAGCAGCTAACCTCTACGCTACAGAAACAAGCAGCTAACCTCTACGCTACAGAAACAAGCAGCTAACCTCTACGCTACAGAAACAAGCAGCTAACCTCTACGCTACAGAAACGAGCAGCTAACCTCTACGCTACAGAAACAAGCAGCTAACCTCTACGCTACAGAAATGAGCAGCTAACCTCTACGCTACAGAAACGAGCAGCTAACCTCTACGCTACAGAAACAAGCAGCTAACCTCTACGCTACAGAAACGAGCAGCTAACCTCTACGCTACAGAAACAAGCAGCTAACCTCTACGCTACAGAAATGAGCAGCTAACCTCTACGCTACAGAAACGAACAGCTAACCTCTACGCTACAGAAACAAGCAGCTAACCTCTACGCTACAGAAACAAGCAGCTAACCTCTACGCTACAGAAACAAGCAGCTAACCTCTACGCTACAGAAACATCAGTTATAAAGTTACGCCACTTCACATTTCTAAAACCTCGCCCGTGTGGTGCTGAGGCTCGCAAGGGGAGCAAAATATATTACAACTACAACCTACAATGCATGTCGTAAAAGGCGGCTAATGTAGGCCCTAGGGATGCTACCCTACTAAATAAAAAGCAGCGCAGAAAGCAGATGTGCTGGCCTACTTGTAGGCGCATAACTGGCAAAACGTACAATCACTCTTAGGCTTAGATCACATACAAATCGCACAAAGTGGTTATGTACAAGTAGCTGATATGGAGCCTTCGAAGAAGAAGAAAGAAAGAAAGATACCTCTGCAGTTGGGGAAAGCAAGTCTGTATGGTGGGTGGCACTGATAATAAGGAAAGCAGGCCTTCATGCAAAACTTAGTCAGAAGTTCCATAACAGACGTACTGACTACGTCTGAATTCATATCGGAAGAACAGAAGAAGACGAAGAATCTAAAAATGTCAAATTTCTACAAAATAGATGAGACTGCAGTAAAACTATTTGGTTAGCAAAAACACGTAATCACAAAGTACTGTAGTTTTACAAATTACAAAATGTATTTTGTCATTGTTTTTGTAATTTGTAAAACTACAGTACTTTGTGATTACGTGTTTTCCAAATTTCTACACAAATCTTAACAAATTTCACATTTTGATTTTGGCATGAAATAATATCAAAGCAAATGAGAAATATATGGTTATCTTCCTGATCATTTATGACATTTCCTAGTTTTATGACACCAAGTTTTTCTTCTTCTTCTTCTTTTTTTTCAACGCTTCATATCGACCACTTGTTAACCACTTTTTGCGATTTGTATGTAATCTGAACCTAAGAATGATTGTACGTTCTGCCAGTTATGCGCCTACAAGTAGGCCAGCACATCCGATTTCTGCGACGCTTTTTATTTACTAAGGTAGCTTCAATAGGCCCCTACCTCTGTAGCCTCTTGCCTTGTAGGTCGCAGCCTTACTATTCTTTTGCTCCCTTTGCGAGCACGGCAACACATGGGTGTGACACCCAATTTGAGAACTACTATTATGTTCTCTATTGCTGCAAAGACATGTTTCCGGAACTATAAACGGTTTGTTTTTTCTTGTGGTTGTTTGTTTGTTTTTGTTTTTATTAACTGATTTAGCCCCTCGTTGTGATCTGTGGGGTTTGAACCGAGAACCTGCGTGTGTAGCGACCTATTAAGCCCCTACAGCAGCACGTATGATAGACATTTCCAAATTTCGTTCAAAGTGGTTGCTTACACAAACAAACAGGATACAGATCGGTGTAAATAACGGAATTACCTGGACGGGAGTGCTGATCCACGAGTGCAATAATCTCCGGATTGGTGACGTCAAGGGTCCATTCTCTACTGCAGCGTCCAAGTGTACTGACAACCATGGTGTAATGAATCGTATCATCTGATATAGGCATCCATTCTTCCATTCCTCAGCTCGTCTAGAGTCAATCAATCAAGTGGCATTACTGCCGGCGTAGGTGATCATGTCTCTCCACAACTCTCTTTGCTTGGTGCATGTAATTAGTTCTGTCGTGGATCTTGTGTCGAACCATGATGTCAGGCCATCCAACATCTTCTCCCTCTGTCTTCCACGATCTCTCCTTCCCCGAATTTACCTGTAGTCACCAAATATTAACCTTCTCTTCACGTTATATGCCCGAAGAACCTTGATTGTCTGATTCTTATTCTTTTGATAAGGTTTCTTGTGTGCAGGCCTGATTAAAAACCTCCTCATTTGTTTTCTTCGCTGTTCATTAAATTTTCGGCATTCTTCTGTAAAACCACATCTCTGTGGATTCCAATGATCGCATTGATTATTTGTTCATTGTCCAGGATTCGCTGCCATACATAAGTATTGGTTCAATATAGCACTGGAGTACTCGTTTTCGCAGTGTCATTGGTAGTGAAGTCACACATAGTGTGTTCTTCATTTTCATAAAAGCTGTTTTCGCTTGAGCTATTCTACTTCTAATCTCTGTTGTACATCTTCCATCTGATGTTAGAATGTTCCCAGGTACTTGAATCAATGGACTTGTTTCAGTGTTGTATTATTTATTTTGATATTAGATTTTGGTGTTTACGTCTAGAATACAGACCTGTTTAATAACAAACATATCCAACTCGTTGAATATGCTTTAAATGATTGAATCTGGAAGTCTGCACGTGGAATGGCTGGACATCATTCGGAGATCACATCTCAAGAAAATGACTTAGCTGTACCCACCTGGACATGCTGGAGTGCAGGGTAACGAGCGTGCTGGCTTTCGTGCAAACAATACCCCGACTCAAGTGGACAGAAGTATGGACAGAGCCGTTGTCATCAATGCGGTACGCTCTCATTTATGTGATATGGATGAGTCTCAGACACTGGAACGAGTGCGAGAATTAGGAGTTAAGTTTGGACATGCCAGACAGTGTTTTCTTTGTGGTAGAGAGCAAAGATATACTAATCAGCTTCTTATGGGTACGGTGAGCAAATGGACTTTAAGAAGGCTGCTGCAGCGGAGAACAGAGCACGAATGGGAATGCCCAATGTGCCATGACATCGATCGCATAACATGACATAACATTTGTAAAATCCTGTCAAAGAGCAAAAATAACAATCACTTAAGCCATCCGAATAGCGTAAGACAAAAACAGAAGAACCACAACACTGGGCAACAACCCGGTATCAGTGTCGACGAAAGAGGAAGACAGAAAAAAGAGGAAGACATAAACCTTCTTGTTTAATAATGAGCAATACATGAAATCACAATGTCGTGGCACAAGAAGACAAAGTACCGACGTCATCAAGTACATTCTTCTTCTAGCGCTCCATATCGACCATTTGCTAAACCACTCTTTGTGATTTGTATGTAATCTGAGCCTAAGAGCGATTGTACGTTGTGTCCGTTATGCGCCTACAAATAGGCCAGCACATCCGATTTCTGCGACGCTTTTTATTTACTATGAGTAGCTTCCTACCTGAGGCGCCTTTTACGACATGCTTTGTAGGTCGCAGTGTTACTATTCTTTACTCCTCTGATGGGCCTCGTAAACACATGGGCGATCAAGTAGAAATATCTCAATAAATATATAGTTGTAGCTCGCAAAGGTACAAAGCGAAATGTAGATAACACCAGAATTGCTATTCCTTGTAAAGCGGACACACAACATAATCCAAAGATATTTCATATTGACAATTCAATAGAGAAGCGAAGTCATGGATGGTTACGATGTGTGGAAACCTACAAATCTTGTCAGAGCGGATCAGATCTGGAGAAAACCGAGGGGAGGCTGCAGTGATACGTAATAAGTTAACGTTTCAGGACAAAGACACGTATGTATGGTATCACATAAGCCAGCAGAAATGAATAAGAAAATTATCAAATAGATGGTTGAAACTGTCTCCATAAAATTCACATATAAACATAAAAGATCTGTCGTTGTTGCCTGTGTGATAACGCTTTTTATGGCTGTGTAGGGGAGGGGGCATGCATCTGAGGAATTTAATGTCTGTATGACTAGTGGGCGCAAGAACGAAACCCTGAGAAGAACTTTGCTAAGAAAGGCATGAAATATCGGATTAAATTCCATGGAAGAGATTGAGCGAGTTGCCGAGGACAGAGCGGTATGGAGAAATTACTTGCAGGCTCTACGTAACGTATGACGGTACGAGAAGAATATATATGGCTAGTGCTGTCCTCACAAAACTGCTCAGGTCATGGCGTTTTCTTTATGTCCCTGACAAAAAAAAGCATTTGCCTTACCGTGGATCGAACCGAGTCCCCAAATGGAGGCCCATGCTCTAATCCATTCGACCAGACTCTCCTAGCTGAAAAGAACAGGTTAAGCTGACATATGACAGCTGTGTAAAAAAAACGTTTCAAACTTTGCAATGTCAAAACACTCACATATAATGTACTAACAAACATTTTCAAAGATTACTGGACGAAATATGAGAACCGTATCTAAAGATGTGGGGCGGATTAACGTAATGTATACGCGTTCGTCTATAGACTTGAACACAACAGGGTTGTGTGTTCTTCTTATTTTTCTAATGCTCCATATAGACCACTTGTTACACCTCTCTTTGTAATTTGTATGTGATCTGAGCCTAAGAGAGATTGTACGTTGTGCCTGTTATGCGCCAACAAGTAGGCCAGCACATCCTATTTCTACAACGCTTTTTATTCCCTAGGGTAGCTTCTCTATATCCTCTACATCAGACGTCTCTTACGAAATGCCTTGTAGGTCACAGTCTTACTATAATTTGCTCCCCTTGCGAGCCCCGCCAACATACGGACGGGTTATAGGTTAAATTCAACATTCGACGTTCCACACGTGAGAAAAGGAATTGTCCCTCCTACCTCCTGTACACTAGAGTTAAAGGTTAAATCCAACACTCAACGTTCTACACGTGAGAACAGGAATTGTCCCTCCTACCTCCTGTACACTAGAGTTAAAGGTTAAATCCAACACTCAACGTTCCACACGTGAGAACAGGAATTGTCCCTCCTACCTCCTGCACACTAGGGTCTAGAAATGTGAAGTGAATTCATACCCTAAGTTCTGAAAAGGTTACGGAAATTTTATTTTAAAATCTTTAAAGAGAAAGTTAACTATCAAAGAAAGAATAGTTTCCGTTTCGCTTAACCGAGATCAGCCATCAATCTTCTAGACTCGTCTAACTATACATAAAGTGATACATATATTTTCTATATGCTTCTTTCAACAAACATTGTTATTTATTATTTCTGAAATATATATTCAAGATGTAATCATTATCGATGATATGATAACAAGTATAGAAATCTTCTCAAGCGATATCTGAGATACGTATAAAGCTTTGCAAAAATATCCAGTTATGTAGTTTCTGTAGAGTAAATTGTATTTTTGCAGGGACATAATAATTCTGTTGTATAAAAAGTACAAAGAAACATGCCGCTTTAAGATGATAACTATTGTACCTGCAACATTATAAAGTATCTATCCACAATGACAATGAAAATATATGGCTCTATGCAGTGGCGGCTCGTCATTAAGGGCCTGTGGGGCTAGGCCCCACCAAAAATGATGTGAAAAGTGTATTTATTATTTTATAAATTAAAATATAACCTAATCCAAAACCATGATTTCCCGAAATTTTGTGTCTGGCCCAACAAACAAAAATGATCACGAGCCGCCACTGGCTCTATGTAAAAATTCATCCATCTTGAGATATTAAAAGAATTTTTTTTTTGTTGGAGGAGCGAGGGAGGGTGGGGTGGTCATATCTGGCTAAATAGTTCAGCAGTTTACCTCGAGTTCAGAAGATCGTGTATTCGAATCCGGACAGAACCGTTCTCTTCATGTGTGCATTTTTTCCATAAATCCCTAGGATTGTTCAATATTCTTGGTAAGTGGGTACGACTTTTGCGGAAAAGGTTGGAACCACTAACAATTCTTGTCTCAAACTGGACATGAACACTGGAGAATCTCCACGACACGTGACTACTAGTACAGCGTGTTGTCGACTTCGCTATTGGAGATCAACCTCTCACTTGAGTTTCATTCTCCCTCTTGCTCATCGCTCTGTAACTTTCGCTTCTAATACGATTTTGATCAACGTCTCATGTGTCCGAAATATGTTATTTATGTGATGTGGCCACTCATTTCAATGATACTGGTCATTCAGGAGCTGACGATGTCCAGGTCACAGCCATCCGATCATGTTCCTCCGATGATCGCAGTCGATTCGCCCTGGAGAACCGTTTTATTTCATTATATGGCACTTTGCGACCTCTTGGACTCAACGCATTACATTCCTATGCTTCTTAGTACTGTCTTATCTCATGCCTTGTAATCTATATGTGTATTTACTCCATATATAAGTTATTTATCCACTATATTGTTTATTGTTTCTCTTCTTTCCACTTCCGGTTTTGTGTTGCACTCATTTCGTTATTCTTTTTTATTCCCAGATTTTCATTAGATAGGTTTGAATGTTTCTACATGTAATCGTCCATTTGTAGTGTTCCTCAAAATTCGTCATTGTTGTTGTATTGTTTGCTTGATAAAGGCCTTTTGGTCGAAACGTTGTTGTTTATCGTCACTGTTTCTGTATTTTGTAAAACTATAGTACTTTGTTTTTACGTGTTTAGCTATTTTTCCAAGTTTTACTGTAGTCTCCACCCTTTTTGATATTTATTACAAATATAATCACAAAAATAAAAAAGGGAACATCAGAGGTAACAGCGGCGGTGAAAAACACTATTTATGAAGAACACACAAAAGACAATTCTATAAATCTCTTCTTATCCTACGCGGTGAGGTAAAACAAGATTTAAAAAAGAAGAAAAAAAGAAGAAAATTGTTGCCTGCTATATCAGGCACAGTCAACTCTAGATAAATTTATAGTTGGCTCTGTATCAGCCAACTTCCTTGTTGATTGTGACAACTGTTTTCGCTTGGATACGCATGGATAAAATCGTATTATGTTACTTTGTACAACCCCCATCTTGACAGTCTCGGTATGTGCTTGTCTTTTGAAGACAACATAATAATGACTTCTGTTTGTGTGTACACATTCTTAATACGTCACTGTTCAACAGTTAAGTGTACTCTATTTGCTTTATCGTATCATGAGAACCTGACATCGCTGACAAAGATGTAACAGGTGTAAACAGTTTGGATATATTCATTTTTAAATTGATTGTAAATATGAAGGATATTTGTAAATAATTATTGACATCAGTCAGCCGCCATGACGGCCTCTTGTATGACCAATCAAATCTGACATGGTGTTACTGTCTTGTATAGTTCCGTTTTTGTGTGTTTTTTGTGTTTTTCAGTGTATCTCTTTCTTTATATGTCCATCAAATTGTGGGTTTCTCTTTATATATCCATTACATTTGACGGTTGTTTTTATACATGTTGCAGCTGGTTGAATCGTGGTCTTCGATAACATAAGGCCGGTGGGCTCAGGTAAAAATTAAAGGAAATAATACCACAACAGTCACGTGATTCTCGCATTCTATTATTGTTGTATAGAGAATAATTCATTTTAAAAGTAACACAATATGCTGAATCAAGGTTATATTATGTTACAAGTTCAGTTTAAAACTATGTAATATTAGTATTTTTAACATTTTCCTTAAATAAATACTCATGGACTTTTAGAATTTAGTAAAATTACTAGAAAGCTTAAGTGTTCTATCAAACACATACAAAAACCAGCCCCCATTAGACAGGAATTTTAGATTTCCCGTTTGAGCTAGTCAGCCTTATGTTGCCGGGGGCCACGGTTAGTCGTCACTTCTGCCAAGTTCGTGTAACTAAAGCATCGCTTTAACCACTCAAATTGAACAGCTCTCTATTTCTAGCTCCGCTTTGTAAACCTCCATTTATTGATTGATTGATTGATTGATTGATTGATTGATTGATTGATTGATTGATTGATTGGTACATTATAATTGTATTTCTATGAACAACCATGTGTGCTCCGATCTCTTTCTTGCACAGAAAGATCTCAGCGGCAATGTAAAAACTTCGCATCACTGGCTAGTGTCCCAATGCGCTTTTAAAATTTGTAAGAAAAAATGTGTTTTTTAATGAATTTTGTTTGGGCAGCTGTTTTGCAGCCTTCTCGTGGATTTTCAACTCTCACTTGTTCTATTCCTTGCTCAACTTGAACACGGGACCTATGTTTTATCGTCCGTTTCCAGTAGGACTAGGGACTCGATCTCATCTACATTGAGATCAGGGATGACTGGAATAATATTCCGAAGATAGTCCATGCCAGAAGCGAACCAAGTAGCTCTAGAGCAAAGTCCATGAGAGAAGCGAACCAAGTAGTTCTAGAGCAGTCCATGAGAGAAGTGAACCAAGTAGTTCTAGAGCAAAGTCCATGAGAGAAGCGACCAAGCAGCTCTAGAGCAAAGTCCATGAGAGAAGCGAACCAAGTAGTTCTAGAGCAAAGTCCATGAGAGAAGCGACCAAGTAGCTCTAGAGCAAAGTCCATGAGAGAAGTGAACCAAGTAGCTCTAGAGCAAAGTCCATGAGAGAAGTGAACCAAGTAGCTCTGGAGCAAAGTCCATGAGAGAAGTGAACCAAGTAGCTCTAGAGCAAAGTCCATGAGAGAAGAGAACCAAGTAGTTCTAGAGCAAAGTCCATGAGAGAAGTGAACCAAGTAGCTCTAGAGAAAAGTCCATGCGAGAAGTGAACCAAGTAGCTCTAGAGCAAAGTCCATGAGAGAAGTGAACCAAGTAGCTCTAGAGCAAAGTCCATGCGAGAAGCGAACCAGGTAGTTCTAGAGCGAGAGATGAACACCTTACTACACCACAGAGACTCTCTACATTTGGAAATTGTAATCGGTGTCAATATTTAGCTTCTTCTAATTCATTGTTTTATATAAACAAAGAAGAAAATATACAGTAAATATTAATCAATCAACAAATATCAAGTAAATCATTGAGTCTCTTCTTCTTTCTTTTCTTTTGTCCTGCTCTGCTTTTTTTGCCGCTAGGCGTAGCAGGTTTAACTGATGATCGGTTTCCGAGATAATGCACGCTCGGTCGCTTGATATGGTGTGGTATTGTGGAGTTTTAAGATGTCTGTAACTCCATCAACCCATCTTTTCTTGGTCTGCCCTTTCCTCTTGATGATTCCATTTGCAGGTTGTACGCTCTTGCAACTGGTGTATTCGGGTTTATTCTGACCAAGTGGCCAAACCATTTGAGTCTCTGTTTTTCAATAAATCTAATAGCAGGTGTTGTTCCGACTGTTCTTCTAATTTCCTCATTTCTTATATGGTCTCTTCTTGTTTTATTTACTGCTTTCCTCAGGCATCTCATTTCGCATGTGGTAATTTTCCTTTCTTGTTCTTTTGTCAGTGTCCATGTTTGGCTCTGGTAGCACAGTGTTGGTATAAAGATTGAATTTATAATCTGTCTTTTAGTCACTACTGGAATAGCTGGGTGTTTCAAAATTGGGGTAATCATTGAGTAATTTGAAAAACATCAGGGTTTGTCTTTTGCCATGTTCAACAAAATCTGGAAAGACAAAGGATTTAAGCTTGAAATAAAACTTAAAATATATAGAATCAGTGTCCTGTGAGTGTTATTTTGTGTAATGGGTGCTGGAAGATGACCCACAACATGATACAACAAGCAGAAGATATTTGATAATAGAAAATGAACCACGACATGATACAACAAGCAGAAGATATTTGATAATAGAAGATGACCCACAACATGATACAACAAGCAGAAGATATTTGATAATAGAAAATGAACCACGACATGATACAACAAGCAGAAGATATTTGATAATAGAAGATGAACCACGACATGATACAACAAGCAGAAGATATTTGATAATAGAAGATGAACCACGACATCATACAACAAGCAGAAGATATTTGATAATAGAAGATGAACCACGACATGATACAACAAGCAGAAGATATTTGATAATAGAAGATGAACCACAACATGATACAACAAGCAGAAGATATTTGATAATAGAAGATGAACCACAACATCATACAACAAGCAGAAGATATTTGATAATAGATACTTAAGAAGGATTCTGCTAATATTCTGGCTTATTGCTTATTGGTAAATAAACTGACGTCACAGTATTACGGGCAGACCCATAGGTGCTCAGTCTCCTTCAACAAATTTCGAAAGGTATGCATAATGATGGTTCCTTTGGCTCGCTGATTAATTAATCACACTTCTCCCTCTGCCCCTCAAGCAGCCAGATCTACATGTACAATGTGTAATTCCAAACTCCCAAAATCGCTGGATTGATCAATTTTAGTGTTTTCCTCCAACAGAAGGTCGCCAAGAGACCGAAGAACTTCCACCTTATCCATCCTAAACTCCCCAACAATCGATGCTTTCGATGCAAGCATGTCCGCTCTTAAATACTCTGGCAAAATACCATAAATGTGCACAACGGAAACCATCATTAAAAGGCTAAGATGAAGATCGATTGGTCATGTATGTCGAATGCCAGTAGGGGCATTGGCTTGAACCATGAAAGTGGATGTGAAAAGAAAACTATTGAAAGATAGATGAAAGGCTGTGGTCTGACGAGGGAAACAATGTCAGTAGAAAGATGGCAGAACGAATGTAGAAACCTTATGTGCTAAACGGAACAAGAAGAGCTGGATATAGATTGATTTTTTTTTCCGATCCAGAAGCACTTGAGCTGAAAGTTCTTCGGCTCGGTGTCATGGACATCGTAACCCTTCGGCTCGTTGTCACGAACACCGTAAATCTGGGGAACCTGTAGCTTTTCTGCCAGTCCGCGGAGTTGAACCCGCACTTACAGAGGACTAGTCACCCGTAATCCAACGCGCTACGAACACGCTGGGCACGCGGGCGGATATAGATAGATAGATATATCTTTAATAAGAGCACACACAAAAATGAACAAAAGATACAATAAACAGTAAGCTAGAATATTAGCAGGATCCTTCTTAAGTTTCTATTTTGAAATGTCTTTAGCTTGTGTATGAAGTTTTGTGCCCTTTTCCAGCACGTCTTACAGTACAATAACACTCCCATGACACTGCTTCTGTATATTGTACGTTTTATTTTATTGTACAGACATTTAAAATACAAATGATTACTATTTGTATTAGTCATCTTCTTCTTCTTCTGCGTTCTCACTAGATTGGGATTTCGGATTCTCTAATAAAGGCAGCAGTCTGCTTCAGATTTCAGTCACACCATACAGTTTGTCTTGAACGCTAGTGTAAGTAGGCCACCTCTTTCTTCTCAAGTCTGCATACTGGGGGCAGTTCTGTAGGATATAATTCCTATGATTTCTGCTTCCCCGTTTGTGCCGACCTCTTCCGCAGTAAGTTTTGGCCAGCCTCGTGATGGTAGGTCTGATATTCTTACTGCGAGGCTAAATCTCCGAGGCAGATTGGCGACCGTAGAATCCGTTATTGCATGCCTCATTGTGAGGGGTCTTGCACCATGTTATGCGCCTTACGGCCTGGTGCATCCGTTTTCTGCAAGCATTTGTTTCGGGTTAGCATTCCCTAGCGGACACATGTATCCGATTTCAGCCAAACCTCCTTAGTCGCTTCTTACGACATGCGTGGTAGGTAACAGTGGTTCTATTCTTTACACCCCAAATTTGGGCTCCGGTAACCACTCGGGTGGTATTAGTCATCTAAGAGATAAACAAGTAAATATCTAGCAAACATGTGAATGCAGTAATTTACGAAACAATCAATTTAAAAATATCACTTGAATTGTGAAATATTTTGTACTTTTCCCCGACATTTTTGACAAGCTATACCTTTGTACATACATGTTGACGATAAAAGTTCTGCGTGAACAATTATGCAAACATCATTTAAATATCACATTGTATTTTGTAACATTCGCATCTATTTAATATATTTCATGAATGGATGTATTCATCTCTTCACACGGTGTCACAGATAGTAAACTTGATAACATGCTGCGCTAGTGTTTATGCACCGTGAACATTCCGGGATTCTACTCCAGTGGTCTTCAAACATTTTCGGAAGTGTGCACAATACACGGATAAACTACAATCAACTCTGATCCTTTAGTTATGGATATAAATTACAAGTACCTCTATGCAGTTTTGTCTCAGTTGAAATAATAGTAGAGAAACAAAGCAGTTTTGTCTCAGTTGAAATAATAGTAGAGAAACAAAGCAGTTTTGTCTCAGTTGAAATAATAGTAGAGAAACAAAGCAGTTTTGTCTCAGTTGAAATAATAGTAGAGGAACAATGTTTGTTGCTTCACCCTTTCACCTCGTAATACCTTTCACTTTCTGGCGCATTTACTTTGCAATACTTTGAGAGAGCGGACAGGCTTGCATCAACAGCATTGATTGTTGGGGAGTTGAAGACGGATAAGGGGGATATTCTTCGGTCTCTTCGCGACTGTCTGATGGATGACACTAAAATCGATGTTGAATCCACCAAGTGATGTAGGTAGTTTGGAGTTACTCGTTGTGCAAGTCGAACTTTATGCCTGAGAGGCAGAGTGAGAGGTATGTTTAATCAGCGAGACACGGAAACCATCAGTATGCATACTCTTCGATATCTGTTGGAGGAGACTGAGCACCTATGGGTCTGCCCGGAATGCAATGACGTCAGTTTAGTAACCAATAACCAATAACCAATTACTTTGCAATATACAAAATTAGCTAGTACAAGTTATCCAAGGCTGTACACTTCACTGGTGTTGACTATTTTACAGATTTGGTCGACATATGTGAGGAACAGCAGCTGTGATAGTACACATCCTTGTCTTATTTCCGACCTAGCGTCCAACAAAGTCAATCTTGTATATTGGCTTTGCGTCATATTAAAATAGATTGCGAGCAAGTATTGCGGCACAGAAGTGTGAAAGGTGTTAAAATGGCGCTACATTTAGCAAGAATGAGAGTTACCACTTCTTCTTCTTGTACTTCTTCCAACGCTAGTTTTTCTTGTACTTCTTCCAACGCTATCAACCACTTGTTAAACCACTCTTTGTGTTCTGTATGTAGTCTGAGCCTAAGAGCGATTGTACGTTGTGACAGTTATGCGCCTACACGTAGGCCAGTACATCCGATTTTTGCAATGCGTTTTAGTTACTAGAGTAGCTTTCTTAGGCCCCTACCTTAGTCACCTCTTACGACATGCCTTGAAGGTCGCAGTGTTACTATTCTTTGCTACCCTTGCTAGCCCCTGCAACACACGTGTTATACTGTTTTGTTTTTAAAGTAGACGTAGTATTTACTCTAGAAATTTTGTTTATTTATATTTGTGTTTATTGACAGGTGAGGAAGTAACGATCACCACTCCCCACGTAACACACGACCCTCAAGACAAGTGCTTGTTTCCAGACGTTCTGGTTATAGAACTGTTACGATCTCGTCAAGAGATGAGATGGAGCATTAAGTTGAACCGAGACAATGTCATACCGTATGTCCGTTCTGTTCTCTTGATGACAGACACGCCCTCGAGAAGTGTTGAGACGTATCAGGTTGTTAGCGATCACGTACGTATTCTGTCTATCTAACTTACTGTGCTTGTCTGTCTGTCTTCTATCTGTCTATATGTTTATCTATCTGTTTGTCTACAAATGTATCTGTTTATAAATCTAACGAACAACATATTTTATATATATATATATATATATATATAGAGTCTAGTAGTAGCATGTCCCTTGCGGAACATCGCTTTTATCACAGCCCGGCTGAAAAACTAGCTGTCTCTTGCAAGTTCTCCTGCCTCTTCCATCAACATTGTTTCTTTGATGTCCTGCCGCCTCCTTAATCTTGGTCGACCACAGTAAAGAAGTCGTTGATTTTCTAGGCACCATTTAAACGTTCAGTACTAAGCCATTGTTTTCTGAACATTAAGGTCTATTTTTACCTTTCGTAAAAATAATACGGAAACGAATTTGCTTCCAAACTTGCCCATCGCGGAGTTTGAACCAGGTACGCTTGGGTTTGTGATCAAGCTCACTACTACTTAAGCTTATATATACATAGCTCCTGAATATTATGTATGTTGTATTTGTCAGCATTGTTGTTTCTCTACCTTTGCGCTCCTATTTCAGCTCGTATCTATATTGTCATTAGTTTTGCCCTTCTCTGTCTTAATACTACCTACATGCCTGCCTGCCTGCCTACCTGCCTACATGCCTGCCTGCCTACATGCCTGCCTGCCTACATGCCTGTCTACCTACATGCCTGCTTGTCTACATACCTGTCTACAAGTCTACCTTCATGTCTGTCTACCTACATGCCTACCTACATGACTGTCTATCTACATGCCTACCTACATGTCTGTCTACATGCCTACCTTCATGTCTGTCTACCTACATACCTACCTACATGTCTGTCTACCTACATGCCTACCTTCATGCCTGTCTACCTACATGCCTACCTTCATGCCTGTCTACCTGCCTACCTTCATGCCTGTCTACATACCTACCTTCATGCATGTCTACCTACATGCCTACCTTCATGCCTGTCTACATGCCTACCTTCATGCCTGTCTACATACCTACCTTCATGCCTGTCTACCTACATGCCTACCTTCATGCCTGTCTACATGCCTACCTTCATGCCTGTCTACCTACATGCCTACCTACATGCCTGTCTACCTACATGCCTACCTTCATGCCTGTCTACATGCCTACCTTCATGCCTGTCTACATACCTACCTTCATGCATGTCTACCTACATGCCTACCTTCATGCCTGTCTACATGCCTACCTTCATGCCTGTCTACATGCCTACCTTCATGCCTGCCTATCTACATGCCAAACTTCATGCCTGTCTACCTACATGCCTGCTTGTCTACATACCTGTCTACAAGTCTACCTTCATGTCTGTCTACCTACATGCCTACCTACATGACTGTCTATCTACATGCCTACCTACATGTCTGTCTACATGCCTACCTTCATGTCTGTCTACCTACATACCTACCTACATGTCTGTCTACCTACATGCCTACCTTCATGCCTGTCTACCTACATGCCTACCTTCATGCCTGTCTACCTGCCTACCTTCATGCCTGTCTACATACCTACCTTCATGCATGTCTACCTACATGCCTACCTTCATGCCTGTCTACATGCCTACCTTCATGCCTGTCTACATACCTACCTTCATGCCTGTCTACCTACATGCCTACCTTCATGCCTGTCTACATGCCTACCTTCATGCCTGTCTACCTACATGCCTACCTACATGCCTGTCTACCTACATGCCTACCTTCATGCCTGTCTACATGCCTACCTTCATGCCTGTCTACATACCTACCTTCATGCATGTCTACCTACATGCCTACCTTCATGCCTGTCTACATGCCTACCTTCATGCCTGTCTACATGCCTACCTTCATGCCTGCCTATCTACATGCCAAACTTCATGCCTGTCTACCTACATGCCTACCTACATGTCTGCATACATGCCTACCTACATGCCTGCCTACATGCCTACCTGCCTACAACCACCTTTTATAGTACCCTTCTTAATTAATATCATAGTCAATAAATCAATCAATCAGTAATAAATTAATCAATCAGTAATAAGTCAATCACTCAATAATGTCAATCAGTCAGTAATAAGTCAATCACTCAGTAATAAGTGTGCTGGAGCTACGGAGTTCGTGCTTTGTGCAATAATCTCAGCAGATGGCGTGCCATTTCTGCGGAGAGGGACCAAGCCGTATGGGGTAAAACCCGGTGCAATGAAGTCAATCCTTCGGTTTTTGTTTTTAATGATCCAGAAGCACTTGAGCTGAAAGCTCTTCGGCTCGGTATCATGGACATCGTAACCCTTCGGCTCGGTGCCACGAACTCCGTAAATCTTGGGAACCTGTAGCTTTTCTGCCAGTCCGCGGAGTTGAACCCGCACTTACAGAGGACTAGTCACCCGTAGTCCAACGCGCTACGAACACGCTGGGCACGCGGGCTTCCTTCGGCTTTAAAACCCTTTAAATAAGTCAATCACTCAGTAATAAGTCAATCAAACAATATGTTATACAGCACGATGGAGTCCAGGCTTACCACAACCGTAGTTATGGAGCAGCCTTCACTGTCAAGTGTACACGTAGACATGAGCACAGATCATACTTTCTTCTCGTGAGTACAGTTACGTTATATTGTATTGTCATGGTGTGTGTGTATGTATCTGTTTTGTGTTGTCGTGATGTGTAGATGAGTTGTACTATTAGGTAGATGGGATTTGATGTGCTCTAAGTGTGTTGTCATACTGCGTAGCTGCGTTGTCATACTGTGCAGCTGTATGTATGTTTTTCATAACTGTGTTGTGATGTTCTGTATCAACATTATTTGTTTCTAATTATACTATGAACAACACAGTGAGAGATAGAACACACCAACAACCCGTATCAAATATTATAAGGAAACGAAGGTGGAAATATTTAGGTCATGTTCTTAGATCAGACGAAAAGAGACTAAATCGACAAGTCCTATGTGGTCACCAGTTGGGAAAAGAAAACGTGGAAGACCAAAGACCACTCTTCGAAGAACCATCCAACAAGAAAGTAAACTATTGGGATGTAAAACCATACAAGATCTCCAACTGCTAGCAAAGAACCGTGTCACATGGCGATCTAAAACCTCTGCCCTATGTGCCGCCTTTGGCACGAAAGGAACAAACTAACTAACTAATTATACTATGAAGCTGTATAGCTATTGTTTTTTTTAGAGTTGTGTAACTATGTTATAATTTTGTGCAATTGTAGTATTGTATTGTTTTATAACTATTATGATACAGAAGATCAGGGCCGTTTATGTACGAAGGCAGTGGATGCAATTAATACAGAAGTCGTCAATCCAAATATTTACCTTCATCTTCGTCCCGCGTCACGCTAGTGTGAAGGGCAATGAGAGAGCAGACGCACTGACTGGAGGACAATGCTACAATTGAGAATGAGTCATAAACTCAAGACATAACTCATGCAGACACGGGCGAAATAATCTCATCCTTTCTGCCATTTCTGAAGAATATGAATACATTGAGTATTGTGACCATCAGTAGAAGCTGAAATCAGGATGGAACTAGACGATCCAAAAGTTCACTTTATGAACAAAATTATATCATATTTGAAGAATCAATGATTATTTTTCTTCATTTGCGCTACACACATCACTTGTTACACCACAAGTTGTGGTCTGTATGTGATCTGCTCCGTAGAGCGTGAACTCATTATGCCAGTTATGCGCTACTGCGCCGTATGGCAGTACATTCGGTTATTGCATGTCTTTTTCGGGTTCGCCTTCAGTAGTCGCAGACAAGAAGAAAAATACCTGATCTAGTAGAGTCCATCTCTCTAGGCTAGCCAGAGATCCTTTAGCGCCTTTGACCTTACGATCACAATTTGCTGTTCTACAACACTGGAAAGGTGGGGGTTTCGCTCTGTTTCTACGAGCCATCAGCAAGTTACTAATTTTCACCTTTCGACCTTTCTAAAGGAGACTAGCCGACACTACCTATTGGAAGAGAAAATCCAGGCGCAATACACACTTTGTAGGCATATGGATCGAGGATTCTCTCTCTCTCTCGGGATCGTTCTTTTTGGCCATTTTGATCATTCTTATTGTGATATATAAACAGTCTTTGCCAAGAATGTATTTTACGTCCCATCATTCAGCGCCATTTTGGAACTCTAGTGCTTGTCCTTCGGCGAGTGTCTGGTGTCAGCCAGCATTTACTGGGTTCGCTATCCGTCAGCCTTTGGCTGTCCTCAACCTACCTGCAAGGCAGCAGGTTGATCGAGGATTCAACTTTAATCAAACTAGAAGAGAGAGTTATATTCTCTAACGTTTACATCCAAAATGTCAAAGTAGATCTGCTAAGTAAGTATACGACAAATCTAGTATTTGATTAAAACCTTTGGCAATCTACTGGCGGGGAGGAATCGACACATACAGATGATTGAAGACTGAAGAGATTGAAACAAAGATAGAAGATAAACACAGCTTATATCAATTATGTGGTATTATTTCTGATCCAAGACAAGACATCAGGCTAGAAGTAGAGCCATTAAATAAATAAGTCAAGGCGAGAGATCTATGAGAGTAAAACAATCAGACATTAAATATTTCTTCTTCTGCTGCTTTCTTACTAGACTGGTATTTCGGATTCTCTAATAAAGGCAGCCGTCTGCCTCAGATTATCAGCCACGCCATACAGTTTGTCTTCTGCGTTCTCACTAGATTGAGATTTCGGATTCTCTAATAAAAGCAGCCGTCTGCCTCAGATTATCAGCCACGCCATACAGTTTGTCTTCTGCTTTCTTACTAGATTGCGATTTCGGATTCTCTAATAAAGGCAGCAGTCTGCCTCAGATTATCAGCCACGCCATACAGCTAGACATTAAATACGAGTCTATAAAATTGTATGTGATACGCACTTTTCATCTGCCAATGATGACTGCAAAGTAGCAGATTTGTTTTTTATCGAGTTATACTTCCTCTTTGATAAAGCATACAGCGACTATGTTCATTGTATGTTCCTATCAAGTAGCATGTCCCTTGCAGAACGTCCCTTTTATCACAACCTGCCTGAAAAAAAAACTGTTTCTGGCAAGTTGTTCCACCTCTTCTAACGTCATGTTCAATGTTTCCTTGATGTCCTGCTGTCCACTTCTGCTTGGTCTTCCCTTGCAGCTACCCCCTGGTATCAATGCCTTTCGTTACTGTTCTGTCCAAACCACCGTGTCTTTTAACGTGACCGAAATACTTCATTTTCCGGGACAAGATGCTAATTATGAGCCAAATATTTCATTAAGAGCACACCACCTCCTGCACTACGTTACCCTGCTGAGATGGTATCGTCGTTTGGTCTACGACTGCCTATTTGTCCAGTGTGAAACTGGCTAAACTCGCATTGATCTCATCAAGACAAGGCGGACGAGAGGGAGAAACACTACAGTTAACTTTCCACGTGAAGCTGGTACTTGTTCTGTTTAAATAGTTGTTGATCGTACTTATAGATTGACCTTATATTTGTTACATTTATTTACCAGGAAGGCTCATTGTTTCATGCAAATCAGAAGTATAGGATAATCCAATCTTCGTCACAACGTCAACACACAGAGGTATTTCCTAGCTACGTCACAGCTATTTATAGGATGGAGGAAATAAGCGAATTGAAAGCTGGAGACACAACTGTAATAGGTCAGTTTTCTGTTTCTATTTTTGGACGGTGTTTTTTGCAGATGTTCTTTGTTATTGGTTATTGGTTACTAAACTGACGTCATTGCACTCCGGGCAGACCCATAGGTGCTCAGTCTCCCCAAAGATATCGAAGAGTATGCATACTGATGGTTCCTGTGGCTGACTGATTTATTTATTTTTTTCCGATCCAGAAGCACTTGAGCTTTTCAGCTCTTCGGCTCGGTGCCATGGACATCGTAACCCTTCGGTTCGGTGCCACGAACACCGTAAATCTGGGGAATCTGTGGCTTTTTCTGCCATCCCGCGGAATTGAACCCGCACACACAGAGGGAAAGTCACCCGTAGTCCAACGCGCTACGAACACGCTGGGCAGACGGGCAAGGCTCACTGATTAAACACACCTCTCACTCTGCCTCTCAGGCATCCAGTTCGACTTGAACAACGGGTAACTCCAAACTGCCTAAATCGCTTGATCGATTCAATATCGATTTTAGTGCCCTCATCCAACAGACAGTCGCGAAAAGACCAAAGAATATCCCCCTTATCCATCTTCAACTTCCCAACAATCGATGCTGTTGATGCATGCCTGTCCGCTCTCTCATTACCGTAAACGCCCGCATGCCCAAACAGTATGTCCACGTAAGCCGCTGGAGGTTAGAAACTTCTATAGACGGCATCCACTCGTACCAAAACCTGCCCTTCTGGATTTTGTGAAGCATCGACTGAGAGTCAGATAAAACAACTGCCCCAGTAGATGAAGTCCCAGAGATCCAATGGAGGGCAGCAGTAACGGCCTCAACCTCCATCCTCATACTAGAAGTAGTTGTCCTGTATGTCCCACTTCGCTCTGCAACAACCCTACCATGTGCATTAGCCAAGAAACCCCAGCCGGACTTCTCACCACGTTGAACTGACCCATCGGTATATACAACAACATCATCATCATTTGCATGATCTTCTATCAGCTGTTTAACTGAGAGATCAGCTTTCATGTTGCCCCAATCTCTATATTCTCTTCCAAGAGTAATGATAACGTTGAGATAGTTGGTCATGCTACCATCTGTTGTGATCCATTCTTCCCCTTTTGATAGGGTTGCAACCGTAGTCACCTGGCCAATTGTTCTTCAGCCTGAGCCATCCACCACATGCCACGATTGATTTTCGTGTCCTTGACATCATTAGTGTTCTTGTGTAGTGGATGTCTCTTATCCGCAGTAACCTGCACTTGGTTTGGGCGATTGCATGACGGGAGCGTAGTGACAGAAGACCAAGCATATATCTCAACTTCACAATGGGGGTATCTCTAGTGCAGCACAGGACTATACGCATACCTTCATTCTGAACCCGTTCGAGTCGTTCACATTGTGATCTTGATATCGTAAGAATTCCGAGTCCGTAATCTACCACTGACATAACCAGTCGATCGAACAAAAGGGCAAGTAGTCTCTGCTCAGGGTGTGCGGCCACTATAACTTTGAGAGCCGCAAAACCACGCTTGCACCGTTGTATCGTCTGTTCAATATGGTGTTTGATAGATAGATTACGATCAAAGGTTATCCCAAAATAGCTCATCATGTCTCTGCGCTCAATGGTATGTTCATCAAAGATTACACAGGGTAGGTCAGCCTTGACGATGTGATTATTCAACGAGCACCACAACATACACGCTTTTTCGGGATTGACCTGAGAGCGAGACTCTCTACACCAACCCGAGATGACGAAATGTTTTCTGAATGTCGTCAACCATCTCTTGTCTATCCGACCCAGTCCTATATATTAAGATATCATCTGCAAATGTCAATGTCCAACCCAATCCCGTTGGCTGAATTTTAGCTACATTTGCTGTGTAAATATTAAACAACACGTGTGATAGAGGAGAAAACCCTGGGGTAATCCCGGCATATACGTGCAGGATCCGATGTCCATGTTCCTAAACGGAGTGCAACGGTTCTCTCCATTAAAGAAGCAGCTATCCAGTTCACCAGCTAAGGATTAACTTCACATTTAATCAAAGAGCGCACCATTGTGGAAATAGATGTTCTTTGTATGTACATCTAGTTTATTTATAATTGAAAAAATGTGAGAACTAACCAAAGCTAAATATTAGCAGAATAAAAATGTCGCATATCATTTACCGAACGTAGGATGCGAAATGAAATGTCTACGCAGAATGCTGGGGGTAACAAAAAGAGACCGGTTGAGAAATGAAAATATCAGGAAAAAGGTGAGTACAACACCAGTACTGAACTTCATCAAGAAACAACAAATTAAATGGTTCGGCCACAAAAGCAGATTACCAACAGACAGGACATCTCAAAGAGCAATGCTGCTCCGATACGATGGATATAAAACAAAAGGCCGTTCACGCAAAAGGTAGACATCAGAGATAACAGAGTCGACGAAAGACACTATTTATGAAGCGCACACAAGGGCTCGTTCTAGAAATCTCTTCTTAACCTGACACTGTGAGACAAAACAGGATTGTAGAAAAGAAAAGAAAGAAAGGGTGTGAAATTCCTGTAAGTTCACAATTATAAATTCATGTATGTGAAGGGAAGGCGGATCAATTTCTTTGCTCACTAATGGAACGTTGGTGACGTGTACTACATTCATCCCACCCCCTTCCAGTTTTTCTGGATTTGGATGGCAAACGTCTACGCGTTACTCTATCCAGACTTATTCATTTATAACAAGATGTCAACAAAATTCATTGAACGTAAAGAGAAAAATAGATGACTATGTATTATAAATACAGTAACAACGTCTATAACTTTTCTATAGGTCCCAGCACATGGGAGGGACTAGCTGATGACAGAGTTGTGTGGAAAGCCAAATTACGGAAGGGCGCAGAGTCTTTTGAGAAGAGACTTATGTACGAGCTGAACAACAAGAGAGAAAAGCGAAAACTCGAAGTTGTCACAGTAAAACACTTGCCTATTGACCGTCTGTAAAGATGAAAAGGGCCATATATATAACAACGTCTGCATATTGATTTTAATGTCTTCATTGAAACATTAACAAAACATGTAATGTTATTAGCTAGAGAGGAAAACGCTACCAATTTCTACCATCGAGAAACATCAATCAAAGCAAGTCAACGACTGTACATGCCTAGAGAGCATTTTTTTTTCATCAAATTAAAGAATAAATAACGAAATACAACATAGATGCAACAAAGCAAATCACATCATTGAACCTGGATATGATTGTGAAAAAGACTCCCTCAAAGACCTAAGCAGAACAGACCAAGTCATTATATTTCGACTACGCACCGGACACTGCAGACTCAACAAACACTTATATAGACTAGGAATAAGTCAAACAGCTCTCTGCCAGTGTCAGCAGGCGGAACAGACACCAGAGCATATCCTGCAAGATTGTCCTCTCCTGTGTGAGCTGAGAAGCAACATGTGGCCACACCCAGTCGACCTGAAAACTAAGCTTTGGGGAAACCTGACAGACCTGAAGCTGACTGCCCAGTTTATGGTCCACAGTAAATTAAGCGCATGACCCGAGATCGCTGAAGAAGAAGAAGAAATCATTGGACAAATTGCACCAGTTTTGAAATGCAAACATGTCACCATGAACACGAAAAGAGCATTGTTCAACACAATCTTTCTACCAACATTATGATATCAGTGCTAAACTTAGACGCTGACATCAAACGATAAAAGAAAACTGGTTACAAGAGAGATGAAGTGTCTACGCAGAATGATGAGTGCATCAGGAAGAGACCGTTTAGTAATGAAAACATCAGGGGAAAATGGGTACAACATCAGTACTGAACTTCATCAAGAAACAACGAATTAGTTGTTTGTCCACGTAAGCAGATTACCAACAGACAGTGCACCTCAAAGATTAATGTTACTACGATACAGTGAACACAAAGTAAAAGCAGATTACCAACAGACAGTGCACCTCAAAGATTAATGTTACTACGATACAGTGAACACAAAGTAAAAGCAGATTACCAACAGACAGTGCACCTCAAAGATTAATGTTACTACGATACAGTGAACACAAAGTAAAAGCAGATTACCAACAGACAGTGCACCTCAAAGATTAATGTTACTACGATACAGTGAACACAAAGTAAAAGCAGATTACCAACAGACAGTGCACCTCAAAGATTCATGTTACTACGATACAGTGAACACAAAGTAAAAGCAGATTACCAACAGACAGTGCACCTCAAAGATTAATGTTACTACGATACAGTGAACACAAAGTAAAAGGCCACTCACGCAAAAGGTGGATCTCAGAAACAACAGGGGCTGTGAAAAATACTGTTTATGAAGCGCATACAAAAGTCCGTTCTAGAAATCTCTTCTTATCCTGATGCTGTTGAACAAAACAGGATTAGATAAAACGAAACGAAACATGAAGTAATATATTCCTTTCGTACCGTTACAGAAATTGCAAGCAAATTTCTCCACACCGCTCTTACACTCTATAACAACTGTTACAAGAAAGAGAAGATTGAGGTATGTTGGGCATACCTTGAAAAGAAATTATCAAAGAACAACAAAGCAAGCATTGAAGTGGGAGGCAAAGGGTTCACGAAAAAAGAACGCTCCATGGAAACCCTGAAACGAACTTTACTGAGAGAGGCGAGAAATATCAGACTCAATTTCATAGAGCAAATTTACTGAGTTGCTCAGGACAGAGTGGTATAGAGAAATTACTTGCAGGCCCTATGAGACGTCTAACGGTACGAGAGAAATATATATATATATAAACTGTCTCTATATATACGATATTACAGGTCCGTCAAGTATAGACACTGCTAGAGACCACTATTCTTCCAGATACAAACGTGCAGTCACGCTACCAGCCACCTACAACATTGATATACTTCCTGTAGTAGACAGTACTTTATATGACAGGTAATTTATTGTTCATGTTATTTTGTTCAATGTTTTTCAGTTAATTTCCTACTGTGTTCTGTTGACTATCTAAACATTAACCCCCTAAATCTTCTGAGCAAATAAACTGACTATGTATTTTTTAAGATGAAACAACTGTCCTATCCCTGAATAAAACAACAACAAAATTGTTTGATTTTTTTTTTTATTAAACACTCTAAAAAGATGAAATGAATTCTAACTTTGACGAAAAGCAATCAAAACCAATAATAACAATGAACTGCGAAAACAGACGAATTTTAAAATTTAACAAACAGAAAAACTTCCACTTTGAAGTAGCACATCTGGAGTTATACTGTAACATGGTATCAGGTCTCTTACTTGAGTTTTGTCTTTACGACCTCATCTCCATGAAGGTAAATTTTCAACTGCACTTCACTATGGTTGTGAACGGGCAAAGCACGTTTACGATAAACGAAGCTCTGTGGATTGAGTGTCCACCGGTATAAGTGGACGGCTCCGGTGTCGGTCAGAGAAGTGTATTCACTTGTCCTAACAACCAGAAATGGTGCATGTGGAAGATAAGAGAAAACCACCACATTGATTCTACCAAGAAAATTCATGAATCAAAACAAAAAGTAAGAACCGACGAAATCAATAGGAAAAAAAACCAAAGGATGACAGAGAGAGAGAATGCTTTGGGCAGTCTCACTTTGTGACACAGAAGACTGTCAGCCTCTGAGCGTGAAGTCAGTGTTAAGGATAACGGTGTGTGAAGGTCCATGATCGCTACAACAGTCGGCATGGCACATGATGTTAATGATGATGAACATCAATGACTGAAATAAAACTTGTTTTGTTTTCTTTACTGGCAGGTTTTACAACATCAATAACGGTGATATTAATCTGACTATAAACAACATTGCGGATTATCTTGCTGTTCTTTTTGCATCTGTAAGTAGCAGATATGAATGTGTTATTGTTCCTAGTTCAAACAATGATTCTGGTCGCTTCTCGTCTTTTTGGCCAAAGATCAAAGTGTAGTACTGACTTGATAGCGGCCAAATGGTGGGAACCTTTGTTAAACGCAAAATGGCAAAGTAAAACCCTTTTAAACAAACTACGAGCGGTGTCATTCGAAGGATTAATGACGCTCTGTTTTGCACGTTATCACGTTCATTGGTACTGGCCCCATCCGTTGTGGCACTTCCCGGGAAGGGCACAATTTTTTTTTTTAATTAGGGTGAATCTGCATAATATTGTATGTTTTTTTTCTAATGATGTTTGTTTATTTACATCTTGGCCTTCCTCGTGCTCTTGAACCAGATCTTCCACTCTTAGATTAGATCTTCCACTCTTAGATTAGATCTTCTACTCTTAGATCAGATCTTCTACTCTTAGATCATATCTTCCACTCTTAGATCACATCCTCCACTCTTAGATCAGATCTTCCCCTCTTAGATCAGATCTTCCACTCTTAGATCAGATCTTCCACTCTTAGATCACATCCTCCAGTCTTAGATCAGATCTTCCACTCTTAGATCAGATCTTCCACTCTTAGATCACATCCTCCAGTCTTAGATCAGATCTTCTACTCTTAGATCAGATCTTCCACTCTTAGATCAGATCTTCCACTCTTAGATCAGATCTTCCACTCTTAGATCACATCCTCCAGTCTTAGATCAGATCTTCCACTCTTAGATCAGATCTTCCACTCTTAGATCACATCCTCCAGTCTTAGATCAGATCTTCTACTCTTAGATCAGATCTTCCACTCTTAGATCAGATCTTCTACTCTTAGATCAGATCTTCTACTCTTAGATCAGATCTTCCACTCTTAGATCAGATCTTCCACTCTTAGATCAGATCTTCTACTCTTAGATCAGATCTTCTACTCTTAGATCAGATCTTCCACTCTTAGATCAGATCTTCCACTCTTAGATCAGATCTTCTACTCTTAGATCAGATCTTCTACTCTTAGATCAGATCTTCCACTCTTAGATCAGATCTTCCACTCTTAGATCAGATCTTCCACTCTTAGATCAGATCTTCTACTCTTAGATCAGATCTTCCACTCTTAGATCAGATCTTCCACTCTTAGATCAGATCTTCCACTCTTAGATCAGATCTTCTACTCTTAGATCAGATCTTCTACTCTTAGATCAGCTCTTAGATCAGATCTTAGATCAGATCTTCCACTCTTAGATTAGATCTTCCACTCTTAGATCAGATCTTCTACTCTTAGATCAGATCTTCCACTCTTAGATCAGATCTTCTACTCTTAGATCAGATCTTCTACTCTTAGATCAGATCTTCTACTCTTAGATCAGATCTTCCACTCTTAGAT
This sequence comes from Arion vulgaris, assembly GCA_020796225.1. Lineage (NCBI taxonomy): Eukaryota > Metazoa > Mollusca > Gastropoda > Stylommatophora > Arionidae > Arion > Arion vulgaris. Next base: position 38,190,563 of record CM036764.1, read on the forward strand.
CAGATCTTCTACTCTTAGATCAGATCTTCTACTCTTAGATCAGATCTTCCACTCTTAGATCAGATCTTCTACTCTTAGATCAGATCTTCCACTCTTAGATCAGATCTTCTACTCTTAGATCACATCCTCCACTCTTAGATCAGATCTTCCACTCTTAGATCAGATCTTCCACTCTTAGATTATATCTTCTACTCTTAGATCACATCCTCCACTCTTAGATTATATCTTCTACTCTTAGATCACATCCTCCACTCTTAGATCAGATCTTCCACTCTTAGATCAGATCTTCCACTCTTAGATCAGATCTTCTACTCTTAGATCAGATCTTCCACTCTTAGATCAGATCTTCTACTCTTAGATCAGATCTTCCACTCTTAGATCAGATCTTCTACTCTTAGATCAGCTCTTAGATCAGATCTTAGATCAGATCTTCCACTCTTAGATCAGATCTTCTACTCTTAGATCAGATCTTCTACTCTTAGATCAGCTCTTAGATCAGATCTTAGATCAGATCTTCCACTCTTAGATCAGATCTTCTACTCTTAGATCAGATCTTCCACTCTTAGATCAGATCTTCCACTCTTAGATCAGATCTTCTACTCTTAGATCAGATCTTCTACTCTTAGATCAGATCTTCCACTCTTAGATCAGATCTTCTACTCTTAGATCAGATCTTCTACTCTTAGATCAGATCTTCTACTCTTAGATCACATCCTCCACTCTTAGATCAGATCTTCTACTCTTAGATCAGATCTTCTACTCTTAGATCAGATCTTCCACTCTTAGATCAGATCTTCTACTCTTAGATCAGATCTTCTACTCTTAGATCACATCTTCCACTCTTAGATCAGATCTTCTACTCTTAGATCAGATCATCCACTCTTAGATCAGATCTTCTACTCTTAGATCAGATCATCCACTCTTAGATCAGATCTTCTACTCTTAGATCACATCCTCCACTCTTAGATCAGATCTTCCACTCTTAGATCAGATCATCCACTCTTAGATCAGATCTTCTACTCTTAGAACAGATCTTCTACTCTTAGATCAGATCTTCTACTCTTAGATCAGACCTTCTACTCTTAGATCAGACCTTCTACTCTTAGATCACATCCTCCACTCTTAGATCAGATCTTCCACTCTTAGATCAGATCTTCCACTCTTAGATCAGATCTTCCACTCTTAGATCAGATCTTCCACTCTTAGATCAGATCTTTCACTCTTAGATCAGATCATCCACTCTTAGATCAGATCATCCACTCTTAGATCAGATCTTCTACTCTTAGATCAGATCTTCTACTCTTAGATCAGATCTTCCACTCTTAGATCAGATCTTCCACTCTTAGATCAGATCTTCTACTCTTAGATCAGATCTTTCACTCTTAGATCAGATCTTCTACTCTTAGATCACATCCTCCACTCTTAGATCAGATCTTCCACTCTTAGATCAGATCTTTCACTCTTAGATAAGATCTTCCACTCTTAGATCAGATCTCCCACTCTTAGATCACATCATCCACTCTTAGATCAGATCTTCCACTCTTAGACAAGATCTTTAACTCCTAGACCCCATTTTACCGAAGGTCCAAAAAAATATGAAGCGATTAAAGTAAAGTATTACATCTGGAGTTATACTTTAACATGGTATTAGATCTAATTGGTCATAGGCTGACGTCTCTGGTAACGGTAAGGTCAGAGCTGACAACTGCATATATTTCTTTTGTCCGATCCAGAACACTTGAGTTTTCAGCTCTTCGGCTCGGTGCCATAGATATCGTAACCCTTCGATTCGGTGCCACAAACACCGTAAATCTGGAAAACCTGTCGCTTTTCTGCCAGCCCACATAATTGAACCGCACTCACGGGGAGGGGAGGTGGGGCTTGTCATCCGTTGTCCAATGCGCTTCGAACACGCTGGACAGGCGGGTCTGAATTTATTATCTTCTTCTTCTTTACGTTCGTTCGTTTACGACCAATTTTAATCCTCTTTGTGATATGTTTGATCTTTGCCAAGAACGTATATACGTTGCACATTGGTTTGGTAGGCCCCTAAACACATAGACTTCTACACGTTTAGGACACGTGCATCCGATTTCAGCCAATGAATTTATCATATATTTGAACTATGTGGCATGATTAACTTTGAAATTATGACCAGTGACCTCGGTGACCTATTGTTTACCTTTATAACTGTCAATCACGTGATAAATGCATATATTTTTTGTGGTATTACATACCATTTGTAGGTACCATATAAGCTCTACATACCCATGCCATCCATACCACTGCAGTGATTGTACGCACGCATACATACACACAGCTTGTATATATGTATGTGCGTGTGTATGTACGTTAGTTTTCTTAAGTTATATTTGTGATATTTAAACTAGCAGTGTCACCAGAATATCTAGATTTATACATACTTATACACATACATTATATACATTAGAAGCATTATATGTAACAAGTCATTGTCAATTGAGATCAGAATGAGAGTTATACAGTTCTATATAGAACCAATACTGACATACGGTTGCGAGTCGTGGACAATGAACAAACAGATTGAAAAAATCTCTGAGGGCCACGGAGATGTGGTTTCACAGAAGAATGATGAGAATCCATGGACTGCTAAAATGACTAATGTTGAGGTGTTGAATGAGATCGAGACACAGAGTGAGCTTATTGTCAATATAAGAAAGAGGCAGTCATCATTTTTCGAACATGTGATGAGGAAGGGAGGTTTAGAACACATTGGAACAACCGGTAAACTCGAGGGGAGACAGGGGAAGACAAAGAGAGAAAATGTTGGATAGTCTGACGTCATGGCACGGAAGAGCGTCAACATCTGAGATGCAAGCAAACACAAGAAACAGAGATTTATGGAAATCCATCTACATACACATCATCATCATGTGCCGTGCCAACTGGGATTAAGCGATCATAGACCCACAACAAAATGTGTCTTCAATACTGACTGAAAATCGAAAATCGTGGCATATCCTAAAGGACGTAGCCAACAGCCACAGTAAACGAGTCGTTGATTTTTCTAGGCACCACTTATACGTTCAGTAGTTTGCCATTGCTTTCTGAACGGTGAGGTCTATTTTTACCTTTTGTAAAATCCCACGGAAACGAATTTTCTTCCAAACTTGCCCAATGTTGGGTTTGAACCAGGTACGCATGAGCTCGTGATCGAGCTCACTACCGCTTGAGCTACAGACGCTCACAATACTGACTATCAGTTCCAATATTCAGTATTTTCCGTGTCATGACATTTTCCGGTTCATAATTTACTTTTGTTAATGCCTCTCTCTCTTCCAGAACGTTCTCTTTATTTCACTTCTCTCTCTCTCTATCTATCTATCTATCTATCTATCTATCTCTCTATCTATCTATCTATCTCTTTCTGGCGTTAAAATAATCATTACAGAAAAATGTAGATGCATAGGAAAGGAAAATGTTTGACTGTCAGCAAGACAGACTCGAACATTTTCTTAGACGGACAATTTCGGATGTACCTGCCCTACACTAGTAGGAGCTAACGGCGGCGCAACATCTAGTCATTTTGGCAAAGACTGCTGATATATTACAATAAGAATGATCAAAAGGGTGAAGAAGAATGTACACACGCAAACAAACAACTCTCTCTCTCTCTCTCTCTCTCTCAGTAACCACAGTTGCAACGATCGTATGGTGGTTACTTTTATCCTTCTCTATTGGTGGTTTGTAATATATATATGCATATCTTCTTCTCCTTCGAACTCTCCATATCAACCATTTGTTAAACCACTCTTTGTGATTTGTATGTGATCCGAGCCTAAGAGCGATTGTACGTTGTGTCAGCTATGCGAATACAAGTAGGTACATCCGATTTCTGCGACGCTTTTTATTTACTAGGGTAGCTTTCCTAGGCCCTATCACAGTCACCTCTTACGACATGCCTTGTAGGTCGCTGTGTTACTATTCTTTGCTCCTCTTGCTAGCCCCAACAACACACTGGAGATATGTAAGCATATTATTGCTATTGCTTTTGACAGTCTCAAAGTTTTCATCGTCAATTTCAAACAATATTCTGTTCGTCACTCTTCTTGTCATTTCCATACATACACACAATAATAAATATTACACAAAACAAGAGATCAGTGCCACAGACATAACAGTTATATCAGACAGAAATAAAATGAGCACGACTTTAGACATCAGACAGACTATATAGATAGATCACTAAAGAAGTCAGATTCACTCGTTCTATGTGCTTTTTTTTTTTTTTTTTCCGTCCGCTTTCAACTCGGACGAAGTTTCATCTCTGAAACTGATTTTTGCGTGAAAATCCGTTTTTCCAATTTCTTACAATGGCAGCAGCGTGCACATTGTAAATTACTTTACACTGGCAGCCGTGTGCTCAATGTACTCGTAATTAGTATTCCTCGCCATACAGGCAGATTTTTTCCGACTTCAGAGGTACTCACATTATCGTCATGAGTAAGACCAGGGACTCGAACAAATGCCGGACAGTAGGTTCGAACCCGAGCTATGAGGCGTCTCACAGCTAGCAGGCCGAGCTACTATCAACTACTCTAGGCAGTCCCCGTTCTATGTGCTGAACTGATAGACAGACATAAATATGATACGCTAGACATACAAAAGACAAACTGAACAATCAACATTGAACACACAAATAAATGATCTTCTTATGATGTTGTTATATATACATTAAACACGATATGTAAGTCTTTGTATATGGTAACGCCCGTCTGCCCAGCGTGTTCGTAGCGCGTTGGACTACGGGTGACAAGCTCCCTGTGAGTGTGGGTTCAATTCCGCGGGCTGGCAGAAAGCCACAGGTTCACCAGATTCACGGTGTTCGTGGCACCGAACCGAAGGGTTACGATGTCCACGGCACCGAGCCGAAGAGCTGAAAGCTCAAGTGCTTCTGGATTGGTAAAAAAACAAATAAAAAATATGGTAACAAATTATATATGTCTATATATTATATACACATATATAGAAGATAATTTTGGAGGAAATTGTGCCTAAAAGAAGAACGAGAGGAAGGACCAAGAAGACGATGGGTACAAGATGTCATTGACGATCTGAGAATGACTGCTGCTGACTCCGGTCAACTTGCACAAAACAAAGAGGTTTTTTTCAGGACTGCTGTGATGGAAGCCAAGTTTCGAAAAGGACAAGCTACTTGATGATGATGATATATTATATATTATTATTATATATAATTATATATTAAACACAAATATAAATGATCTGCTGACAGGTAGGCATGCGCTTTAATACATTGGCGTTAGAAACTAGGACACTCAAGATACGAATGATAAGCCCACTGGTTCTAACAGTAAGTTTTTATACAATTTTATTTTTAATCATTTGTTTCTCAAAATCAGTATTGTTGACATCAATCTTGTTTCGGCGTTATATCAACTTTGTTCTTTACTTTATTGTTATTTTTTGACTGTTTGTTTTGATTGCATGAATTTAGAATCAAATATAGTACAAGTAACATGACGTTTAGAATCAAATATAGTACAAGTAACATGACATTTAGAATCAAATATAGTACAAGTAACATGACATTTAGAATCAAATATAGTACAAGTAACATGACATTTAGAATCAAATATAGTACAAGTAACATGACATTTAGAATCAAATATAGTACAAGTAACATGACATTTAGAATCAAATATAGTACAAGTAACATGACCTGTGGATAAGAACATCAAGAATCAATGATGGCCCAGCTCAAGAGGACAAAATGGCGGTGGGTTGGTCATACCCTACGGAAGACACAGTCGAGTGTCACTAGAAAAGCACTTGAGTGGACCCACAGGGAAAACGGATAAGGGGACGTCCTAAACAGACCTAGGGACGAATTATTCTTAGGAACTGAAGGGTGTTCGTCTATCCTGGGAGGATATAAAGAAAACAGCCAGAGACTGAGATATGTGACGTCTATCCTGGGAGGATATAAAGAAAACAAACAGAGACTGAGATAGGTGGCGTCTATCCTGGGAGGATATAAAGAAAACAGACAGAGACCGAGAGAGGTGGCGTCTATCCTGGGAGGATATAAAGAAAACAGACAGAGACCGAGATAGGTGGCGTCTATCCTGGGAGGATATAAAGAAAACAGACAGAGACCGAGAGAGGTGGCGTCTATCCTGGGAGGATATAAAGAAAACAGACAGAGACTGAGATAGGTGGCGTCTATCCTGGGAGGATATAAAGAAAACAGCCAGAGACTGAGAAAAGTGGCAAACAACTGTTGAGGCTCTATGCTTTACGAGGAGCGGAGAGGAATAACTCATAGTACAATTAGAGAGAACCAGACGAATTCGTGAGAAAATTGTATACATCTAACAAACGGAAGAAAACAGTTTATATATGCATCTTCTTTTTCACTTTTCAACTCCCAACGGAACACAAGTCTTCAACAAACTTCTTCCAACCCTTCCTCTCTCTTCCCATCTCTTCTTCCAATTATGTCCATGTTTTACCTATCCCTTAACTATCAGCTCCTGCCATCCCTTACCCAATTCTGTCCATGTTTTACCTATCCCTTAACTATCAGCTCCTGCCATCCCTTCTTCCAATTCTTTCCATGTTTTACCTATCCCTTAACTATCAGCTCCTGCCATCCCTTCTTCCAATTCTGTCCATGTTTTACCTATCCCTTAACTATCAGCTTACAGCTCTCTTCTCCAGGTATATCTAGGCCTTCCCCATCTTATCTTTCCTTGCGGGTTCCAAAACAGTGCCTGCCTTGCAATGCTTCCAGTCGGTCACCTCAATGTGTGTCCTATCCATCGCCAGCGACTCTTCATTAGCTCTTTCTCCACTGGTATCTACTTAGCTCTTTCTCTGGGTTCCTCGTTCGTAATCTTATCATACCATCCCAGTCACCTGTATTCTACGTAAACACACATCTATGAAGGTCTGTAGTTTTCTGGTGGTTTCTTTTGTTGTACTCCATGTTTCCAAGACATAGAACATCATTGACTTCACATTTGATTCCATGAACACAAAAAGAGCAATGTTCAACACAATCTTTCTCCTACATTATGCTACCAGTGCCAAACCTGGACGCTGACAACAAACGATAGAAGAAAATTAGTCACAACAGAGATGAAGTGTTTACGCAGAATGCTGGGTGTAACAAGAAGAGACTGGTTGAGAAATGAAGACATCAGGAAAAAGTGGGTACAACATCAGTACTAGACTTCATCAAGAAACAACAAATTAAATGGTTCGGTCACGTAGGCAGATGACCATCAGACAGTGCACCTCAAAGAGCAATGCTGCTCCTATACAATGGGTACAAAGCAAAGGCCGGCCACGCAAAAGATGGACCTTAGAGATAACAGAGGCGACGAAAGAGACTATTTACAAAGCGCATATTAGGCCTGTTTTAGAAATCTCTTCCTGACCTGACGCTGTGAGGCAAACAGGATTCAAGAAAGAAAGCAAGAAAGAAAGGTTCTCAATATATGCATCTATTTCTGATGAAAGATACTGAGCCTGAAACTCATTTCCCATCCCCATACCCCCAATTCCTTTACCAGACTTGTTCCCCCTCGGTTTGTAGAGTTGTGTTAAGTTTAATACGGTCAACTTTCCTCGTTCGATCTCTAAAGCAATTTGAATATGAGCAAAGTCAGATTTGACTTACACTCTCAGTAACTAAATAGATCTATCCAGACTCAAAATCAAAGAAAACTGACTGATGCTACAAATAAGAAAGAGAAAATTGAGATATTTTGGACATATAAAAGACATGAAGGGCTGGAGAAGACCATCATGAAAGGAGGCATACTGGCAAAGAGAAGAAGAGAAAGACCATGGAGAAGATGGATTCAGGATGTAACTGATGGTTTTGAACATGATGGCTGCAGAGGCAGGACATCTGGCCTATGAGAAAGAGAAATTCCGGAGGACTGTTGGGGTGGCAAAGTTCTGCTCAGGACAAGCTATTTGATGATAATGATGTCAGTAACTTCCCCTTCGTTCACTCTCAGACGTCAACTTGAATCTGTTCAGACAGCAGTTGTAGTTTGCAGGATGTAACTGATGATTTGAACATTACAACAACAGCAGAGACTCTTAACTGACCTATGTATATATATGGCCTTTTTCGTCTTTACAGACGGTCAATTGGCAAGTGTTTTACTGTGACAACTTCTGTGAGTTTTCGCTTTTCTCTCTTGTCGTTCAGCTCATACATAAGTCTCTGCTCAAAAGACTCTGCGCCCTTTCGTAATTTGGCTTTCCACACAACTCTGTCATCAGCTAGTCCTTCCCATTTCCTAGGACCTATAGAAAAGTTTTTCATTGAGGCTTTGCAGACATCTTTATATCTGAGCAGTGGTCTGCCCTGGTGCTTCTTCCTCTCCGAAAGTTCACAGAACAACATTTGTTTTGGTATGCGATAAGTTTCCCTTCTTCCCACATGCCACAACCATTTTAGTCGTCTACTCCTGAGCATGCCCATGATGGAAGGCAGGTTTGCACGTTGCAGTACTTCAGAGTTGGTTATCTTGTTGTACCACCTGATGTTCATAATCTTACTGACCTATGAGAAAGAGAAATTCTGAAGGACTGTTTATAGTGACAAATTTCTGTTCAGAACAAGCTGTTGGATTATGATGATGAATTGTATATATTACAAATATAACTATATATATATATAATAATAATAATAAGAAGAAGAAGAAGAAGAAGAAGAATTGTTGCTTTGATTTCATCTTCAAATCATACATTTAAAAAACACTTTATTATTTATTCTTTCATTCAGACATCCAACCAGTTACCATATACAGCATCAGACCTGGAAAACGAGAATGGTGTATCCAAGATAAATGCTGAAACACTTTTGAGACTTTTCAAAAATTGGCTTATCGGAAATAAGAATCTGGTCCCCAACGATCATGCGATGTTTTTTACTGCGTAAGTCTATCCAAGATATTCTACTATATATATATATATATATATATATATATATATATATATATATATATATATATATATTTACAATATAATTATAATTCCTCCAAGGACTATGCGTTACATAGGTCCTGCAAGTAATTTCTCCATACCGCCCTATCCTGGGCAACTCGCTCAATCTCCTCCATGAAACTAAAACCGATATTTCTTGCCTCACTCTGCAAAGTTCGTTTCAGGTCTCCTAGGTCGTCCTCTCTTTCTGAACACTTTGCATCCCACTTTAATGCCTGCTTTGATATTCTTTGATCATTTCTTTTTAAGGTGTGTCCTACATATCTCCATCTTCTCCTTCTTATAACAGTTGTTACTGGTGGTTGACCAGACATGTCTCTGATTTCATCCCTTCCTGCTGAATTCGTTGACCAGACATTTCTCTGATTTCATCCCTTCTGCTGAATTCGTTGACCAGACATTTCTCTGATTTCATCCCTTCTGCTGAATTCGTTGACCAGACATTTCTCTGATTTCATAACTTCTGCTGAATTCGTTGACCAGACATTTCTCTGATTTCATCCCTTCTGCTGAATTCGTTGACCAGACATTTCTCTGATTTCATCCCTTCTGCTGAATTCGTTGACCAGACATTTCTCTGATTTCATCCCTTCTGCTGAATTCGTTGACCAGACATTTCTCTGATTTCATCCCTTCTGCTGAATTCGTTGACCAGACATTTCTCTGATTTCATCACTTCTGCTGAATTCGTCCTATTTTATGATTAACATTATATATATTCTTCTTCTTCTTGTGTCGTCACACTGCTACCGGGTTGCACGTCACACTGCTACCGGGTTGCACGTCACACTGCTACCGGGTTGCACGTCACACTGCTACCGGGTTGCACGTCACACTGCTACCGGGTTGCACGTCACACTGCTACCGGGTTGCACGTCACACTGCTACCGGGTTGCACGTCACACTGCTACCGGGTTGCACGTCACACTGCTACCGGGTTGCACGTCACACTGCTACCGGGTTGCACGTCACACTGCTACCGGGTTGCACGTCACACTGCTACCGGGTTGCACGTCACACTGCTACCGGGTTGCACGTCACACTGCTACCGGGTTGCACGTCACACTGCTACCGGGTTGTTGCACAGTGTCGTAGTTTTCTGTTTTTGTTTTGCTCTGTTCTTGTGGCTTGGGTGATTGTTATTTTTGCTCTTCAACAGGATTCTACTAAGCTATCTAACCATCTTTTCGTGGTCTTCTTCTCGCCTTCTTTCCTGATGTTCTGTTGTAGAAGAATCGGTATACTATGGAGTTTGGATGCATTCTTATCCAATGACCAAACCACTTCGTTCTCTGTTGCTCAATGTAATTCAAGCAAGGTTCTGTACCAACTTTCTTCTTATGCTGTTGTTTGTAACTTTTCCCGGTTTTGTAGTCTACTCGATCTTTAACTACCAATGATTCTTTTTTCATGTTTAACTTGAACACGTGACCTCCACCTTATCGTCCGTCTCCGATAGAATTAAGATTTCGATTTCACCTACATTGAAATCAGTGATCTCTAGAAAAATATCCTGATCGGTCCATGTGGAGAATGAACCGAGTACCTTTGGAGCAGGAGATGAGTACCTTACCTCTACCATACACTATTTGTCTTCAGAAGTATTCAGAATTCGAACCCGAAACAAATGCTTGCAGAAACCGGATGCACCGGGCCGTAAAGAGCCTAACGTAGTGCAACGACCTCTCACAATGAGGAACGGATTCTAGGGTCACTGTTCTGCTTCTGAGACTTAGTCATGCCGGAAGAATGTTGGACCAATCATTACGAGGGGGCCAAAATACCCCTAGTGTGTAGAAATAAGAAGAAAGAGGTGATCCACTTACACCAGCGTCCAAGACAAACTGTATGACGTATAAAGCAGACAATCTGAGGCAGACGGTGGCCTTTATTACTTACGTACATACTTATTCCTCTCCGCTCCTCGTGGAGCATAGGACCTCAACAGTTGTTCGCCGTCCTTCTCGGTCTCTGGCTGTTTTCTTTATGGTCTCCTAAGATAGACCAGCACACTTCAGTTCCTCAAGAAGACTTCGTCTCCAGTTCTGTTTATGTGATCCTCTTTATCGTTTTCCTTGCGGGTTCCCCTCAAGTGCTTGTTTAGTGACACACGACTGTGTCTTCCGTAGGGTATGCCCAACCCATCGCCATTTTCTCCTCTTGACCTGGGTCATCATGGTTTGTTGTCCGGTTCTTATCTACAAGTCTATGTTTGCAACTCTATCATACCATCTCTCTATCATACCATCTCTCTATCATACCATCTCTCTATCATACCATCTCTCTATCATACCATCTCTCTATCATACCATCTCTCTATCATACCATCTCTCTATCATACCATCTCTCTATCATACCATCCCTCTATCATACCATCCCTCTATCATACCATCCCTCTATCATACCATCCCTCTATCATACCATCTCTCTATCATACCATCTCTCTATCATACCATCCCTCTATCATACCATCCCTCTATCATACCATCCCTCTATCATACCATCCCTCTATCATACCATCCCTCTATCATACCATCTCTCTATCATACCATCCCTCTATCATACCATCCCTCTATCATACCATCCCTCTATCATACCATCCCTCTATCATACCATCCCTCTATCATACCATCTCTCTATCATACCATCCCTCTATCATACCATCCCTCTATCATACCATCCCTCTATCATACCATCTTAGTCTGAGCGACCTTTATTACAGAATCTGAAGAAATTCCAATCTAGTGAGAAAGCAGAAGAAGAAGAATTATATAACATGTATAATTGATGATTTCCATCATTTTATTTTATATCACACTTGTAATCCTTATTCTAGTGTAAAAATTTACGGTGGTTTAGACAGTGGAATCAAGTTCAATATAACAAAAGGTATGTTTATATTTTATATCACACTTGTAATCCTTATTCTAGTGTAAAAATTTACGGTGGTTTAGACAGTGGAATCAAGTTCAATATAACAAAAGGTATGTTTATTGTTTCGTGGGTATTTTGTGTTTCATATTTTTTGTCAATTATTATTTTCATAAATTAGAATTTCAAAAATATAATTTAATTAATAGCAGCTTGTAAAATAATCTAACTGTACTAGTGCAGAGTATCGGCGCCCAGGCACTTTCAGACAGTACATTTAGGTTAATCCACTATAATAATAGCGGTACAAGCTATGGTGACAACAGCCTCAGACGTGTGCTTCTGCACCTCTCTGGTGTGGGTGACTGTAGAGTATAATCCTCAAACACAATCCCCTACCACAGGTGGCGCATACATAATCGAGGTCAGAAATGGGGATGCTGTGTGTTCTGTATTTTAGCGCAGCTCGCTTTCTCTGCGCCTCAACAATTCTCAGCTATGTTAGTTCCTCTTGTGTTATTACAGTGCCATATTTGGAAATCTTGTGCAAGGAATTCCTAGCACATTGTGTCTATATGGAAGCATTTCAGAGAATATAATAGCATTCTAATTACGCATTTATTTTCCCTTTCTAATAATAGTGCTGCATCTTTGCCCGAACTGCAATGGAAATAGTTGTTCAGCACGTAAGAGATCAATCAATCGAGTGCCATGCCTGCCGGCATAGGCGATCATATCTCTCCACAACTCTCTCTGTTTGGTGCATGTAATGAGTTCTGACGTCGATCTTGTGTCGAGCCATGATGTCAGACCATCCAACATCTTCTCTCTCTGTCTTCCGAGATCTCTCCTTCCCTGAATTTTACCTGTAGTCACCAAATGTTCTAAACCTTCTCTTCGCATTATATGCCAGAAGAACCTTGATTGTCGGATTCTTATTCTTTTGATAAGGTTTCTGTGTGTGCTGGTCTGATTTAAAACTTTCTCATTTGTTTTTCTTCGCTGTCCATGGAATTTTCAGCATTCTTCTGTAAAACCACATTTATGTGGCTTCCAATGATCGTATTGATTGTTTATTCATTGTCCATGATTCGCTGCCATACAAAAGTATTGGATCAATATAGCACTGGAGTATTCCTTTTCGCAGTGTCATTGGTAGTGAATTCACGCATAGTGTGTTTATTTATTTTGACAAAAAATGCTTTCGTTTGAGCTATTCTACTCCTAATCTCTGTTGTACACCTTCCATCTGGTGTCAGGAATGTTCCCAGGTACTTGAATCGGTGGAGTTATTTCAGTGTTGTGTTATTTATGTTGATATTACGCTGATATGTTTTGATATTATATTGAAATGTTGCTAGTTATGTTGATATTACAGATTAGTGTTTCCTTATATAAGAGATATAACAAGTGGAAGAGATATATTTCACTAATTAGAACTTTACGTCACAAATGACGGAAAGATTTATAGAGAAATAGAGACAGGATGCCAAAACGCAAATGCAGTGACCTACCAGCTGGCACCATTACTATAACAACCAAAGATCAAGATGGACGTGAAATGACAGATGATAAAAAGTATTTTCCTACCAACACTTTGTTCCCAATGCCAAACTTGGTATCTTACAGCAACACACCACAGAAAGCACACCCCGTGTAAAATGAAATGCTTGAGGAAGACAGTGGGGGGTCACCAGAAAAGATAGACTATGAAATGAGGACAGCAGAAGCAGGTTGGGCATAACTTCACGCACCGAATACATCGAAAGACAACAAAGGCAGTGCTTTGGACATTTAATGAGAATGAAATACAACCAACCATAAATAGCAGAGCATACAATAAAAAGAGATCATGTACTAGAGCCAAAGAAAGACCAAGAAAAAGATGGATAGACAATATCAAGACCCCACTAAATAAACACGGATACAACACAATAAGGGCGACTCATCTGTCCCTGGAACGCAAATGAAAGTTCCCACCCCTACGCTTAACGGCAAGAGTAGACAACCAATACCATCATCCACCTAGGGAAAGATAATAGACAATAGAACTTTACTTAGTGCTGAGAACGTTAAGCATATCTGTACTATGTGTTCCAGGTCTAGCATATGTTGGTACTATGTGTAAGGCTGACGGTGAAAGCTCGTCTATAGTTGAAGACACTGGAGCATACCAGAGTGAAGGAGTTGCAGCTCATGAATTAGGGCACTGGTATGTAGTTGACGACTAACGATGATAATGATGTTTAGTCTAGGGATGCAGCCATAATGATGTAGTTGTGAGCGTCGTGCATATTGTTAAATTATTACGATGTTTATTATTCTCAATATGATTATTGTCATGAGATACATGATTGACCTTCTTTCACAATGATCCCGTCGTGCAATCGCCCAAACCAATGCATATATGCGGGTTACTGTGGATAAGAGACACCCACTGCACCAGAACACTAATAATATTAAGGGCAAGAGAATCAAGCATGACATGTTGTCGATGAGAGAACAATTGACCAGGTGACCACGGAGACAATGGAAATCAGGACAATAATTAATGCAATTTAGGGTCACCATGGCAAAGTGGTTAAGACGCTTGTCTTGCACTCTGAATGTTGTGGATTTGAATCCGGACCTAGGGAATGCTAACCCGAAACAAATGCTTGCAGAAAACGGATGCACCAGGCCGTAAGGCGCATAACATGGTGCAACGACCCTCACAATGCGGAATGGGATAACGGATTCTACGGTCGCCAATCTGCCTCGGAGATTTAGCCACGCTGTAAGAATGTCAGACCCACCACCACGAGGGTGGTCAAAACTTACTGCAGGAAGAGGTCGGCACAAACGGGGAAGCAGAAATCATAGGAATTATATCCTACAGAACTGCCCCCAGTATGCAGACTTGAGAAGAACGAGGTGGCCCACTTACACTAGTGTCCAAGACAAACTGTATGGCGTGACTGATAATCTGAGACAGACGGCTGCCTTTATTAGAGAATCCGAAATCCCAATCTAGTGAGAACGCAGAAGAAGAAGAAGAATCCGGACCGAGTCACAGATGCAAATTTTTTTCCAGAGATCCATAGGACTGTTACTAAAGCTACGGAGTTCATGCTTTGTGCAACACTCTCAGCAGGTAGCGTGCCATTTGTGCCGAGAGAGACGGAGCCAAATAGAGAAACCGGGTGCAGTGAAGTCAACCCTTCATATTTAGAGCCTATTTTAAAACTAAAGCAATGGCCTGGCTGGTATCACAGAACTACCAAGCATGTTTTCTCAGTGACTCAATGAGCATATTCAAGAGTATTGAGAGGGACTGGGTTCGGAGACAATGATTGAAGTCTCTGAAGAGGAACTGCCAAAAATCAGTTTACGTTTGTGCCTGGATAAGCCGACGCAAAGGAAAATTAAAGCGCTGATTTGCTTACGTTTGTGGTTACTATAGAAAGCTGCCGAGAAATTAACCAGACTGTTATTTTGAATGTCCTAAAGGAGAGAGGGCGTGTAAACAATTCAATACATGGGGGTAACTCTACAAATCTAACCACAATGTGTGATATAAAATCAAACATAGCAAACAACTAGAAACAAACGTACAATGGAAGAAAACGAAGAATAGTAAACGAACATAGAAATGAGGTTGTTAGTAGCAACACGCTGATGGACATACTGAGGAGGAGATCAGGGCACTTATGCATTAATTGGTTTGATGTGCAGCGATGATGATATGACGACTATACTAATCCCTTTGATTTAATCAATAAAAGAATTATATATAGGTTGAAAGGAACATACATGATCATAAAGAGTCTTTAGTTCACTAAAAAACAACCTATGTCTCTGTATTCCTTCATTTTCACCTTTTTAACTTTACCTCCACAAGCTCCTTCCTTATTCCTACCTCCACATTCATTCCAGTTTCATCTTTAACATTTGTTATCATAATCCTTAGAATTTCTTATTCTACTGATCCGATCATATTTTGTGTATCCCAAACAGTTTGGGTTCCAATCACGACGGCGACAAAAACATGTGTCACTCCTCCGACCGTTACATCATGTCTGACGGCAGTTACCCTGAGACTGAAAGCAATGCCCTCCATCCATGGAGGTTCTCCTCGTGTTCGTCAAACTATATGGTGGATTTGCTTAAGAGTTTGGAGACTAATAACATGTAAGTTAATAACTATCTTTCTCTCTCTCTCTCTCTCTCTCTCTCTCTCTCTCTATTCTGTGATACCCCTGGCGCTTAGGGCAGCAATAAATGCATACCATTCTTCTCTTAGCCGTTCTCTGTATCGTGTTCCAGCTATGGTTCATTTTTTTCAGTTCTTCTTCTACTGTTCACCTCCATATTGTTTGGGCCTTCCATATTTTCACTTACCCTCTGGTATCCATCTCAGTGCAGTTTTCGTGTCAGCCTTATCACTTGTCCAATCCATCTCCAGCATCTTTTATGGATTACGGTGCTTATATTCTCTGTGCAAGCAGCTCTTGGTTAGAAATAGTATTTGGCCAGAACACACGTAAGATCTTTCGCAGACAAGTTATACGGAAGGTGGAAAGTGTGGACATATCTTGTTCTAAAGGACTAAAACCGAAGAATTGACTTCGCTGCCTCAGGTTTTACCCCATCTGGCTCGGTCCCTCTTCGCAGTAATGATACACCACTGCCGAGAGTATTGCACAAAGCATGGACACCGTAGCTCCGGCAACAATTCTAATTTCTCTGAAAAAAATGCGCTCCTGAACAGAATGGCATGGTCCGGATTCTAAACCACGACCTTTGTAATGCAATGCAATAGCTTAACCCCTTAACCACAAAGATCCCTGATCATCCATATCTTGTTCTGCCATTCTCCAACATTCTAATCCAGATAGTAAAGCTGAGAGCACACAGCTACGGTATATATTAATCTTAGTTCTGGTGCTGTATTGCGCTGATTTCCAGACCATCTGAAGGGTCATGAATACACTTCGTGTCTTACTCGGTCAGCTTTCAATGTCAAATCCAGCTCCTCCATCGTGGCTAATAACACTTCCTAGATATGTGAAAGCACTTGTGTTTGGAAGGATTGTATCTTCTACTACGACTGGTGCTTCAGTGATTATATTCAGTCATTATTTCTGTTTTCTTGTGATTAATTTTCAACCCAACCATCTGTCTGTTCTTGCTAAAATGGCAAGTCTTTTCTTAGATATCTTTATGTGTGTGAGATATAAGTGCGATGTCATCAGCAAAATCTAGGTCTTTCATGGTGGATGTGCGAGGCCATCTATTAACTTGTTTTATCTTCAGATATTTCACGCATTACCTACTCTACAGCAATGTCAAATAGTAGGGCTGACATTACACATCCTTTTGCGTTTTTTTCCGATCCTTAAACACTTGAGCTTTACAGTTCTTCGGCTCGGTGCCATGGACATCGTAACCCTTCGGTTCGGTGCCACGAACACCGTAAATCGTGAGAGAGAACCTGTGGCTTTTCTGCCAACCCGCAGAATTGAACCACACTCACAGGGGGCTTGTCACTCGTCGTCCAACGCGCTACGAACACTCTGGGCAGGCAGGCTTACACATCCTTAACGCTCGCCTGTTTTTGACTTCAAACTTTGATTCGGAAGTTTCAACAATGCATGTGAATTTATTGTATCAGCTTTTCATAATGTTTTTAAAACACAGTGGAATTTCATACCATCTTAGCATACGATAAAAACATTTGCTGTGTAAGCTATCATATGCTTTTTCAAAGTCAATAAAGCTGATAAAGAGTTTGCTTGGCCATTCCGTGTATTGTTCTATGATATTTCTAAGAGCACATAGTTCGCCTATACAGCTCCGTCCTCTACGAAATCCAGCATGTTCTTCTTCTCTTCTTCTTCTTTGCGTTCGTTCTTCACGACCAATTTTAATCACTCTTTGTGATATGTTTGATCTTTGCCAAGAACGTGTATACGTTGCACATTGGTTTGGTAGGCCCCTAAACGCATAGACTTCGACACGTTTAGGACACGTGCATCCGATTTCAGCCAAACTCCTTATCGCCTCTTACGACATGCTTGTCAGATAACAATGGTTCTATTCTTTACACCCGAAATGTGGGCCCCGGTAACCACTCGGGCGCAACTTGTTCCTTTCTGATTGTCTTATCTACTGCATCAGTAATTCGATGCACGATGGGACGGAAAGGATGGTTATTCCACGCCAGCTGCTACAATCGCCAATAGAGCACTTCTTGGATATCTTCATGATTACTCCTCTGTTCGATGCATCAGGTATTATTTGAGTAGTCCATGTATATGTACACAATGGTAGTAATACATTAGCTGGGAGTCCTGCGTCTATTTTGAATAATTCACCGTTTAAATTATTATACGCTTGTGCCTTGCTATTCTTAAGAGATTTAATGACTGTTTTATTTTTTTTTTTTTTCTTTCGTCCGCTTTCAACTCAGACGAAGTTCCATCTCTGAAACTGATTTTTGCGTGAAAATCTGTTTTTCCAATTTCTAACAATGGCAGCAGCGTGCACATTGTAAATTACTTTACACTGGCAACCGTGTGCTCAATGTACTCGTAATTAGTATTCCCTCGCCATACAGGCAGATCTTCTCCGACTTCAGAGGTACTCACGTTATCGTCCTGAGTAAGACCAGGAACTGGAACAAATGCCGGACAGTAGGTTCGAACCCGAGCTATGAGGCGTCTCACAGCCAGCAGGCCGAGCTACTATCAACTACTCTAGGCAGTCCCCGTTTTAATGACTGTAATGATCTCATCTCGCCTTGGTGTTACAATATCAATGTCTAGTTCCTCTGCTTGTTCTGGTATGTCTGCTACTACTGTTGATGGTAGTCTGTTTAGCAGTTCTATAAAATGTTCTGTCCTACACATTTCTTGTTTCCTTTCCATTGTCAATAGTTTTTAGTTTTTTATCTTTTACGAGAGTGTTCAATCTCCTGTAACGTTTACCACTTGTTAGTTTTGTAATTTTGTACACTGTTCCTTGATGACATTTTTGTACTGTTTCTTCTGCCTGTGCTGTCATGTCTTCGACATAGATTCTTGTGTCAGCTCTCACAGTCTACTTTATTTCTTTCCTTACATTTTTATATTGTTCCTTGTATCTTGCTTTCAGTCTTTCGGGCTTTGTTTCTAACAGTTTCTTCTTTAACATTCTTCTGTTGCCTGTTACTTTTCATTTTATAGACGTTATACATTCTTTTCTTTTCCGCAGACATTGAACGTGTAACATAGACACATTTCACTGCTCTTGCTATCGAGGCATATGGTTGCTATGATGTCCCATGCTTTATTTATGTTGTTTTCCGTTTTATCTGCATTTTTTTTTAACTTTCTAGGACTTGGAATTTGTTCTTTATCTGCAGTATAAATTTATCCTTTACTTCAGCATCTTTGAGTCTATCCACATCGAATCTCTTTTGGATGTTTTTCTGTTGCCCAGTTTTTCTTAGTTTAAGTTTGATAAACGCTGTGACTATGGGATCTCTAGGAGAGACTGAGCACCTATAGGTCTGCCCGGAGTGCAATGACGTTGATTCAATAACCAACAACCAATGTCTATGTTCAAATCTTCATCACTGCTAGCAGGCCTGAGAAACGAAACCTGGCCGGAAAATACCGAACTAAATTAGAAGATGTACGGAGGGACGGAGTCCCTAAAAAAACAACAGCAGAATTTTTGGAGAAATCTAGTTCCTCAGTCTAACCGGTGATCGCGAGAGAAAGATAGAAATCTTCATGATATCATTAACAATGTAAAGTATTGACAATTTCATGACAAACAAAAATTACTGTCTTACAGAATACTTCAAGGATGTCTTATAAATGCAATTGGTTCTATCAAAACTGGAGACAACACATTATCAGCCAGTCAGCAATGCAAAGCATTCTATGGCGTACAGTCTTATGTTTGTAGGGTAAGTAGGAGTATAAATAAATAGGCAGTACAGTCTATGATAAATATAAACAATTGGCAGTACAGTCTATGATAAATATATTACATTTTATTTCCTTCTAGATAGATCTATTTGTTTTCTTCTCTGTCCATTAGTACGGATGACACTTCTGTAACACTTATATTCAAAAATTTGAGTATTTACTTTATATAAAATAAATGATTATCTTTCTTTCTCTCCTTCTTTATCTCTATCTTTCTATATATATATTTATCTCTCCATTTTTCTCTATCTCGCTTTCGCTCTGTTTCTCCCTCTCTCTCTCTCTTTGAAAAATGATTTTATTTCTACTTTGTTCGGGACCTCCTTAACTGATAGCTTCTGCTTTGTAAAGTACCGCCAATACCTTGACAAATTCGTAACTACAAAGATTTATTTTAAATTAGTGTTGTTGGTTAGAATCTCAATTCTGATGCTTATATTGCACCTATCCAACCTAATTATCATGCTCTATTTAATTTCCTACCACGATATTGAATATAGGATATATATCCGTAAAAAAACCCATTATACAAACAACAAGAATGAAAATCCAGTTCTTCGAAACTAAATGCTACAGAAAGTTCCTACGAATACCATGGACTGAAAAAAAGAAAGAACCTTGATCTCCTGAAATAACTAAATGTTAAAGATAATTGGCTGATAAACAACATACTATAAAGAAAAATTAGATACTTTGGTCACATCAAGCGTCACGATGGCCTGGAGAGAACAATATTAGAGAGCAGGGTCCCAAAACGCAGAGGCAGACCAAGAAGAAGATGGCTACAAGATATTAAAGACACTATCAATATGACCATCTGCGAAGTAGGTGAACAGGCTAGAGACAGAGTGAATTTCAGCTGCGCTGCAAAGAGAGAAACGTCATATAAAGGGTACGCACCTTGATGATGATCCGTAAAACGGATTACCGTTAATGTTAACATTTTTTCCAAACGTTACGACTCTCAGAGCGATCCAGCCTTAATTTGCTACCAGAGAAGCAGTTTTCAGTCAAGATGATCGATGTGAAGCTGACCACATCATCAATCGTGTGCCGTTAGTTACAAATAAATATGGGAACTAATCCAGTCTTTCTTCTTTTGTCGTCACACTGCTACCGGGTTGTTGCCCAGTGTCGTGGTTTTCTGTTTTTGTCTTGCGCTGTTCTGGTGGCTTGTGTGATTGTTATCTTTGCTCTTTCACAGGATTCTGCTACGCCATCTAATCATCTTTTCCGTGGTCTTCCTCTTGCCTTCTTTCCCGATGTTCTGTTGTAGAAGACTGTATACTGTGGAGTTTGGATGCATTCTTATTAACCCAGTATTTATTATTATATCTCAAGGTATGAAAAGTAGCTTTTTTTTACTTGAAAAAAAAATGAAAATCGGGGCATATCCTTTACAGGACGTAGTCAATCATCAACCACAGTAAACGAGTCGTTGATTTTCTAGGCGCCACTTATACGTAGTTTGCTATTGCATTCTGAATGGTGAGGTCTATTTTTACCGTTTGTAAAAATCCAAGAGAACTAGTTTGCTTCCAAACTTGCCTGCCGTGGAGTTTGAACCAGGTACGCTTGGGTTTGTGATCAAGCCGCTTAAGATACAGACGCTCAATTTTTTTAATTAGCAAATGATAAACGCAATCTGGTAAGCTGTAAATTATACAGCAACAGGCAACATCAATGTTGAATTTTGTATATATATATATATATATATATATATATATATATATATATATATATATATATATATATATATATATATATATATATATATGAAAATGAAAATCGTGAAAATATATATATAAAATATATATGAAAATGTGGCGTCTGTGGCCTAGGGTTAGTGACTCGGTCTATTAACCCCGACGTTCTGAGTTCGAATCACGATGCGGACAGTTTGCTTGCAAATTGTTTCCGTTGATTTTAACAAAAGGACGATGGCGCCACCCGTTCAGAAAGCAATGGCAAACTACTGAACGTATAAGTGGTGCCTAGAAAATCAAAGACTGTGTTTACTGTGGTTGATGGCTACGTTTACTGTGGTTGATGGCTACGTCGTTTGGGATATACCACGATTTTTATATATATATATATATATATATATATATATATATATAGGGCACACGAGAATTCCAGCAGTCATATAAAAGAAAAGAACATATATGTGACAAATATAAATGCTCAACCACAAAAATAAATGAATAGTAAAATAACGGTCGATATATTTCAGATATGTGGAACACAAAGTATGTTCAGCAAATGCATGAAAAGAAATGTAACCGTTGGACTGTGACAATTAATTTTTAAGCGCATATCGATAACTTGTCTCTAATTTCTTTCAAATGATTATACAAATGATGTGACAGGGCTAAATCACATCACATCTCCAGGCTGAGACGGATAAACTCACTCACCTGGTTATGTCAGGGTTTTTTTTTAGAATGCAGAAAAAAAGTGGTAATTCTTTCTTCTATAAATTCTTCTATGCTTCATCTTCTATGCTTCATAAGTTCTAAGGAAAACCTTTTGTGTGTTGCCGGGACTTGCAAGGTTAGCAAAGAATAGTAATACTGCTACCTACCAAGGCATGTCGTAAGATGCAAACTGAGGTAGGGGCCTATTGAAGCTACACTAGTAGATAAAAGCATTGCAGAAATAGAATGGGCTGGTCTACTTGTAGGCGCATAATTGGCACAACGTACAATCGATCTTAGACTCGGACACAATACAAATCACAAAGATTGGTTTAACAAGTGGTTAATATTAGAGTTCTAAGTAGAAGAAGATAAGAGAAACAATGTGTATGCTCCTTCTAGTGTACAGTATAACTCTTTTGACCTTTTTTTGGTTGTTAATGCTAAAAGAATGAATTATTAAATAACCTATGTTGTAACAGGGAGCAGGAATACCTTCATTTGATAAACTGTGTGATGAATTCTACTGCAAAATGCCAGGAACTACTTCATGTGAACGAATGATCGCAGCTACAAGTACTTGCTGTGGTAACAAAAAGGTATACTACTATCCCATAATTTTAGTTTTTCTGTAGAAAAAAATACTTATCTGTCGCGTATTACATTCACTGAGTGAGAGTGATGAAACTTAAACAACTTGGATTGATTGATTGATTGATTGATTGATTGATTGATTGATTGATTGATTGATTGATTGATTGATTGATTGATTGATTGATTGATATGACCATCATCATTGCACTTCGGTGAGTAACCAAGTGTGCTCCGATCTTTTTCTTACACAGGAAGATCTCAACGACAGTGCACGAACTACATTGCACCAGTGAGTATTCCCGATGCCATTTATAAGATGATCAAAATATTTTGTAGAAATTTTTTTTAAAGTTTTTCTAATGAATTTTGTCGTCGTTCAATTCATCTTACAATATTTATCTTTAACCAGAAATGCATTCAAGGGCAATGTGTCGATGCAGGTCAGGGACAGTGTCCAATGAATGGTAAGATTCTGAGAATTAACATCCGAGATCATTTCTTAGAAACGTTCATCATTTTTTAATGTGCCTTTACTTTTTCATATACATCAGCTATTAAACACATCAATATTTTTAAATGAGCATATTTTATATCATTCATTCATTGGAAATATTAGTACGTAGACTATTTTTGTATCAGTTTTAATTCAGTCTGTCTTTCCATCCATCTGTCTGTCTTTCCATCCATCTGTCTGTCTTTTCATCCATCTGTCTGTCTTTCCATCCATCTTTCTGCATACCTAAGTTTCTATATCCACACAACTATCTGTCTACGTGTCTTTCCATCCAACTGTTGTCCACCGAAGTTTGTCTTTCCATCCGTCTTTCTGTCTTTCCATCCATCTTTTTGTCATATCATCCATCTTTCTGTATTTCCATCTGCCTTTCAGTCTGTCCTTCCATCTTTCTGTCTTTCCATCCATCTTTCTGTCTGCCCGTCCATATTTTTGTCTTTCCATCCATCTTTCTGTCTGCCCGTCCATCTTTCTGTTGTCCATCCGTCTTTCTGTCTGTCCATCCATCTTTCTGTCAGTCCATCCATCTTTCTGTCAGTCCATCCGTCTTTCTGTCTGTCCATCCATCTTTCTGTCTTTCCATCAATCTGTATGTTTTTCCATCCGTCTTTCTGTCTGTCCATCCATCTTTCTGTCTTTCCATCAATCTGTTTATCTTTCTATCCGTCTTTCTGTCTGTCCATCCATCTTTCTGTCTGTCCATCCATCTTTTTGTCAGTAAATCCGTCTTTCTGTCTGTCCATCCGTCTTTCTGTCTGTCCATCCATCTTTTTGTCTTTCCATCCATCTTTCAGTCATTTCATCCATCTTTCTGTCTGTTCATCCATCTTTCTGTCTGTCCATCCATCTTTTTGTCTGTCCATCCATCTTTCTGTCAGTCCATCCGTCTTTCTGTCTGTCCATCCATCTTTTTGTCTTTCCATCCATCTTTCTGTCTTTCCGTCCATCTTTCTGTCTTTCCGTCCATCTTTCTGCCTACATTACTACATTACTGTCAATTACTATTACATAATTATTAATATTGACAGACAAATGTCCTCTCGGAGATCAAGAAGGAGAGATTGTAGAGAATATGAGCTGTTCACAGCTACACTCCGGCTTCTGTTATCAAAACGATGTGTATCTAAAGTGTTGCGATACATGTGAGAAGCACAGGCTGGACCAGCAAGGTTGGTTTCACTTTGTTTTGTTCTTTCTAAAGTCCGCTACTTGTGCCTGTCACTCTCTAGTTTAGTCGGACACTATATCAGTCTCCAATTTTTTTTTTTTTTTTTACTTTTTTTTGATTTTTTTTGATTTTTTTTTTTGATTTTTTTCCGATTCAGAAGCACTTGAGCTTTCAGCTCTTCGGCTCGGTGCCATGGACATCGTAACCCTTCGGTTCGGTGATACGAAAACCGTAAATCTGGGGAATCTGTGGCTGGCTTAGAGGGTGGCTAAGGGATTAAACCTTTGCCTTACGTGTTTCGAAGGTTGTGTGTTTTTTTTTTTTTTTCGTCCGCTTTCAACTCAGACGAAGTTCCATCTCTGAAACTGATTTTTGCGTGAAAATCTGTTTTTCCAATTTCTTACAATGGCAGCAGCGTGCACATTGTAAATTACTTTACACTGGCAGCCGTGTGCTCAATGTACTCGTAATTAGTATTCCCCCGCCATACAGGCAGATTTTCTCCGACTTCAGAGGTACTCACGTTATCGTCCTGAGTAAGACCAGGGACTCGAACAAATGCCGGACAGTAGGTTCGAACCCGAGCTATGAGGCGTCTCACAGCTAGCAGGCCGAGCTACTATCAACTACTCTAGGCAGTCCCCCGGTTGTGTGTTTAAATCCGGACCTCGTCTTTCTGTTTACGCGTGCATTTTTTCCAGAGAACACGTCAGCACAAAACATGATCCCTATTAAATGATATATCTTCTTTCTTCTTCTTCAAACGCTCCATATCAACCACTTGTTAACTACTCTTTGTGGTTCGAGCTTAAAAGCGATTGTACAGTGTGCCAGTTATGCGCCTACAAGTAAGCCTGCACATTCTATTTCTGCGATGCTTTTTACTTACTACCGTAGTTTCCCTAGATGTTACATCAGTCGCCTCTTGTGACATGGCTTCCTATTCTTTGTTTCCCTTTGATGGACCCAGCACCTCGCGGGCGGGTGTTCAACGTTCCCGATCCTCTAAAGGTAAAATTCAGATTAAAACCACCAAATCCCTCGGGGGTGACCAAATCCCTCGGGGTGACCAAATCCTCGGGGTGACCAAATCCTTGGGGTGACCCAAAAAAAGACACATGTTCAAAAACGGCGGAAAATGTTCTTTATCCGGAACTACCTCACAGTATCAGAAAAAGTAGCTGAGTATGAACGTGCTCTTTGACTCGGATCATATGCCAACTGCAGTGAGTGATTGATAAGTGAACAATAAAGAGTGAATGACGTTCAGCCTAAGAAAGAACGAAAGGTGTTATAGACTGCCTTATCAGGAAAACACAACTATCACTTCAGTGCGAAATTTGATGCGCCTGATGTCTAATCCGTAGATGCCGAAGATCTGGGAAGCAACGTACTATGCGTAAATCACAGATCACAAAAGAGATTAACTTAGTTTATAAGAACGAAGACAGAGAATCACTTTTAATGATCTCTACGGTGAAATGGATAAGACATTTGCTATCATTCTGAATGTTGTACGTTTTGAATCCGGCATAACTTAGTAGAGGGAGAGGGGGTCTCTGTTACGTAGAGGTTACGTGCTGACCTTTAGTTCCAAAGGTACTCGGTTTGCTCATTTGTAAAGCCATCAGGATATTTGTCCAGAGATCTCGGATCTCAGTGTAGATGAGATAGAATTTCTAGTCCTATAGGAGACGGACGATCAAATATAGGTTCCGTGTTCAAGTTGAACACGTAAAAGAATCCTTGCCATTTCAAAATCGAGAAGAGCAGGCTGGAAAGAAGCTCCCCATGCAAAATTCATTAGAAAGATTAAAACATAAAATTCCTACAAAATATTTTCACCATTTTTTAAATGACATTGGAGACCCTCGTCAGTGCTGCGGAGTTCGTGTTCTGCCGCTGAGATCTTTCTGTGTAAGAACGAGATCGGAGCACGCATTGTTACTCACCGAAGTGCAATCATGATTGTTCTATCAATCAATCTTCTTCTTTCTTCTTTGCGTTCGTTCTTTCCAACCAATTTTAATCACTCTTTGTGATATGATTTGATCTTTGCCAAGAACGTGTATACGTTGCATATTGGTTTGATAGGAACCTAAACGCATAGACTTCTACACGCTTAGGACATGTGCATCCGATTTCAGCCAAACCTCCTTAGTCGCCTCTTACGACATGTGTGGCAGGTAACAGTGGTTCTATTCTTTCCTTCCCAAATTTGGGCCCCGGTAACCACTCTGGTGACCAAATCAATCAATCATTCAATAGCTTAGTAGGTGTGGTACTATCACGTAAGATATACTGTAATCTGTCCGTACAAAGATATTGTGTAGCACAAATTGTCCTATTTATTTATGTTTTAAATCATTATGCATTTGAAAATAGATGTCTGCGAAAAATAATTAACATAAAATAGAACGAATTCATGAGAAGTGATTAAATCAGAGACATGTCTGGTCAACCACTAGTAACAACTGTTATAAGGAGAAGATGGAGATATGTTGGACACACCTTGAGAAGAAATGATCAACGAATATCAAAGCAGGCATTAAAGTGATATGCAAAGGGTTCAAGAAAGAGAGGACGACCTAAGAAGACCATGAAACGAACTGAGAGAGGCAAGAAATATCGGTCTCAGTTCCATGGAGGAGATTGAGCGAGTTGCCCATGAAAGAGTGGTATGGATAAATTGCTTGCTGGCATTATGTAACGTATAACGGTACGAGATGAATTATTATTATTATTATTTCATTCACAGACTGCACTTTCGGTGACAAACAGTTGGGATGTAAGAAAGAAAATTGTTTCACAACCTTTACAAGCGGGGTTTACAATGGGCAATCATATAATAGTGTATGCTGTAGTACATGCACAAATGTTTGTATAGATGCATCATCTCTGACAACGTCATCAGGTAATTATGTCTAATTTGTTGGTGACCAGTTTACTCCTTATCTTTCTTAGTATGTTTGGGGTTTTTTTTGTGCCTGCCTTCTATGATTTCATGCGTACTCACTGTGTCTCCATTGATTTTTTGCCTGAAGATTTGTTTTCCTTTTCACCAGTGTTTCTGGCTATTCAGGCGAGGCTTACTCTGATTTCAGAGGTACTTGTAAGTTAGATCCAAAAGTAAAGAATCAAAGTTTCTTGTAATCCACCCGCGTACAGTGTGCATATCAAATATGTGTGGGCCAAGCTGGCTTCGAACTCTGAAATTTCCATAGCATGTGATGGTCCCTTGCTCGGCATGTTAACGACTTAACTATTGTTGATTGCTATCAGTATGTTACTACCGGTACTTATTACATAATTTAACTGTGTTGAAATTTGGTATCACCGGTGTGGTGGCGGGGCTTGCAAAGGAAGCAAAGAATAGTACCACTGCATCCTACACGGCATGTCGTAACAGGCGGCTACTATAGAACCTTGGTTAGTTACTCTAGTAAATAAAAAGCGCCGCCGGAATCGGGTGTACTTGTAGGTGTATATCTGGCAGAACATACAATCTCTCGTAGGCTCAGATCACATACAAATAACACAGTGATTAACAAGTGGTCGATATGGAGCGTTCAAAGAAGAAGGGATTAGGTATTAACGTGTTTTCTGTGTGTGTTAGCAGTAGTTTCACTAACTATATATGGTAACAGATACCTTTAATATGACTGTGCATGTCTCTGTGTGTTAGCAGCAGTTTCACTAACTATATATGATAACAAATACCTCTGACTGTGCATGTCTCTGTGTGTTAGCAGTAGTTTCACTAACTATATATGGTAACAGATACCTTTAATATGACTGTGCATGTCTCTGTGTGTTAGCAGTAGTTTCACTAACTATATATGGTAACAGATACC
Source organism: Arion vulgaris (assembly GCA_020796225.1). Classification (NCBI taxonomy): domain Eukaryota; kingdom Metazoa; phylum Mollusca; class Gastropoda; order Stylommatophora; family Arionidae; genus Arion; species Arion vulgaris. The sequence goes on from CM036764.1 coordinate 38,218,966, forward strand.
TCTAATATGACTGTGCATGTCTCTGTGTGTTAGCAGTAGTTTCACTAACTATATATGGTAACAAATACCTCTGACTGTGCATGTCTCTGTGTGTTAGCAGTAGTTTCACTAACTATATATGGTAACAGATACCTCTAATATGACTGTGCATGTCCCTGTGTGTTAGCAGTAGTTTCACTAACTATATATGGTAACAAATACCTCTGACTGTGCATGTCCCTGTGTGTTAGCAGTAGTTTCACTAACTATATATGGTAACAGATACCTTTAATATGACTGTGCATGTCTCTGTGTGTTAGCAGTAGTTTCACTAACTATATATGGTAACAGATACCTTTAATATGACTGTGCATGTCTCTGTGTGTTAGCAGTAGTTTCACTAACTATATATGGTAACAAATACCTCTGACTGTGCATGTCTCCTTACACCATTCTCTGCTAGGTTGTCCTTGATCTGCCCCTTCTTCGTCTTCTTTTTTAGGCTCCAATCCATGACAGCTCATGATGGTCCCTATATCACTTCTGAATACATGTCCTATTCAGCTCCAGTAGTCTGCCTTTTACTACTGTGTGTCCCCAGCCTGAGCACCAAAACAGTCTGAAAAGCACATCATGCAAGACTGTCAAAGCCTGAGCAGCATGAGCACCAAAGCAGTCCCCAGAGCACATCCTGCAAGACTGTCCTAGCCTGAACAGCGTGAGGATGGAATTCTGGCCAACAGAAACAACCCTATAAAACAAACTATTGAAGACCGGTGAATACCTCAACGCATCGTCATGTTTATGACACTTACCGGAGTAGTTTCCTCGCAGAAGAACTACTGCATACATTTTCTCCTGACTGCCCCAATTCATCAGCTCTTGGTTTGCTAGTATTCTCTTGTCCTACCAAATTATTCTGACAATATTTTTCAGACTTTTTTCCAGAGACTAATTTGAACTAAACCTTGTTTTAATTTTAAATATAAGTTTCTAGTATTTGTTTCATTAAGCAAATTGTTATTTTTATCTGTAGGCAACTATGCGTGCAATGATTATATTCTGAACCAAGGGAAAAAAAATGTCTGCTATCAGACAGATATACATCAGCATGCCTGTTGTAAAACTTGTGAGGATGCCAAAGATGCAACAAATGTTGGTGAGTTTGTATAAACATGAACAAATGTTGGTGAGTTTGTATGAAAAAATGTTGGTGAGTTTCTGTGACCATAAACATATGCTAAACAGTTTGTATACACATGAACAAATGTTGGTGAGTTTCTGTGACCATAAACATATGCTAAACAGTTTGTATAAACATGAACAAATGTTGGTAAGTTTGTATAAACATGAACAAATGTTGGTAAGTTTGTATAAACATAAACAAATGTTGGTAAGTTTGTATAAACATAAACAAATGTTGGTAAGTTTGTATAAACATGAACAAATGTTGGTAAGTTTGTATAAACATAAACAAATGTTAGTAAGTTTGTATAAACATAAACAAATGTTGGTGAGTTTGTATAAACATAAACAAATGTTGGTAAGTTTGTATAAACATAAACAAATGTTGGTGAGTTTGTATAAACATAAACAAATGTTGGTAAGTTTGTATAAACATAAACAAATGTTAGTAAGTTTGTATAAACATGAACAAATGTTGGTACGTTTGTATAAACATAAACAAATGTTGGTAAGTTTGTATAAACATAAACAAATGTTGGTAAGTTTGTATAAACATGAACAAATGTTGGTAAGTTTGTATAAGCATAAACAAATGTTAGTAAGTTTGTATAAACATAAACAAATGTTGGTAAGTTTGTATAAACATAAACAAATGTTGGTGAGTTTGTATAAACATGAACAAATGTTGGTAAGTTTGTATAAACATAAACAAATGTTAGTAAGTTTGTATAAACATAAACAAATGTTGGTGAGTTTGTATAAACATAAACAAATGTTGGTAAGTTTGTATAAACATAAACAAATGTTGGTAAGTTTGTATAAACATAAACAAATGTTGGTAAGTTTGTATAAACATAAACAAATGTTGGTAAGTTTGTATAAACATAAACAAATGTTAGTAAGTTTGTATAAACATGAACAAATGTTGGTAAGTTTGTATAAACATAAACAAATGTTAGTAAGTTTGTATAAACATGAACAAATGTTGGTAAGTTTGTATAAACATAAACAAATGTTGGTAAGTTTGTATAAACATAAACAAATGTTGGTAAGTTTGTATAAGCATAAACAAATGTTGGTAAGTTTGTATAAACATAAAGTATATATATATGGAACTGCAGTAAAACTATTTGATTGGCAAAACACGTAATTACAAAGTACTGTAGTTTTACAAATTACAAAAACAATGACAAAATACAGCAACGTTTCGACCAACAAGGCCTTTATCAAGCAAACGAACAAACAGGAGTGACAAATTAAAATGAAACACAAATGGACGACCAAATACAAACGTATCTAAGGAAAATCTGGAATAAAAACGAATAACGAAATAAATGTAACACAAAAACACACATAAAAACTAGAAATAGAAAGGAAAAGAAACAATGAAACATCTAGTAAATATATAACTTGAAAACATGCAACATATACCCATATAGATTACAAAGCATGGGAAGAGAAAGTACTAAGAAGCATAAGAATGGAATATAACATGAATACATGCAACATATACCCATATAGATTACAAAGCATGGGAAGAGAAAGTACTAAGAAGCATAAGAATGTAATACGTTGAGCCCGCGTGGTCGCAAGGTACCATACAAAGAAATCAACCGATTCTCCAGAGCAAATCGACTGCGATCATCCGAGGAACATGATCGGATGGCTGTGGCCTGGACATCGTGAGCACCTAAATGGCCAGTATCATTGAAATGGGTGGCTACAGGGTCACAGAGCATTGGCGTATGTCGCGTAAGTGTTGGGCGAATCGGTCACTGAGCCTCTTGCCTGTCTCGCCGATATAAGCCTTGTTACACCGCTTACAGATAATGGCATAGATAAGATTACGGGACTCGCATGTGAACCCATCGTCAATAAGAAACGTGCCTAAAGGAAAGATACAGTACGCGTCTGTATCACATAAGCACACGTGTTGCAACGCCGACGGCCACACTGGACAGTGCCAAAATGAGTCTGGATATTGGACTTAAGGCGACTGTGTACCAACATATCCTTAAGACTTCTGTCCCGTCTGTAAGACACCAAAGGATAGTTGGGGAAGACAGAACGGGTCTCAGGATCTGATCTAAGGAGAGACAGATGACGGAATAAAACATTTTTCACCAGGGAACTATGGGGGTGGTAAGTTAAGATAAGTTTTACTCTGTCAGAGTTAGTAGTCCTATGCTGGCTGGTAAGGGCCTGCTGGCGAGTGATTTTCTGAACTCGATGCATAGCCGAGACAAGCACCCTCTCCGGGTATAGGCGCCTACGAAAGAAATCAAGCATCTCGCGAGCTCTCTCAAGAAAATCATCGTCCTCACTACAAAGGCGACGAAGGCGTAAGAGCTGCGAGAATGGCAAAGAGTCACGACAAGCCCGGGGATGGGAAGAAGTATAGAGGAGAAAACTATGTGCATCAGTAGGCTTATAATATACTGATGTAGTGATAGCGGATAGGCGTAAGGTGATAGTAATGTCAAGAAAGTTGACACAAGTAGTGGAGATGTGAGAAGTAAAACGAATAGAAGGGTTGAAAACATTAATGAAATTAATGAAGCGTGACAAATCGGCTTCAGGCATATCAGTGATGCCAATACAGTCATCAATGTATCTGTGATAGACAGACGGAAGGGGGCCATCATATGTAGTCCATACTAGGTGTTCAAGATAAACATAAACAAATGTTGGTAAGTTTGTATAAACATAAACAAATGTTGGTAAGTTTGTATAAACATAAACAAATGTTGGTAAGTTTGTATAAACATGAACAAATGTTGGTAAGTTTGTATAAACATAAACAAATGTTGGTAAGTTTGTATAAACATAAACAAATGTTGGTAAGTTTGTATAAACATAAACAAATGTTGGTAAGTTTGTATAAACATAAACAAATGACCTACAATTAGCAAACTGAAATAGTTATGAAGAAGAACTGTATTGACAGAAATCAAGGTAACAATACAATTTTTGGAAGACATAAAGAAATCTGATCTGATTAATGCAACTAATAAGACTTGTGTGGCATTCTCTAATGTCATCTTTTACATGTCGCGTTAGAAGGTGAGTGAGTTATTGAGAAATGAAATCACACTAGACGTTGAGTGAGTTATTGAGAAATGGAATCACACTAGACGTTGAGTGGGCTATTGAGAAATGAAATCACACTAGACGTTGAGTGAGTTATTGAGAAATGAAATCACACTAGACGTTGAGTGAGTCATTGAGAAATGAAATCACACTAGACGTTGAGTGGGCTATTGAGAAATGAAATCACACTAGACGTTGAGTGAGTTATTGAGAAATGGAATCACACTAGACGTTGAGTGGGCTATTGAGAAATGGAATCACACTAGACGTTGAGTGGGCTATTGAGAAATGAAATCACACTAGACGTTAGATTTCTATGAAACAGTGCAAGGCTCGTGAAGTGACAATTGTGATGGGTGACTTCAATGCTAAGGTAGGCTCTGAAAAGGTAGACGAGACAACTGGAGGATGTGGCCTAGGAGATAAAAACAATAGGGGGAACACACTTATAGAATGGGCAACAATAAACAACAGGATAATTGGCAACACTTGGTTTAAACATCATCCGAGAAGACTATGGACATGGAGAAGTCCAGATAACAACACACACAATCAAATTGACTATATTATGATAAATAAACGATTTCGAAATGGACTGCCAAATTTAAAAACAAGACCAGGCGCAGATTGCGACAGTGACCATACACTACTGATAGGAAAAGTAAGAATAAAACTGAAGAAGATAAAGAGGGGCACAAGAAACATCATATCGAACTCCTCAACACTCAAGACTGACACAAAAGAAGATAAAGAGGGGCACAAGAAACATCATATCGAACTCCTCAACACTCAATACTGACGCAAATGCGAAAGACTCATTTAAACGCATTATACAAAACAGACCTAACGCTATGGAAAACATTGAAACAATATAAGAAAAATGGCAAATGCTTAAATAATCAATCCAATAAACGTCAAAGGAACTAACCCACACAACATGTCAACGGATCAAAAAGAAATGGATGACGGAAGACATTCTGGAATTAATGGAAAATAGAAGGAAAAACAAACAGAATAAAGCAGAATATGGCCGAATCAATAAAGAGATAAGACAAAACTGTAAATCAGCAAAAGAAGAGTGGCTTAATGAAAAATGCAAACAGATCGAAACAGGACACACAGAAGACCCCAAATCAATATACGAAAACGTAGACAACTTACTTGGCAGACGTAAACGCACAACTACTGGATGTTTAAAATCAAAACAGGGAAATATCCTGATGGAAACAGACAAGAAAATAGAAAGATGGACAGAATATATTAAGGACTTATACAGTGATAACAGACAAGAAATAAACATCAATTACAACCATGAAGGACCACAAATACTTCCATCAGAAGTTATCAACGCCATAAGACACACGAAAAAGGCAAAACCCCAGGACCAGACAATATAACAACAGAGGAAATAGAAGCAACAGGCGAATTGGGCATAGGCGTTTTAACAAAATTATTCAATGACATCTACAACACCGGATATGTACCCAAAGATTTACGACAATCCATTTTTATAGCACTACCAAAGAAAACAGGAACGATAGAATGCGAAGAACACCGCACAATCAACCTCATGAGTCACGTAACAAAACTACTTTTCAGCATTATTATGAGAAGGGTACGAAACAAAATAAGACCAGAAGTTAAGGAAGAACAATGTGGCTTTGTTGAACGCAGAGGAACAAACAACGCAATATATACAATAAGAACAATAATGGAAAGATCAATAGAAATGAAGTTGGACTTATACCTATGTTTCATAGACGGTACTAGTCTTTTATACAACCCCAAACAAGCGGATGTGGCTATTTTTAGATCTGTCGTGACGCGTCGGTGGAGGTCGTTGGATGGTCCATTTTAGGGCAGGTAAACCAGTTACAAATTTGGTAGCAATTGCGGTTATTTTTAGATATGTCGATCAATTTAGCTTGTATTCGTTAGTAGCTAGTATTCGTTAGTATTGTATTCGACATTACTATTCGCCGTTATAAGCGTTTTCCGGTCAGGCATTATCCATTCTAGTATTTGCGCCAGTTTCAATTGTTCAAGGCAAGAACTGTCAATCCATATATTGCAAGCACTGTCAATTATTTGCACTATTAGAATTTAACAATTTATTAACAATTTAACATATTATTGTATATCATGAATTTCATTGCACTATCAGCCCTGACTGAAGACAAGGCAAGGTGCGTTGCTTTTCTTCAGACACATGGGGTGTTGCATACTGGTAGGGTGTGTCTTCAAATAACCATGATATGACGTTATCTTTAGGCAAGAAGAATGGCTGTGTGTTGATCGCTGGCGGTGCCGGAGAACCACTTGTCGGCAAGATATACCTCTCAGGACTGGAACTTGGTTACAAAGTTCCCGTCTAACATATAGGCAGATAATTCTATTTATATACTGTTGGTGTAACAAATTGGCAAATATAAAATATTGTCAGGAGCTAGACATGTCGAAAAGTTCTACTATTGATTGGTCTAATTACCTCCGGGAGGTATGCGCCAATAAACTCCTTCTAAACCCTGCTGTAATAGGAGGGCCAAATACCATTGATGAGAGCCTATTCACTAGGCGAAAAAATCACGTAGGAGAACTTTTCCCTCAGTGGGTATTTGGTGGTATATGTAGTGAGACCAGAGAATGCTTCATGTTCTGTGTTGCCGATAGAACAGCAGCAACTCTGCTACCAATCATTCAGGCACACATTAGTCCTGGTACTACTATTGTATCCGACCAATGGCGTGCCTATAACGGAGTGGCAAATATTGTTGGATATGATCATCTGACAGTTAACCACTCCAGGAACTTTGTTGATCCAATCAGTGCACATACACAGCACATTGAACGTCTGTGGAGATCAGCAAAGGAGGAAAACAAGAGGCGCAATGGGACTCGCAGGCATCTGCTAGAGTCCTACTTGTGTGAATTTATGTGGCGACGGCGTATTTATCCGCAGGTATTGACGCCTTCAACGCCATTCTTGGCGACGTTGTTGCTTTTTGGCCTCCAGAATGAACACATGCCACATATGCAAGCTCCAGTTAACTCATATCCATAATGAACACACGCCTTCTCGACTCACACCACCCAGGTCCTTTTCAGGGCCATCGTCACACCACCCAGGTCCTTTTCAGGGCCATCGTCAAATATCTCAATTAACATCCTACGTGCACAAGAGTTAATTAGTTGCACTTATTAATTTACTAACCATTCTGTTTACTCCAATTTCATTAACTACACTTTCCTGCAGGTTACGATCTCCTTCTTCGTAGATTGGTGCACATTTGCTTACTTGATGATAGCAAACTTGTGGCGTGAAGATTTCCTAGAGCGTCATTTGCAAACAGAAGTGTTCAACCTGGGCCTTGCTAAGAGCATTCATCAGGCTAGTGTTCTGATCAAACATAGACCCATCAGGTTTGCGTGTTTTTATTACAGCCCGCACCTCTAAAGAGAAATTTTGAGAATCCAGGTTTGGATTCTTTTCTCTCTCTTGTCTTTTAACCCGGATTGGGGCATAGGACAACCAACTCATGCCAAGTTTTCTTCAACTGTGCATAAATTCTGCCTGTTCATCTCTTAGTACTTCATTTGTAGCTTTCTTGAGTCTCTCTAGGATGTTGTGATTTGTGAAAGTACTAGCTAACCCTGTTTTGCTCGTGATATAAGTTACAGCTTGTTGCCTCGTTTCTGCAAGATCCATATCCCTGGAATGAGAAAGGAATGCACTCCAGACGAACAGCATTGAGCACCAGCTTCTGCTTTCCAAAATCATTTCCTGCTCTGATAGTGGCAATTCCGTTAACTATAGGTGCATTATAAGTCCACTACCCGTGCAAATTTCTTACGATTTGTTTGTATTTATGTAGCTTTTCCCAGCATCCAGGAGAGGCTTGCGAAGGTATTTACTCTGGGATTCTGCTAGTCTGTTTTGCGGTTAGATCTTGTATAATATAACTACTCTTGCACTACTACATGTACTTAACCATTCAGGATCCTCTGTCTGTTTCCAGGGTCACATGTACTTCTTCAATGATCCAGCTACCCAAGATCCAATAATTATTGTAAATCTGCAGTAGCTTTATTTTTGCTGCAGTTCCCAAGTTCTTGATCATCTCATTGGATACACCATCAACTCCTGGTGATTTTCTCCATTTTTATTTGGATATCGCCAGTTCTTTAAATGTGATTGGGGTCTTAATAACTTCAGGTATGGTTTCATCTTGCTCTACATTTTGCTTTTTCTCACGAATCTCACTGTTTCATTGAGCTAATTTCAATATTACTGTCTTTAGCAAAGGAGTCTGCAAAATGATCAGCTGCCTGTTTTCCTGTGAGGATGTTTCCATCTTTGTTCAATGCAATCTTTGGATTTCTCCCTGTACCTTCATCATTAAGTTGTTTTACCAGCTTCCACAGTTTCCTGGTATCTCTTTCAAAGTTTAAGGACTCTTTAAAGTTTTTTCCTTCCAGCTCCTCTGCCTGGCCTGCAGCTTGTCCCTTTGAAATATAGCCTTGGCATGCTGATATTTGTTGTGGTGTTCTTGGCACGGAGTGGTCTCTGCCTGCTTTCGTGAAATTTCTACATTATTGTGCAGTAGTTCCAATTCACTGCTCCAGTAAGGTGCACAGGGCGAGCACCATATCTTTTCAAATACATATTCATTATGCGTTAGTGCGTGGCAACCTGATTGCTACAGTGCGCCTCTTGGCTGGTTGCCTCCGACTTCAGCACTCTTATTGCTAGAGAAGACTGTAGTCTAACTCGAGGAATAGAAAAGTTGTAGGAGATAAGACAAGAAAAAAGGGCTGCCATTTAACCCATAGTTGGGGGTTGGGTTGGTTGCAGCCAGAGCATTTACCACTCGCCGGTGGGTTCTGCGATGTCACCTTATGAGGCCCCATCCTGCTCCCCACCTTTTGGTCTGGCCTTTGACCTTTAGTCTCTTCGGCTTGGTTAGACCTGCCAGGAGTTAGACTCCCGCGACATAGCCTGAAGGATTACCAAGGCACGCAAACCCTCCAACCACGGTAAGGTAGGCTAATCTGGAGGAGGTTCGGATCTAAAATGGTGCTCCGATCTATTCTTGTAAGGTGGTTGATGTTATCATTAAGGTTAGGGCTGGCCATATGGCTGTACACCTCTCTTCCCGTGTCTCCCATTGCCCATCTTTTCAGCCAAATTTCTTTATTTGTTGCCATTAGAATTTGCTTTGCTGTATGGAGAGTTGTTGCTGTGATTGGTTGTTCCTGTGTTGATCCTTTCTTGGCTAGCCTATCTGCTTTATCATTTCCAGGTGTGTTTGAATGTCCAGGGATCCACTGCATAGTTATTTTGATGTAATGTCTGTCAATATCTAAGGCTATCTGGGATATAGTTCAGATTTACAATGTCCACCTTCTTCTAGAGCTTGAAAGGCAGACATTGAATCTGTGAAAATAATTGTTTTGTGCCTTGGATGGAAAGGCATTGAAAACAGTCTTCATGTGGTAGAAAGCAGCTTCTATCACAAGAATTTTTCAGCCTCATAATTGGAGCATATCTCCCCACATGCACCAAACAGCTCTTCAGATGATCGGTCTGGGTATTGTATATATACTCCGTAACCTGCTTTGATTGTGGCTTTAAATACAGATCCATCAATATAGACATGTACCCATTCTTGGGGATAGGCATCAATGGTTCTTTGAGATGCTATCATAAGGCTGAATGGGTCGGAGCGTTTAGTTGCTTCATCTATCAATTTTGTTCTAATTTCAGGTGTATTCAAGAGTGTATGTGGTGGTAAGTTTGCTATTACTCTGCAGCTGCTGTCTTGTTTCTGGAAGGTGGTATCTGTCTTTGATTTCCCTGATGTGGTGGAGGATTGACTTTTGTTTAATTCTGTTTCTCTGTTTCCACTTCTCGACAAGTAGTTTATTGGGGTGATCTTGATTCATTCTTTTGCTCCTTTCATAAGCTTCAACAGCAGCTTTGTCCCTACGCAACCCAAGAGGTTCCACATTTGTGTGTATTTCACATGCGGTGGTTGGTGTTGACCTCATTGCTGTAATCTTCTTAATGCTTTGTTCTTTACATTCACAACATGCTTCTTCAGGTTGAGTTGGCGGTCAAGTGTTACTCCAAGATATGTGGGGTGTTGTTCTCTTAGCAGTTTGTGTGGTACTGTCAAATTAATATACTTGGTACTGACAGGCCATGTCTCATATTCCAGGAATACCACAGGTTGTTCCCTGAGCTCACCATACTTGGGGATTGTTTGTTCTTTGAATTTTGAGTAACAAATACTAGTTCCGCCAGTCTACTTAATTTGATGTATACTTTTATAGGCATCATCAAGGTGCGTATTCTTTATAGGACGTTGCTCTCTGATTAGTTCTGGCCACTTAACCATGATGATCTCTGGTGGGCCCTGAGCCCGATACCAGGCTGTTCCAGCTCCCGCCTTCAAAGCCGTTCTTGACATTGTCAATCTTCCGCCTTTTCTGCCGGCAGCCTTGTGTACTGTAGAGGAGAGACTTCCTTCGACTTTTATAGGCATCACTGGTTATTACAATTTATGGTCAGAAATTGATAGTCAATAACATTGATTAGACAGAATTGCAATATTTTTTTCTCATCAGGTCGTGTCAAGAGGAAGAATGCCAAGAAGGGTCATGATGAAGATTCAGAGGACTAAACATCAAATAGCTTATCCTGAGATTTTGTTTTCTCACTTTGTTCTTGACTAAACATTGACTGCAATTCTCCATTAAAAATGTATTCCTGAGCTATATATTGTGTTATGTCATTGTAATGTGTGGTTGCTTGTATTTAAGAGTTTGATTGAATACATTTGTATAACTTATCTGCGTTAATCTGATATTTTTTAAGAAATATCTCAATTGAAATCTACAACATGTCTGGTGACACAGATGTTCTATGACGCTACCAATACCAAAAACATCTTCATGTCAGCAGCCAGCAAACTAATACCACAGAAGAAGAAACATAAGAAATCGCCTTCTCGTTCGCTGATGTTCAATATCTACACAATGAGTCCAATTCTATGGATGTATGTTAAACCAAACAATACCCCTAACAGATACACCCACCTTCCTTGGAATTACCCTTGACAGCAGACTTACCTGGAGGCCATACATAGATAAGATTCAAAGAAAAGCCATACAAAGACTTTCTGTATTGAAGAAACTAGCTGGCACGTCCTGGGCTGCAAACTCAAAAATATTAAAACAAGTCTAAATTGGATCAGTCAGGTCCATCATGGAATATGGCTCCTGCTTTTGAAGATGGCAATTAGAAGATGAGGTGAGTGCGAAAGAATGCTGACAGCAAGCCAAAAATATTTGGAATGAAACATGCACAGAGGTATTAGGAAAGAAGGAGCGAAATCATAAGGCATGGATAACTCCAGAAACTCTCAGGAAATAGAAGAAAGGAAAAAGAGGAAAGCAGATTTAAATAATAGCAAAACTAGAACTGCCATAGCCCAGGAAAAGTACACATAAGCTAGCAAGAAAGTAAAGAAACAAATAAAGTTAGATAAAAGACAATACGTAGAAGATCTAGCAAGAGAAGCAGAGGTAGCCGCAGAAAAAGTAAACCTTAGGGATCTTTACATCACTAGAAAGCTAGCAGGAAAATACAGTCCATCAAATGGGTTGATCAAAAATAGTAGCGGGAAACTATCACTAATGTTAGAGACCAAATGGAAAGATGGATGGAATACTTCAAGGAACTCCTGAACAGACCAGCACCTACGGACCCCTCAGATATCCAACCGGCAGAAATTGACTTGGACATCAATTGTGAGAAACCATCCAAGGAGGAGATTAGTAAAGCCATTAAACTTTTAAAAGATGGGAAAGCGGCCGGTCCAGATGGTATTCCAGTGGAGGCAGTTAAAGCCAACATAAACACATCCACAGAAATACTGTATAAATTATTTAGCAGAATCTGGGAGACCGAAGAAATACCAGCAAACTGGAGAGGATACCTGGTGAAGTTACCAAAGAAAGGGGACCTTCAGAAGTGTGAAAACTATAGGGAATAATGCTGTTGTCAGTACCTGGGAAAATACTAAGCAGAGTCATCCTGGAGAAACTGAGAGATGAACAGGCAGGCTTCCGACCAAATAGATCCTGTGCTGACCAAATAGCCACATTACGCATAATAATAGAGCAAAGTATTGAATGGAAATCCCCACTTTATATCGGATTTGTGGATTATGAGAAGGCTTTTAACAGTATTGATAGGGAAACCCTTTGTAAATTAATGAGGCATTATGGAATCCCACAGAAAATTATTAACCTAATAAAAGCAACATATACAGATATGAAATGTAGAGTTCTTCATGAAGGTAAACTAACAGATACTTTTGGAATAGAAACAGGAGTGCGTCAGTGATGTCTTCTATCACCTTTGTTGTTCTTACTGACAATAGACTGGATTATGAAGACCACAGTAACTAACACCAGAAATGGAATCCAATGGACTCTGACAGAACAACTAGATGATCTGGACTTCGCTGATGATATAGCCCTTCTGTCACATACACGAAATCAGATGCAGGATAAGCTAAACACATTGAATCAAAGGTCCCAGCAAATAGGGCTGAACATTCATAAGGGAAAGACAAAGATATTGAGAATTAACCAAGCAAACGACAACTCGATCTCCTGGGGAAATCCACTTCAAGAGGTAGAATCATACACATATTTGGGCAGCAACGTAGACAAAGAGGGTGGAACAGATAGAGATGTTAAAATAAGAATACAGAAGGCAAGAGGAGCTTTCATTGCACTGGGAAACATTTGGAAGTCCAAAGAAATCAAATCTAGAACAAAAATTCGGATATTTAACTCCAATGTTAATGTAGTTCTACTGTATGGGTCAGAAACATGGAGAACAACTAAAACAATAGCGCATAAATTGCAAACATTCAACAACTGGTGTCTGCGCAGAATAGAGGGAATAAGATGGTATGATAGTGTCACAAATGAGGAACTTATGGAGAGAACAAAACAGATTCCAGTGAACGAACAGGTTAAAAAAGACGCTGGATAGGACACACTTTGCAAAAACCGGAGGGAAATAAAACAAGAAGGGTCCTTGCCTGGAACCCGCAGGGACAGCGAAAGAAGGGAGGCCGAGAAATACTTGGAGACGGAGATCAACAATATAAAGAAGAGCTGGAGGGAGCTGCAGGAGATAGCTAGAGATAGGAAGACTTGGTATGAGTTGGTTGAGGGCCTATGCCCCAACCCGGGGTAAAAGGCAAAGAGAGAGAGAGAGAAGAGCCTGCGTTTTTACTGGCGGGGGCAGGGCAGAGGAATTTGAGGGACACTTGACGGAATCCGTTGAGATAAGAACGGGGATGTCATTTCTGTTCTTGCTATTCCTAATGATTGGCTTCACAGCTATCTGAGATCCTCGCCTAAACCTGGAAAACATCTCACAGGCATAAATGGATATAGAATTATTACCTTGCAAAACACTGTCGGCAAACTGCTTGTAAATTCATAGCCCGTAGAGTTTCAAATATGATGGAAACAAATGGTCTTTTCCCCTCCACTTTCGGCGGCTATCGTAAAGGAAAGGACACATGGTGCAATGCAGCGGTTTTTGCGTATGAGGGGTTTCAGATGGCGATACCTAGGAAAGCTCACCCTAGTAAATCAAAATCTGGCTGAAACCGGACGGGCGGGCCTAGTCACCATGGGCACACAATCGTCCCGACGTAGATCACCCCGTTCTTGCCATTGGACCAATTATACATCAAAATAAGAATGATCAAATTGGTCGTGAAGAATGAACGAAAGAAGAAGAATATGGCGACAGAAACGGCTGCAGCCGCCATTGACTTGCAGGACGCATATAACAATGTCTCTTACACCTTACTTATGCAGTTATTGATGAATATGCAGGTGGAATCAAGCTTGGCAAGTGGCTTGCTGCTGCCCTTTTTGAGCGCACGTTATCAATGTGTTGTGGTTCATGATCATCACAACCACAAGTCCTAATGAGTCTTCCTCAGGGATCACCACTCTCGCCAGTCCTGTTCAATGTATACACCGTCGGGGTAACCAGCACACAAAGGGTCGGAGTTGGCAGAACAATGTCGTACGCCGATGATATTCTGGTGTATCGCATGGGCAAGGACAGAAATGAGATCGCATCTGCCATACAGTGTGAACTGAATAGGATTGATGACTGGTGCAAGGAATTCGAAACGAATGTGAACCCAGCAAAGGCCTCTCTGACATGGTTCTCTCTTAACACTCACATAGTAAAGAGACCTACCCCAGTTGTCAACATGTGTAGCAAAGACATTGACAGAAGCGAAACATTAAAATATCTTGGAATACCAGTTGACAGAAATCTGTCATTTAAGAGTCATGTAGAGAACGTAATCCTAAAGGCAAGTAAAGGGCTAACCGCTCTCAAAGTTATGGCGGAGGCGGATAATGAACACTGCCTGCTATTTTTTTCTTTATCAGGGACTACTGCTGAACGTAGTGGACTATGGCCTTGGTCTTTTGGAAGTAAGCAGAACATCACGTTATAAGTTAGACAGGATCCAAAATGAAGCGATGAGGCTTATAATTTTTTGCACACGTGACACTTCTTGTGAGGCAATGCGCTATGTCCTTGGATTGCCAACGATGACCATGAGACACAAAGTCGCACAGGAAAAAGCTTATCTAAGAGTTTCTGCGGACACAAATCATCCTCTGCACAAATCCATAAATGAAAACAAGGGCAGGCGATTGAAGAGAGGCCGATCCTGTATGGCCGAGGCATAGGATGTTATTAAACAGTTGTCAGTACACTTGGACGCCGCTGTAGAGAATGGGTCCCGGACTTACTCATCACAACAAAACCGTCGCACACTTCATGTGGACTGCGGGGCTTTCGAGAAAATGACATTGAGCATGACTATGGAGATCACCGCTGCCTCCAGGGCTCTGTCATGGGTGGCTGAGCAACAGGTTACCCATACGATCATCATATCAGACTCGATGAATTTGCTTCAACTGATTGAATCTGGAAGTACGCGTGTGGAATGGGTTGACATCATTCGGAGATCACATCTCATAAAAATGACTTGGTGGTACATACCTGTACATGCTGGAGTGCCGGGTAAGGAGCGTACTGACTCTCTTGCAAACAATTCCCCGAGTCGAGCATGCAGAAGTATGGACAGAGCCGATATCATCGATGCGGTACGCTCTCAATTGTGTGACATGGGCGGGTCTCAGACACTGGAACGAGTGCGAGAATTAGGCGTTAAGTTTGAACATGCCAGACAGTGTCGTCTTCGTGGTAGAGAGAAGATATAGTAATCAACTTCTCATGGGTACTGTGAGCAAATGGACTTTGGGATAGCTGCTGCAACGGAGGACAGAGCAGGAATGGGAATGCCCAATGTGCCGTGATGTCGATCGCATAACATAACATTGGTATTGGTTACTAAACTGACGTCATTGTACTCCGGGCAGACCCCTAGGTGCTCAATCTCCCCAAACATATATCGAAGAGTATGCATGCTGAGGGTTCCCGTAGCTAGTTGATTAAACACACACCTAACTCTGCCTCTCAGGCATCCAGTTCTACTTGTACACCGGGTAACTCCAAACTGCCTAAATCGCTGGATCGATTAAACATATATTTCAGTGTCCTCATCCAACAGACAGTCGCGAAGTGACCGAAGAACACCCCCCAACAATCGTTGCTGTTGGTGCAAGCCTGCCCGCTCTCTCATTACCGAAACAAACACGCATGCCCAGGGCAGTATATCCACGTAAGCCTACTTGTATCGACTGAGAGTCAAATACAACAACGGCCCCAGTAAATGAAGTCGCAGAGAGCCAATGGAGGGCAGCAGTAACGGCCTCAATCTCCATCCTCATACCAGAAGTAGTTGCCTTGTACGCTCCACTTCGCTCTGCAACAACGCTAGAATGTATTAAAAATGAATTATTAGATATCAGAGTCGAAGAAGAAGATGTCGTAGAAGACGAAGGAACGTCATAATGAATGTATTAAAGAATGAAAACAACATAGAAAAAAGAATAGAAGATATCATATGAAATATTAGTTATCAGAGTCGAAGAAGAAGATATCGAAGAAGAAGAACAGAAGATATCGTAAAAGAAGAACGAATGTCATAACGAAAGGAAAAAGACGAAATTGAAAGAAAGCGGAAACTTTGTCATTTTCAGTATACCTCCTGTATTATCACACTGAAACCCCTATAAGCGCTAATGGAATAAACCGCGACACACGATAAACAGCAGACACACCCCCGGAAAACCCCGGAAGCCCGTCTCCCATTTGCTTGGGGTTGTATAAAAGACTAGAACCTCATAGACTACTCAAAAGCTTTCGATAAAGTAAAACATGGAGAAATAATCAGCATGTTAGAAAGTATAAATATTGATGGTAAAGATCTTAGACTGATCAAGAATTTGTACTGGCAACAAACCGCAGCCATTAGACTAGAAAGTAAGATTGGAATCTATCAGGCGATACAGTTAGGAGTACGGCAAGGGTGCGTACTCTCACCAGACCTATTCAACTTATATAGCGAAAACATCATGAGATCTATAGAAGAAAAGACAGGAATAGCAGTCGGTAAACAAAATATAAACAACCTAAGATACGCTGATGACACAATTCTCATGGCTACAAAAGAACAAGATCTACAAGACTTGATAGACATACTAGTGAGAGAAAGTGAAAAGAAAGGATTAAGCATGAATATAAAGAAAACAGAGGTTATAGTTGTCTCCAAGAAACAAGAAACACCAACATGTAATATCAAAATAAATAACACAACACTAAAACAAGTCCATCGATTCAAGTATCTGGGAACATTCCTAACATCAGATGGAAGATGTACAACAGAGATTAGAAGTAGAATAGCTCAAACTAAAGCAGCTTTTATGAAAATGAAGAACACAGTATGCGTGAACTCACTACCAATGACATTGCGAAAACGAGTACTCCAGTGCTATATTGAACCAATACTTATGTATGGCAGCGAATCATGGACAATGAACAAACAATCAATACGATCATTGGAAGCCACAGAGATGTAGTTTTACAGAAGAATGCTGAAAATTCAATGGACAGCGAAGAAAACAAATGAGGAGGTTTTAAATCTGGCCTGCACACAAAGAAACCTTATCAAAAGAATAAGAATCCGACAATCAAGGTTCTTCGGGCATATAATGCGAAGAGAAGGTTTAGAACATTGGGTGACTACAGCTAAAATTCAGGGAAGGAGAGATCGTGGAAGACAGAGGGAGAAGATGTTGGATGGCCTGACATCATGGTTCGACAAAATATCGACGTCAGAACTGATTACATGCACCAAGTAAAGAGAGTTGTGGAGAGACATGATCTCCTACGCCGGCAGGCACGGCACTTGATTGATTGATAGATGTCCAAACTTTTTCATCCCACCGCCCACTTTGCACGAAATAAACTGAGTAACGCCGCCCTCCCTTTCCCATAATAACAGTTTGTCAACGCCCCCCACCCCCATATATATATATATATATATATACATTCTCTATTTTCACTTTGACATAGAAAATTGATATATATTTATGTCATACATGGTCAATTTTCAAATGATTATATCTACATGAAATAAAAAATGGATGACAAAATGGATCGTGTAAGATGGGCATAAGACGAATTAAAATGCATAATTCAAATTTTTAATGAATATTCAGTCGTAAAATCACGAAAAATAACTCCCCCAAATGCTTCTGAAACCACTATCGCCCCTCACCCTCGGGGCTTCAGGCCCATTGGGGGCAATACTGCCCACTTTGGGAACCCACACAGCAAGACGATGAGTGACTTATTGAGAAATGGAATAACACTAGAAGTTGAGTGACTTATTGAGAAATGGAATAACACTAGAAGTTGAGTGACTTATTGAGAAATGGAATAACACTAGAAGTTGAGTGACTTATTGAGAAATGGAATAACACTAGAAGTTGAGTGACTTATTGAGAAATGGAATAACACTAGAAGTTGAGTGACTTATTGAGAAATGGAATAACACTAGAAGTTGAGTGACTTATTGAGAAATGGAATAACACTAGAAGTTGAGTGACTTATTGAGAAATGGAATAACACTAGAAGTTGAGTGACTTATTGAGAAATGGAATAACACTAGAAGTTGAGTGACTTATTGAGAAATGGAATAACACTAGAAGTTGAGTGAGTTATTGAGAAATGGAATAACACTAGAAGTTGAGTGACTTATTGAGAAATGGAATAACACTAGAAGTTGAGTGACTTATTGAGAAATGGAATAACACTAGAAGTTGAGTGACTTATTGAGAAATGGAATAACACTAGAAGTTGAGTGACTTATTGAGAAATGGAATAACACTAGAAGTTGAGTGAGTTATTGAGAAATGGAATAACACTAGAAGTTGAGTGAGTTATTGAGAAATGGAATAACACTAGAAGTTGAGTGAGTTATTGAGAAATGGAATAACACTAGAAGTTGAGTGAGTTATTGAGAAATGGAATAACACTAGAAGTTGAGTGAGTTATTGAGAAATGGAATAACACTAGAAGTTGAGTGACTTATTGAGAAATGGAATAACACTAGAAGTTGAGTGACTTATTGAGAAATGGAATAACACTAGAAGTTGAGTGACTTATTGAGAAATGGAATAACACTAGAAGTTGAGTGACTTATTGAGAAATGGAATAACACTAGAAGTTGAGTGACTTATTGAGAAATGGAATAACACTAGAAGTTGAGTGACTTATTGAGAAATGGAATAACACTAGAAGTTGAGTGACTTATTGAGAAATGGAATAACACTAGAAGTTGAGTGACTTATTGAGAAATGGAATAACACTAGAAGTTGAGTGAGTTATTGAGAAATGGAATAACACTAGAAGTTGAGTGACTTATTGAGAAATGGAATAACACTAGAAGTTGAGTGAGTTATTGAGAAATGGAATAACACTAGAAGTTGAGTGACTTATTGAGAAATGGAATAACACTAGAAGTTGAGTGAGTTAATGAGTAATGGACTATCTGAGACTGTCCAACACATATTTTACATATAGTGACGGTCCCATATACTTTACTTATAATATTTTTTTTTTTTTTTTTTGTCAGCCTGTCTTTGGGGAGATTTAAAACCTCTGACATGCTCATCATTGTTGCTGTCAAAGTCATCTGGGTACAGCTGCACGGACACGGAGCTTCAAAATTGCTGCCATACATGTCCTTTACTAAGTTCCAGCGCATCAACTGCAAATGCATTTACATCAACAAAACCACCCACATCCGCATCAACAGCAATGACACCCATAACAACATCAAGATCAGATACATCGACATCAATGAAACCAACAACACTAAAATCAACAACAAATATACTTATATCCGCATCAACAGTAAAGACATCCATATCAACAGTTACAATTTGTGATAAAAAAAAGATGCTCTATTGTGATGCCTCAGTGAAGAACACATCTGCTATCTGTGTATTATGTATTCTTATTGTTGTATATAACTGTATGATAAAATGGATGTCCAACTGATAAAGTAATGTTATATTTATTACAAGTCTTATCCAGGGGTTCTCAAATGGTTTACAGGGGAAAACAACAAGGTATTCTACAAATGTTTAGTTGAATTGTATTTCTCCTTTTTGGGGGGAGATGGGATGTACAATGGTGGTGCTATAATTCTAAGTGTTGTGCTGTAAAATCATGTAGGTTTGGTAGACTGTGCAGTTTGAGAACTCTTGGTCTGATCTATCTACACGCAAGTCTTGCACATACAGAACAGCGCGGTTTGTTTTGTTTTTATTTTTGCGTATGTAACAGATTTGAAATGATTGTAAATTCCAAAAACAAATCTACGAAAGCGTATTATGTCGGTTCTACAGTAGTAGTAAATAAACTGGAAGTTATCACTAAGCAACGTGGTTCCACATGTACAACAAAGTACAGTAGTAGTAAATAAACTGGAAGTTATCACTAAGCAACGTGGTTCCACATGTACAACAAAGTACAGTAGTAGTAAATAAACTGGAAGTTATCACTAAGCAACGTGATTCTACATGTACAACAAAGTACAGTAGTAGTAAATAAACTGGAAGTTGTCACTAAGCAACGTGGTTCCACATGTACAACAAAGTACAGTAGTAGTAAATAAACTGGAAGTTGTCACTAAGCAACGGGGTTCTACATGTACAACAAAGTACAGTAGTAGTAAATAAACTGGAAGTTGTCACTAAGCAACGGGGTTCTACGTGTACAACAAAGTACAGTAGTAGTAAATAAACTGGAAGTTGTCACTAAGCAACGGGGTTCTACGTGTACAACAAAGTACAGTAGTAGTAAATAAACTGGAAGTTGTCACTAAGCAACGGGGTTCTACAGGTACAACAAAGTACAGTAGTAGTAAATAAACTGGAAGTTATCACTAAGCAACGTGGTTCCACATGTACAACAAAGTACAGTAGTAGTAAATAAACTGGAAGTTGTCACTAAGCAACGTGATCAAAACAACAACTACTTCCAGTATAAAGAAAAAGGTTAAGGCGTGGCCAACGTAACTACTGGCCTCAGCGCGGACGGCAATATTGCCATGTGACATCACAGGCTGAGGCGGTGTATTCTCACAGACTAACTATTGTCCGTTACTATTGGGAAGCGCCGATCTAGACAATACATCTTGCAGATGTTAGAAACTTGTTGTTGGATGCATGTGTGTATTACAGAAGATGTTTTCTGATGAGTAGCTATAGTTGTTGCTCTCACATACTATTTTAGTTTAATTTTATACAGAATTCTTAGAGTAATTTATATATGATAACTTTTGTACTTACATTAGCTTATGGTAGTCTCTCTTCAGTTATCCATGAATAAGTAACCTACATGTTTGCACAACACCACATCTTGATTAGCACATAAACTAACATCACTTATCAGTAATCCACGAATTAGTCAGTCACAAGTTTGCACATCACCACAGCTTGATTAGCACGTAGTTACGTTGACCGCGGTTAAGGCCGTTACTACTCCCTTAAAGGGATCTCTGGGACTATTTACTGAGACCTATGTTGTGTTCCACGATTATTCCATGCTTACGAAGATCCAGGGTGACATGATACAGTATGAGTTGATGTAGTCTAACGAGGTTTCCAACCTGCAGAGACTTACATGGATCCATTGTACTGGACATGCGGGTATCTGTGGTAATGAGAGAATAGACAAGCTTGTATCAACAACAATGATTATTGGGATGTTGAAGATGGATATAAGACACATCCTTCGGTTTCTCAGCGACTGCCTGTTGGGTGAAAACGCTATGATTTATATTGAATATATTCAACGATTTAAGAAGTTTGTAATTGCACATTGTACAAGCAGAACTGGGTGCCTGAGTGGTAGAGTGAGGAGTGCGTTTTATCATATAATCTGGGGAACCATTCGCATGCATACACTTTGACATTTGCTGACAAAGGATCTTTCGCCTTTTAACCCTTTTCTATATGCAGTGGGAGAATGAGCACCTATGGATCTGCACAGATTGATATGATATCAATTCAGTAACCAATAATACGCACATACAGAACAAACAAAAACATGCACAAATGAAATCACGAAATCAATAGACAGCCCAAATATAATAATAATTCCTCTCGTACCGTTATACGTTACATAATGCCTACAAGTAATTTCCCCATACCTCTCTATTCTAGGCAACTTGCTCAATCTCCTCCATGGAACTGAAAGCGATATTTCTTGCCTTTCTCAGCAAAGTTCGTTTAATGTTCTCCTTAGGTCGTTATTTCTTTACATCCCACTTCAACGCCTGCTTTGATATTCTTTGATCATTTCTTCTCAAGGTGTGTCCAACATGTCTCCATCTTCTCCTTTTTATAACAGTTGTTACTAGCCCAAATATATCATGTACAAATTAAAGTTGTGCATTATTTTGTATATTTGATAAAACAAGCATACTTTTTTGTATTCCTCACGCTTGTTGTCTACTTTCGTAATATATATTCACAAATGAAATGCATTCACAAATGTCAAGACTGAGGACAAGTTTTTATTTTAATTTTAAAACTAAGTTTTTTATTGGATTCAGCGATTATTGGTGGGGATGACCCTGTCTAGTTCACGCTGTAGTGCAGATGAGATCACATCTCTGTCCTTGCCCATTCGATATACTAGAATATTATCGGCATAACACATAGTTCAGCCAAGTTCGAGCCTCTGTGCGCTGGTGACTCAGACAGTGTATACATTGAACAAGACAGACGAGAGTGCTGATCGCTGAGCAAGGCTCATTAGGACCTGTTGTGGTCTTGAAGCCCATGAATCCCAACGCATTAATAACGTGCGTTCAAAAAAGCGCAGCAACAATATACTTGACCAAGCCTGACTCCACCTGCATATCCATCAATAACTGCATAAGTAAGTTGTTAAGAGACATTATTATATACGTCCAGCATATCAATGGCAGCCTCTGCTGTTTCCATTCCCATCTGAAACACCTCATACGCGTCATGTGCAAAAACTGTTGCATTGCACCATGTGTCCTTTCCTGTACAACAACGGCCGAGAGTGGAGGGGTAAAGACCATTTGTTTACATTATATGTGAAATCTCCATGGATTATGAATTGTTCAAGCAGTTATGTCGACAGTGTTTTACAAGGAAATGACTATATATCCATTTGTGCAAGTGAGGTCTTTCCTGGGTTTAGGCAAGGGTTTCAGATAGCTGTGAAGCCAATCATCAGGAACTGCGCCAGTGTGGATACTCTTATTGAAAAGCTTGCATAATCCAGCAAGACCTTTGTCCTCCAGACATTTTGTGTGACTGTACCTAACACTATCACGTCCAGGTGCTGTATCAAGGCATGTCTTTATTATGGTTTGATAGTATCAACAGTAATACATTCTTTTTATATTCTATATCCTCGTCTATGACAGTTTGCATCTCATGTGTATGATGCAATATATGTTACATTCTTTTTTTCGCTCATCTGTGTCTTTCTTTTCTGTCTAGAGTATAAAGTTATGCAGGAGTGTCTCACCCCTCTCTTCATCCGACTTTAAAATTACCCCACTGTCCATAGTAAGATCATGCAATGAAAAAGGTCTCCACGTTCAGTTTCAACGCAAAATTTCTCCCATATGCATGCTGTACTTGGTTTCTCGTGCAATTTGCTTGAAATGTATAGCCAGACTATTCTTTCTTTCAGTCAGGGCTCTCGCACGATCCTCTGAGAGATTGAATGATTTTCGGACTTATTCATGTTATTGATACGTGTAGATCATATTACAACTTAGTTATTCATGTTATTGATAAGTGTAGATCATATTACAACTTAGTTATTCATGTTATTGATAAGTGTAGATCATATTACAACTTAGTTATTCATGTTATTGATAAGTGTAGATCATATTACAACTTAGTTATTCATGTTATTGATAAGTGTAGATCATATTACAACTTAGTTATTCATGTTATTGATAAGTGTAGATCATATTGCAACTTATTTATTCATGTTATTGATAAGTGTTGATCATATTGCAACTTAGTTATTCATGTTATTGATAAGTGTAGATCATATTGCAACTTAGTTATTCATGTTATTGATAAGTGTAGATCATATTGCAACTTATTTATTCATGTTATCGATAAGTGTAGATCATATTACAACTTAGTTATTCATGTTATCGATAAGTGTAGATCATATTACAACTTAGTTATTCATGTTATCGATAAGTGTAGATCATATTACAACTTAGTTATTCATGTTATCGATAAGTGTAGATCATATTACAACTTATTTATTCATGTTATTGATACGTGTAGATCATATAACAACTTAGTTATTCATGTTATCGATAAGTGTAGATAATATTATAACTTATTTACTTGTTCATCAAACATTGCTATCATTATATTTTTGTTCATTATTGTTATTACATATCTTCTGTGCTTTCACATTTTCAATTAAAATCGATCAAGTTTAAACTTTATTGAGAATTGACTTTGCCATAGCTGCCTCTTCTTCAAATACCATACCTATAATATATTACATTGAACATTCTTATACTTGTTGGTCCTGTCTTAGTTTGTACATCTTTTGTCTGTTAGAAGCAATGTGATTACTACTTGCTACCATACATGTACAACAAGATATCTTAAGCAGGGTCGAAGGTGCATGCATCCATCTGTTGCCGGGGCTCGCAAAGGAAGCACAGAATAGTAACACTATGACTTACAAGGCATGTCGTAAGAGGTGACAGAGGCATTGGCCTAGGAAAGCTACCCTAGTAAATAAAATAACGTCGCAGAAATCGTGTGTGCTAGTCTACTTGTATGTCTCTCAGGTCAACCCAACCGGCACCAGGAAAAGTACTGCGAAGTAAAGGCGGCCGGAGTGATGTTGACCACATCACACGTCGTGTGCCGATGGTCAATGATAAATAAGGGCCCTTATTACCCTTTATACCATGTGGTATAACACGGGTTCCTTTACTTCTTTTTAACGGACAACATAGGATTGGTCCCACTCATGCTACTCTTGCAGTGTTAAAGGAAGGGAGGGTGAACATGTATTATAGTAATGACTTACATTACGATAGAATGGTTGACCATGGAGAAGTTGCAGCTAACGAGTGATGTTATCAGTTATATGAGCACTATCATCATAGCACTCCGGACATGTTCCTATGTGCCCTTTTTTTTTTCTCTCTCTCTCTCTTTCGTCCGCTATCAACTCAGACGAAGTTTCATCTCTGAAACTGATTTTTGCGTGAAAATCCGTTTTCCAATTTCTTACAATGGCAGCAGCGGGCACATTGTAAATTACTTTACACTGGCAGCCGTGTGCTCAATGTACTCGTAATTAGTATTCCTCGCCATACAGGCAGATTTTCTCCGACTTCAGAGGTACTCATATTATCGTCCTGAGTAAGACCAGGGACTCGGGAAAAAATGCCGGACAGTAGGTTCGAACCCGAGCTATGAGTCGTCTCACAGCTAGCAGGCCGAGCTACTATCAACTACTCTAGGCAGTCCCCCTAGGTGCTCTAATCCCCGCCTAAATTATTCTCCAGTGGATACCAGCCCACTGTGGCGTACCAGGAAATGAGAGAGCAGATAGGCTGGCTAAGGATGGAACAAAACTTACACAACACAAACACCCAGTGTCACTACCAGAAATCAAGACACATATCAAGCGAAAATACAAAGAGGTATGGAGGCAACGAACCCACAGCAAACACCCACAAGATCCCATCAGCAGACTAAACAGAAAACATAACACAATCTTTCGCCTAAGAACAGGTCACTGCAGGCTCAACCACCACATGCACAGAATAAAGCCTGCTCAGACTGCAGTGTGCATGCCAGGCAGACACACAGACTCCAGAGCACATCCTGCAGTCATGTCCATCATACATAAACCAACGAAATAAAACATGGCCTCATGAACAAAGTTTACAGACCAAGCTATGGGGAACTCTCAAAGAACTCCAACTGACATGCAGCTTCATAGAGGCAACCCATCTCATGGTTTAGATGAGCATACAAAACCAAACGCAAAGGAGAAGTAATCCCCGCCTCAACACATCTAGCAGCGTCCAGCGACCCAACACGCTAGTTCGATGTTGATTAATTAATCCTTTTGCATATTTGGTATGTCGTTCTTTTCAGACTGTACCAATATCGACACTAATCTCTTTTAATCTGGTCAGCGACTGGAATTTACAACCCTGAAACTCCTGTTCTTCTTCTTCAGCGATCTCTGGTCATGCGCTTAATTTACTGTGGATCACAAACTGGGCAGTCAGCTTCAGGTCTGTCAGGTTTCCCAAAGCTTAGTTTTCAGGTCGACTGGGTGTGGCCACATTTTGCTTCTTAGCTCCCCCAGGAGAGGACAGTCTTGCGTGATATGCTCCGGTATTTATTCCGCCCGCTGACACTGGCAGGGAGCTGGTTTACTTATACCTAGTCTATATAAGTGTTTGCTGAGTCTGCAGTGTCCGGTGCGTAGTCGAAATATAATGACCTGGTCTGTCCTGCTTAGTTCTTTGAGGAAGTCTTTTCCATAATCGTATCCAGTGTTTGTCTTCCAGTCTACTGCAGATTTTCTTTTTACGTACGAGGTTTTGACCTCTTGAAAAGACAAACTCCTCTGTTCAGAAAGACTCACTCAATGCTTTAAGAATGTCCTTTCGGTCTATTGCGGTTCCCTCTGATATGGTAGCTATGCCAGCCAATCTATCAGCTTGTTCCTTACTTCTGCGTGCCCAAAGACAAAAATGAAGGTGATTTCTGTGAGCTAACAAGGGATGTCAAATAATGGAAGGTTCCAAGACACAGGGAATGAGATGTCTGGATTAGTAAACCAAAGCTGACCAAGACTCTACTCCATTTCCAAGTGATGACCCTCGTAACACACTGCATAACTGCAGTCTGGCTAAACAAGTTAGTTACTTGGGACTGGTATGAAGTTGATAACATGTTTTGTAAATCAAAGAATAAAGAAGGAAATGTAAGTTTGGACATGTATATCATATGCCAGTGGGAGCATTGGTTAGGACAGCTCCCAGGTGGAGAACGGATGGGAAGAGAAGGTGGGGACGTGCAAAGAAAACATGGAGAAGAACTGTGGAGAGAGTCGAAGAAGTGCAGACTGAAGTGAGAGATGGTTGGTAGAAAGGCAACAGAATGGCAACAGTGAAAGACTTATGTGTCAATCGGGACACGAAGAGGATATAGATAGAATAGAAACTATGTACATTATGTAATAACAATAGAAACTGGACTAAATAAGCTATAAAACAAAGAACTCTACGGCAATGACAACATTCTGATAATAGATCAATCACATGAGTCCTCAAAGTGGGATCCATAGAGAGATTTCAGTGTATTCACAAGATACCAAATAATATGTGTAAACATAGAGGAATATTGACAAGAGACATTATGAATTGATCATTAATTTCCTTCTTTATTCTTTGATTTACAAAACATGTTATCAACTTCATACCAGTCTCAAGTTATCTACAAAATATGGGCACAAAATGAACAAAGTGGAGAGAGTTTATTCTGAACAATGGACAAAGTAAGGTGGAAACAGTTTATTCTGAACAATGGACAAAGTAAGGTGGAAACAGTTTATTCTGAACAATGGGCATAGTAAGGTGGAAACAGTTTATTCTGAACAATGGACAAAGTAAAGTAGAAACAGTTTATTCTGAACAATGGACATAGTAAGGTGGAAACAGCTTATTCTGAACAATGGGCATAGTAAGGTGGAAACAGTTTATTCTGAACAATGGACAAAGTAAAGTAGAAACAGTTTATTCTGAACAATGGGCATAGTAAGGTGGAAACAGTTTATTCTGAACAATGGACAAAGTAAGGTGGAAACAGCTTATTCTGAACAATGGACATAGTAAGGTGGAAACAGCTTATTCTGAACAATGGACAAAGTAAGGTGGAAACAGTTTATTCTGAACAATGGACAAAGTAAGGTGGAAACAGTTTATTCTGAACAATGGGCATAGAATGAGTAAAGTGGAGAGAGTTTATTCTCAATGAAAGTCACAGAAAAGTGGAAAGTTTGTTCTGAAAGATGAACACAGAATGAGCAAAATGTAGAGAGTTTATTATTACTGCCCTAGAGGATAACACAAGCCATGACTGTCACTGCCTGCTTTGACAGTTAATATTCAAGGTGGAGAAGCATACGCATATCATGAAAGAATATAATACTCATTATAAAACAAATTAATGAATTATTTTGTTCTCACAGACAAAAAGAATATAAAAACAAAATATTGAATAAGATGGTACATGATTTTTTTTGTCCCGAGATATCTGTTTACACTCAAAGATCATGCAGAGTTTGAAAACTGCTGGTCCATTATTCAATCTCTCCAATGTGAAAGAAATTTTCTTTTAATATATATATATGGTTTTTAAAGAGCATAAAATCGAGGAACATTAAATATTTTGGACACATCAAACGACATGAGTGTCTAGAGAAGATAATCTTGGAGGGAATAGTGCCTGGACGAAGAACAAGACGAAAACCTAGAAGACGATAAGTGCAAGATGTCAATGGCGATCTGAGAATAACTGCTGTTGATGCTGGTCAACTTGGACAGAACAGAGAGTTTTCAGGACTGCTGTCATGGGAGCCAAGTTCTGGAAGGGACAAGCTACTTGATGAATGATAATATAGATATATACATATATATCTATTTAAAAGTCTGCAAGAAATAGAAAGAAAATGTAAATATATGAAAACATTGTCATCCCCGTTTCCCAAAAAAAGTCATGTTAATTGAATTAACATAATATATTGTATTCATCAAAATGACAACCATCATGTAACTTATGGGACCTAAATATACAATATGACACTTGAAGGATATAAACAGGCAATTTTGCCGAAATTTGGAAGTGCATGCCAGACATGCACCAGGGTCCAATGGGGTGCAATGTACTCACGTTATCATAACAAACCACAGAGCCAAAAAGTAATTAACTTGGTTGATAAGAACGAACAAACGCAAGCACACAAACTACCAACAAATTAGCTGGTAAGTTACACATAAATGTCGCTGTGTGTTGTCAGGGCCCAAGGAAGCAAAGAATAGTAATACTGCAACTTGTAAGGCATGTCGTAGAGCGACAAGGTAGAGGCCTAGGAAGCTACCATAGTAAATAAAAAGTGTTGCAGAAATCGGATGTGCTGGCCTACTTGTAGGCGCATAACTAGCACAATGTACAATCACTCTTAGGCTCAGATCACACACAAATCATACAGAGTGGTTAACAAGTGGTTGATATGGAGCGCTTGAAGAAGAAGTAACTTCCTCAACCTACATTTTCATACTGGCTAGTAGTTGCACCGTATACTTGGACTTGCTCTAAAATGACCCTGCCATGTGCACTAAGCAGGAAAACCCCAGCCTGACTTCTCACCACAATGCAGAGACTCAATGGTATCAACAACAAAACTATCCTCACTTGTGTTATTTGCTATCAAATGCTTAATTGCAAGTATAGCCTTGGTAAAAAACTGAATTCCACAAAAATGGATTGTCTACAAAAATTGTGCTGAAAAACAGACAACATTAGGAACAATTGCAGCACTATGTTTCATTAGAAATGCTGAAAGCGAAAAAGAGTGAGATTAAAGAGAGATATTATGTTGACATTTGGAATAGAAAGAAAAATATTGTCTTAACATTGCAAACAGAAAGAAATAAAAGAGAGAAAAAGAAAATATATCAACATTGAAAACAGAAAGAAATAAAAAGAGAAGAAAAAAAGAAAATATATTATATCAACATTGTGAACAGAAAGAGATGAGAGAGGAAAAAACAAGAAATGTTATCAAATATTTTCATTATTTTACAATAAACAATGCAATCCCCACCCCGGTTATATCTGATTTTAACAGATACCCATTTTAGTCTATTACTTTGCTGGTTTTCTGGATTACTGCTGTAAATAATCACTTGAGAAAACACTCACATAACAGATTCCTCATTAGACACCTAGTGTCACAAAACAGAAACAAAACTTCAACCAGACAATAATGAGCATAATCTTCATAGATATATATTACCACATGTATATATACTCATGTATAAGCCAGTGTTATCTTCCTGCAAAATAGGAAAAAGTTGACATCAGTTTTTCTGCAGGACTTGAAAAATTCAAAAAAAATATTTTCATATAAATAAATACAGGCATTGCATAAAAACAAATACAGATATCAGTATTTTTAATCAAACTGTTAGAAATAATAGAATATTATTTTCACTATGCCGCTTCTAGTGACAACTGTTATAAGAAAGAGAAGATGGAGATATGTTGGGCACACCTTGAGGAGAAATGATCAACAAATATCAAAGCAGGCATTGAAGTGGGATGCAAAGGGTTCAAGAAAGAGAGGTCGACCTAAAGAGACCCTGAAACAAACTTTGCTGAGAGAGGCAGGAAATATCGGTCTCAGTTCCATGGAGGAGATTGAGCGAGTTGCCCAGGATAGAGCGGTATGGAGAAATTACTTGCAGGCCCTATGTAACGTATACGATAGGAATTATTATTATTATTATATGCCGCTTCTGTTTGTTCCGATTCTTCAATAAATATATGAAAATGTCTAAAGTCTAATGATTGACTTCATTGCATTGGATTTTACCCCATATGGCTCAGTCCCTCTCCGCAGAAATGGCACAGTAGCTGCCAAGAGTATTGCACAAAGCACAAACTCCATAGCTCCTGCAACAATCCTAGGGCTCTCTGTGAAAAATGTACTTGCAAAATGAACAGCGCAGTCTGAATTAAAACCCACAACCTTCGAAACGCAAGACAACGGCTTAACCACAGAGACCCCTCCTAAACATATATACAAATATATAACCCTAATCTAGCTTCACGGAGCAAGACAACGGCTTAACCACAGAGACCCTCCTAAACATATATACAAATATATAACCCTAATCTAGCTTCAACGGAACGCAAGACAACGGCTTAACCACAGAGACCCCTCCTAAACATATATACAAATATATAACCCTAATCTAGCTTCAACGGAGCATAGAACAACGGCTTAACCACAGAGACCCTCCTAAACATATATCAAATATATAACCCTAATCTAGCTTCAATTTACTATGAAAATCGTGGCATATCCTTTTACAGAACGTTGCCATCAACCACAGTAAACGAGTAGTTGATTTTCCAGGCACCATGTATACGTTCAGTAGTTTGCCCTTGCTTTCTGAACACCAATTTACCATATGAGATGCATTTGACAAATAATAAAATTGTATTCAATTGAAAAATAAACCTGAATTAAAGTTGTATAGTGCTAACTTTAAACAAAATTAATTTGAAGAACTTTAAAAGGGACTTCAAATTGCATGATACTAAAAATTAATACTGTATTTTTTCCTTATGATTA
The DNA here is from genome assembly GCA_020796225.1 of Arion vulgaris. Classification (NCBI taxonomy): domain Eukaryota; kingdom Metazoa; phylum Mollusca; class Gastropoda; order Stylommatophora; family Arionidae; genus Arion; species Arion vulgaris. Next base: position 38,250,242 of record CM036764.1, read on the forward strand.
CTCATATGTTTATACAGCAAGATTTCTTATGATGAGCTTTATTGTTTAGAACTCTTAATTATTTCCATATAATAAAATTTCTCATTAATATTTAAAGAAAGAATAGAGCAATACTGTCTACCAGTGGCTACTATCTGATGTTTATTTTCTTTCCAGCACCCGAGTCACAGGCTAACAACAGACTATTGAAATACACATATATTATATGTGTATTGAATGTGGTGCTTTCAAATGGCTGGTCAAGCTAGGGTTGGCAGTGAGGATCAGCTCTCACTGTCTATAAAGTGTTCCCAAGGTGCTCATATCTCTATCACCTCTGAAACTGAACTCCAGTTCCTGGTCTTTTATTTCAGACCTGCCTTAGTAGACACAAGAAAGGGTAAATGGCAAGTAACTGGAGGCAGAAAACCAATAGCTTCAAGCAGATGGGGGTTTGTTAACTTTGATAAGTAACTCATCTGGGAGAAAGTAAACTCTGATTCAGACCTCTACTGCCTTGCGGCTTTACCCATTCGTAGGAAGGCTTGAGGAGAAAATCTTGGGATCAAATTCAGAACAGTAACAACTAAGGCAAAATGTCATTGTATTGTATAGCACTCTGACAACTCCAGAGACGTCACTGACGCCAAGCCTTATCTACTTTGTCATTTCCTTGAATTTGTCAGCAGCGGGGAGGAGTAGGAACACAGATACATCAACTACAGTTATCTTTCATATTATCATATCATCCAAATAACGCTTTGGAGAGGTTAGAACACAGAAAGCAACAGTTCTGCGTTACAAAAACGCATGTAGGCATGACTTGAAGGCACTTGACATGAATAAACAAGAAATGGAGGATTTTCGCCAGAGACAGGTCAATCTACAGATAGGTTCTAATAATGAGTTTGAGAATTGGCAAAACCAGACTAAGAAAACTTGTTGACATAAAAAGTACCAAGAGAAAGCAGACGCCAAGAGAAAGCAGGAATAAAACTCACCATATGAAATCCTTCATTTCTGGAGACTGACAGGATGCCATAATTGAATGTGGAGATTCAACCACCTCACTAGTAGAGATCAGAGCACAATTTGTTGTCCCTGAACCCATCACATACCACTCAATAATCTCATGAATAGAATTCAACAACAACACATTAAAGAGTGTGTGTTGTATACACATCATCATGACCATCACCTCTTCAGATATTAGATGTCAAAAACATTTTTCTTACACTAAGGCTAGATAAATGAATCCCATTACGTAGCATGATGTAACAAATTACAAACACATTTAGATACAGCTCCATGGCATTGGGTCAAAAGGTGATAACTGAAGTGTTACTGGATCATTGAAGACTAATATATAATACATCATATTTCATAATTATATATTATTGGCAGGCCAAATTCAACTTAGCAGTGAATGGTTCCAAGTCAACGCTGAGAAAGGTGGGGTGACTCTGACCGGACCTGGGTATTTTTTGTGTCAAAGAGATTAATAGGTAAAATTGCAAACCTGTCAGGCTATCTGCATGAAGACAACACTTCCACCATGTAAACATACAACAGAGCAATCACCTATTATCAGTTATATGAGGACAATCATCATAGCACTCCGGACATATCCATAGGTGCTCTGATCTCCGCCTCAATACATCCAGCAGCCCAACATGCCAGTTCAATGTTGATTATTTTGAATCTCTTTGCATATTTGGAATGTCATTCTTTTTGGGCTGTACCAATATCGACACCAATCTCTCTAAGTATGGTCAGCGAGGGGACTCGCAACACTGAAACTCCTCTGTTCGGAAAGACTCAATGCGTAAAGAATGTCGCCTGATTGCAATCACCTGTTTGCCATAACAATCTGATTACAACAAATAATGGAGTGACAAATGAAAAGATCTTGAAAGCAACATAACTGATATTGTACGGTGTTCTCTATAGATAACCTATACATTTTAAAGTAGAATTGATGCGACTAAGTAAGACCAAGTTCACATTTGTGATATTTATTTTAAGTCTAGATGTCATTAATTTTTTTGAGCTGGATTATATGGACAACATAAAAATGTTTATAGTTGCTTCAACATAAAAATATACATCTGGCTTATACATGAACAAATACATTTCTTATTTAATAATAATACACATGTTCTCTGTGAGCTAACAAAACATAGAACAAAATAAAAAACATGAATAAATTATTGTGAACTTAATGAAGTGATCACATTTCTTGTCCCAAATGTGAAAGTTGTTTCATAAACTGAGCAGCATTGACTAAATCACTACAACCATACACAATCTTTTTCTGCACTGTCGGTGTCGATTTTGCCTTAACATAGTCCATAAGGTTTTGAAACTCTATGTAATTTCCACCACCAACCACGAACACATAAGCTTCTTGAAATGGTGATTTACTGCGTGGTACAGATGAAGCATCTGTTCTCAAAAGCTTTGGATCAAAATATCGGTAGTCATCTGTGTCTGGTAGTGATTTTAACTCCATTAAAGAATCAACAATGCGTGTAGTTGGGAGATTGTGGCCTTTAACCACGAGATTTTTTACACCTTCCATAACAAACTGTGAACCCTTAGCAAGAAGACCTGAGAACATGCTGGTGGAACTGATGCCTCCTCCAGTGTACTGACTAGCTGGTGTTTGCAGCTTCGCATATGACTTCCATCGACGAACATACTGTATTGCTGAAATATCACAGTTGGCTGCTTGAAGAGCAACACAGTATTGATCAATTTCTGCTTCAGACATTGGAGGTCCACAAATCAATGCAATGATAAAAAGACGGACTTTATCTTCAGGCTTTCCTGCTTCTGGATCAGAAATGATGTCCATTAACGATTTGTTCAGAGTTGACTTACTCATCATTCTTTCTTCAGTTTCGAAATAGGTATCAAGTTTTCTTGCCTTTATCTGCTCTAGAAGGGCAGTGGCAACATTCATGTGCATATCTATCAGTCGCTTTTTCTCCAACAATTCAGGAAGTGAAGTGACAGCAGACGTAAGGCGAGCAGTGTTGTCAGACAGCATACTAATAGCTGTGTCATCTTCGCCTTCCAATCCAAGAGCTGCTTTCAGTTTCTTCACCTCTCCCTCTTCTTGCCTGTAAGCATTCAGCTCCTCCTGAACTGCTTCTGCAACCTCTGGAAATGGATGTCCCTTCTGAGACATCCAAAGTTTGTCACGGGATGACAAATCATAAGTCTTTTTTCTTGTTCTTTGTTTTCTAGATGGTGAAGTAGCATGAGGACCTTCGTCAATTACTTCCTCTACTTCTACTCGGTTTAGTTTTAGGTCCAAAACATCATGGCTTAACGCTTGATATGTCCAAGTATGATGCAGCATAGTGGCCAGGTCAAGGTTTCTGTCTAAAATAATCAGCAACGGCCTCTGGAAATTAAACTGACCAGGCACTCCATCAGTAGCAAACAAGCTATTTCTTGCATCTCTTAAATTTTCTCTGAGCTTTTTGTCAAGCTTCTCGGCTACCATTTCTGCTGCATTTCCTCTAGGTGAACGAATTATAGGAACTACAGAAAGTGTCACAAAAACAGAAAATAAGCTATCAACTATGGTATCCATGATCCATTCCATTTCAGTGTCCTTTACATCCCCCTTGTTAATAGCATAATATGAAATTGCATCTCTGTCTTGGTGACGCAGGGTAAATAGTTCATTTTCAAGGGAAATAAAGTTCAAATTCTGATCAAACACTTTGGATACTTGTTGAACTGTATTTGTTTGCAACGCAGCTTGTGCAAGGTCTTCTAATTTCTGCCTGGAGACAGTCGATATAAAATTAAGGTAATAAGATTCATACACCTGATTTTGAAAATCTCTACAGATACGCTGAACGTTATCATCTGTAGGCATCACAAAGTAAATAGCTGGCACGTCTGGAATTGAATCCCGATCAGAATGAAGACTCAAATGAAGAGTAACGCCCATATCTCTGAGCTCTTTAACTGTCAACAGAGGTGATATAATATCCTGTCCAAATCTGTCATAGACAAGGACCTTCCAACTAGGTTCAGCATGAGACGACTTTGTTATTTGCTGATTGAAATTCAGCATTCGTTTTAACGCATTAATTTGTTTCTCCTGTAATGATATCGCCATCTTTATTGCTTGTTGTACGGAGTACAGACAACAGCGACACACGTGGCACTTCCGGCAAAACAGAAAGTGGAACGAGACATTTTTACTTGTTGCAGTCGTCCCATTCGGGTCCAAACATGGTTGTAGTCGATCGATAACTAATAAACGAAATCATATCTTTCATGTCAGATCGTCAACGTATCTTTTAAGCATTTATATTGCACTAACTTGTGTAGACACTTTCAAAAACAACTAACAGGCTACGGTCACAGAATAAAAGAGGAAGTTCAGTCTTGTTTTCTCAAATCCTGTTTTGCATAAAAGTTTAATTTAAGCGTCACGATAAGAAGCGTTTTTAGAACGGGCTTTTGTGTGCGACTCATAAACATTGTCTTTTGTCGCCTCTGTTATCTCTGAAGTTCACCTTTTGCGTGGACGGATGTTTGTTTTGTATTCACTGTATTGGAGTAGCATTGCTCTTTGAGGCGCACTGTCTGTTGGTAATCTGCTTATGTGGCCGACCATTTAATTTGTTGTCTTGATGAATTTCAGTACTGGTGTTGTACTCACTTTTTTCCTGATGTATTTTTCCGGTCACTTATGTTATGTTATGTTATGCGATCGACGTCATGGCACATTGGGCATTCCCATTCGTGCTCTGTCCTCCGTTGCAGCAGCCATCCCAAAGTCCATTTGCTCACAGTACCCATGATAAGTTGATTACTATATCTTCTCTCTCTACCACGAAGACGACACTGTCTGGCATGTCCAAACTTAACGCCTAATTCTCGAACTCGTTCCAGTGTCTGAGACCCGCTCATGTCACACAATTGAGAGCGTACCGCATTGATGATATCGGCTCTGTCCATGCTTCTGCCCACTTGAGTCGGGGCACTGTTTGCAAGAGAGTCAGCACGCTCGTTACCCCGCACTCCAGCATGTCCAGGCGTGTACAGCCAAGTCATTTTCTTGAGATGTGATCTCCGAATGATGTCCACCCATTCCACACGCATACTTCCAGATTCAATCAGTTGAAGCATATGTCACTTGATACTTCCAGCATTCTGCGTATATACTTCATCTCTGTCGTGACTAGTTTTCTTCTATCATTTGATGTCAGCGTTCAGGTTTGGTACAGATAACAATTTTGGGAGAAATATTGTGTTGAACAACAGATCAGTTGTAAGTACAAAATTGATGTATGGACCCCGAGTACGCAAGAGCTAAATACATTTGCACATTAAAAATGAGAACAGTGATAGCAAAGTCGCTAGTGCACGTGCTTCATGCGCACGAGGTCTCAAGATCACATTCCCCTGTTGGAGTGGAATTGTTCCGTGCATAGCGGCTTTCAGGTCAACCCAAGCTCAGTTGGTTACCAGAGATTTATTTATTAGACCATCATCACTGCACTTCGGTGAGTAACCAGGTGTGCTCCGATCTCTTTCTTACATAGGAAGATCTCAGCGGCAGTGCACGAACTCCTTAGCACGAGCGATGGTCGCTGGTGTAATTTAGAAGATGGTGAAAATATTCTGTAGGAATTAAAATTTTTAATTTTGTTCATGAATGTTTGTCTAGGCAACGGCTGTTCAGCCTGCTATTCTCGATTTTGAGATGCTAAGGGATATTTTACGTGCCCAACTTGAACACAGAACCTACGTTTTATCGTCCGTCTCCGATAGGACTAGGACCTCGATCTCACCTACACTGAGATCAGGTATCTCTAAAAAATATACTGATGGCTATACGTGGGAGCGAACCGGTTACCTTTGAAAGCGAGAACCTAGCCTCTACGCCACAGAGACCCCAAAAATAGTATTGCATCGACCGGGAATCGAACCCGGGTAACCCGTGTGGCAGGCCAGTATTCTACCACTAGACCACCGATTAACAGTGGAACGCTGGAAACTAAAGGTTGCCAGCGTGTGTATTGCTGGACAATGAAAAAAACCTAAATTCAGTCAAAAACAATTTTCATGAACATAAGATTCTCGTCAGATGAGTAACGCGTGAAGACGTCACCATCGAGTGTCCTGTGTGTTTTTATTTTTTATTATAATTTTGTTTTATTATTATTAATGTATTAATAAATTATGTTTGCCAAGACAGTGTCATTACGAACGATGAACTCAAAGAAAGAACTAAGCAGATACCAGTGGAAAAAGAGCTAAGGAAGAGATGCTGGCGAGGGATATGACCAGAGCCAACTATAAATTTATATAGAGTTGGCTGTGATATGACACCCAATGAGAAGTTCGACCGTAAGCATTGCAATACAGGAACTGTTTTGGAGCCCGCAAGGAAAGGCCTAGAAATACATGAAGAAGAGAACTAGAAACTGATATTAAAAGGATAGGCACGACGTGGAGTGAATTGGAAGGGATGGCAAGAGAGAAGTAGGGCTGAAAGAATTATGTTGAAGAACTGTGCTCCTGTAAGGGAGTTGAAAGGTGAAGACAGCATCATTCTGACCAGCTTATATCGATTTCGAACTGTCACTTGTTCTTGTTACGGTTTATCGTTCGTCTTAGAGAGGATTAGGCACTATATCCCATGTTCAGTTTAATACCTGCATTCAAAATCAGTTGTTGTCAGAAATTCAGGACAAATACAAAACCTTTATTTAAGTAGTCTATGATAGGCTTACGTGGATCTAGTCCTGAGCATGCCGGTGTTTGCGGCAATGAAAGAGCAAACAATCTTGCATCAACAGCATTGATTGTTGGAGAGGGGAAATGGATACGGGGGATGTCCTTTGTCTCTTCACCACTGCTTGTTGAATGAAGACACTAAAATAGATGTTGAATAGATCCATCGATTTAAGAAGTTTATCGTTACCACTTGTACAAGCAGAACTGGATGCTTCAGAGTGTGTTAAACCAGCGAGCCACATGAACCATCAGTACAGTACGCATACATTTCGATTTCTGTTGGGGGAGAATGATCACCTAAATGGGGTCTACCCAGAAATCATGGAAATCGGTTCAGCAAACAATAAAAGCGATATTAGACGGAGATCTAATGATGTTCATTTAAATTAAGGGCAATACAAATTGTCTCCCTATGTTGATTCGATTTAACGGATTTTCGGCATTAATGAACATTTCTTCACTTTCGCCTAATCACTAGATCGAGTGTTTACTGTACATTTTCTTTTTCTTAACAATGGACAACAAAATGTATGCGGAAGTAGAAGAGTCTAAGACGGAAGTTGTTTTACGTCGAAGGAAGAAGTTACCCTAGTTCTTGATGTGTAGATATTTCTTACGTCTGTTACAATGTGCGACAAATTTGTTGTTAGCGCATATTTATAGACATTAGATCTGTTGTTAAGTTTATGCCAAGTTGAAGTGTACCCAACGGTAAGTAGTCTGATTGTCCAGTCTTATCGTAAAACGAGAGAATGTCTAGGATGAGAATCATTGATATAATATAATAATATTAATTAAGAATGTAAAAATTGTAAAATGTATTCATAATGTAATGAAATGATTTATTCATTTAAATGAATCATTGAATGTTTACAGGACAGTTGAGACAGTGTGTACATTACACTTACAACTTACACACTACTGACTACGTGTACAGTAGTACAGTACTGACGCAAGGGGTCAAGGAAACAAAATATATGGTATTATATTGTCAGGGGTATGATGTGATTGTGAAGATCTTGCGGGTGGTGGTGATTGCTCTCGGCAACACCCGTCTGCTCGGTCATTCATAGTCCTAGCGGCATTGTCATGAAAAGTGCATCCTCTTTGGAACTGTAAGTTCCCTGGACTAGCAACGACTCTCCTCACCCCACACCTGAAGACTGAAGAAGAGCCACATTCAGCCCACATCCTTCCCCAAGTGACCCTTGGGAAATAGATTGCACTAGCTTGCAGGCTAAACACTGCAGGAGCTTCCAGGCTAAACACAGAAGATCTAGAAGAGCATATAGTTCGAAAAAAATGACACCCTAGGTAGTCGGTACCATATCCTCTCAACACCATTAGCCATATCCCCACCACTCATCCAAACCACCGTCTACCTTGGTGAATCTATACCTAGGCTATGTGTTTAGGCATCTTAGGATACTTAGGCATCTTTAGGTAACCATACAAAAACATCTGGTTGAGTAATTCCTCCAATAGATGGGGACAATGTTTGGTACCATTCCATTCCCTATGATGACTTGTTAGAAGTGCACACCCCAGCTAAAAATTCAAAGTATGGTTATTCTTCACACCTTTAATGTTTACAGACAGTATTATTAAGTACATGAACAGGAAAGAAGACTAACTTTCCCCACCAAAAATGGAACATGCCAACCCTAACAGGCATGGATACACAGCAAAAATGTAAATAGGACTACTGATAGATGGCTCATCTATCTGGTACAGTACAATTGAACATTACCGTAACCGGCCAAACTAAAAATAATAAAATCAAAATTATGCAGTGAATCAGTGACGAAATATTTAAGAAAATTTAGAGCTATAAAATTGTCTCCATAAATATGTTCAATGCATCCAGGAAATTCACTGAAACAAAAACTGTAGATTCTTTATAAGATGCTTTGAATGTTTTCAAGACAAGACAAGTCATAATGGTGGCATTATTTCTACAATCAAAAATAATATTTTCTTTACAGAAAGTGCACAGAACTTGGATGCTTCTCACCATCAAAGTGCACACAACATCAGAACTGCTGTTCATTACAAGCTTCTGCTGCCCAAACACTAAACGACTAAACTTTAGGAACATTTTCATCTCTGAATCAATTTGAATTATAGTGGCAGAATGTAGCAGTTACTCTCCAAATTAAGGCTATCCAATCTTTGACTTGGTGAGAATATAGAGGATTGTACAATAGAAATCTGGGAAGTAAAGGCATCTGGTGTGATGTTGACCACATTACCTGTGTGCCGATGGTCAATGTAAAATACAGGCCTAACACTGTATTACCCTGTATGCCACATGGTATAAAAATGGTTCCTTTACTTTACCTTTTACAATAGAAAACTGATTAGTCCTTATAAATGAGCCACAAGCTGAACCATCCTTCTACTTCAGACTTCGGAAGTCTAAGAGCTTGCCAGATTTTGTTATTGCAGCCAAGAATATCTAGCATGGGACCAAAAAAATCAGTCACTTAACAACTTGGATAATCTCAAACTCATTAACCTCACAATAAAAGGGACCTGCAGCACATTCAAACAAAATTAAAAAATTTCCAAGACTGTAGCTCTGGCAACAATCCAATGGATAGTCTGAAAAAATGCATTTGTATCTAATGTTCCCTGTGCTTATTCTCCCCGCCAGATTGCAAGCTGGTCATACAAAGTTTAATTATACTCTTAACATATGTTTAAATGATCATGGCAAGAGAGTCGACACACTTTGAACCACTGCACCTTTACAATGGTTCTCAGTCATCAAAAAATTGCACGTTAGCTCACTATCCTCATGTCTAGTTAGTGTTGTTTTGGCTTTTTTCCAACAACAGATAGTGCATGTATATTGTCTTATAGGTATAGCACTACTGAATCATTTTTGTTTGAAGGTATGCTTTCCTTATTATTGTTGTAACTTTATTTCAAAACTTAAGATACTTCAGAATCAACACAGAAAAGTGTCCTGACTTGCTACTTGCTTCAGTCATCTACTGAAAGTAGTGAGCGTCTGTAGCTTAAGCGGTAGTGAGCTCGATCACAACCAGTGTGCCTGGCTCAAACTCCATGGCAGGCAGTTTGGAAGCACATTCGTACACATGGATTTTTACAAACAGTAAAAATAGACACCACATTCAGGAAGCAATCGTCAAACTACTGATTGTATAAGTGGTGCATTTACTGTGGTTGATTTCCAAGTCCTGTATAAAGGACTTCCATATGCCCCGATTTTCATTTCACTGAAAGTTCAAGTGTCATAATTTTCATTTACATTTTTTCTTTTGCAGGTCTTTCATCTTGTAATGCTACATTTGCATTGGCAGCTACAGATCTTTTGATTACCATTCAGATATAATGGAAATGACTACTTCGGGCATACCATTGGCTTCACCACGAACACCAAGACAACAGAATACTCAGATGCATTACACACTTCATAGTCTGGCCTCTGTGGCAGCAGATGCTGCAGCTAGTGTACATGCCAGTACGCAGGGGGCTTTAATCAATGATGCCAAAGCAAAAACTGTTTTAAAAGAAGCAGTCGATGCCGTTGTTAATAGTTTTGCTAAACACACTCATAGTTGTGGCAGAGGTTTGTTTTTTTTGTACCATTACTTCTTTGTGCAGATTATATTGTATGTTCAGTCTGTCCGTATGTTGCAGGGGCTTGCAAGGGGAGCAAAAATAGTAACACTGCGAACTACAAGGCATGTCATTAAGAGGCGACTGAGGTATGGGACCTAGAGAAGCTATCCTAGTAAATAAAAAGCATTGAAGAAATTGGATGTGCAGGATTACTTGTAGGTGCATAACTGGCACAGCGTACAATCGCTCCTAGGGTCGGATCACATACAAATCACAAAGAGGGGTTAACAAATTGTCGATATGGAGAGTTTGAAGAAGAAGAGAAGTATGTTTAGTCAAAGACAGAGTTACATTTTTTTTTTTTTTTTTTATGAAGGTTCTTAATATAACTCACATGATTTGTCTTATTTCATCTTTTACATTTGCTTTATATCAACCATTTGTTAAACCACTCATTGTGGTCTGTATGTGGTTTGCACCTTAGAGTATGAGTTTGTTGAGCCAGTTAGGTGCCTACAGATCTGAATCCCAATGGTTTCTGCTGTTTTTTATTTGAGTTGGCTTCCCTAAGTCACGGGGAAAAAACAAACTGAAGTCTATCCCACTAGGCGAGCTAGAGACCTATCAGCATTGAACCTCACTGTTATTGTTTCCAGGTCTACACAACTGGGAGGGGATGTTGGGTTTTGTGGGTCATCATCAGCTAACTACTAATTTTATCTTTTCGCCCTTCCTAAGAGATACTAGTTGACCCCAAATTCTGCTGCATTCAGAGCCAGGCACAGAACACACCTTGTAGACCACATAATTTGCATTAAAATTCATGTAATTTGTCTTAAAATTCATGTAATTTGCATTAAAATTCATGTAATTTGTTTTAAAATTCATATAGTTTGTTCATGAAATATTTAAAGAATTATTAAACATTAATTTCCCTAAATATACAGTCAATGTTGTTGAAGCCTTACAAGAATTCTGGCAAATGAAGCTTGAGCGAGGATCAGATCTTACTAATGGAGCGCTAGTTGTTTATGAATCTCAGCCAGCTACAGTTCCTCCATACGTTTGTTACGTGAGCCTTCCAGGTGGAAGCTGTTTTGGCAGTTTCCAGGTAAGTTATCATGCACAGTTATTATATCTCTTACATGTACCTGCTTGAGTTAACCCTAAAAACAGTAGAAGAGGAGAGCCTCATTGGCAGAAGAGAATAAGATAGCCCAGAATATAACTTGGTAAAGATCAACAGTTGATGCCCTGTGTGTCACAGGAAGCAAGCAGCTCTGTTGTCTCTTAGACTCATCTTTACAGTTTTTCTTTTATTTGTATATTCTAAAATAATGTTCTACTGAACTGACATTACAGCACTCTGGGGAACCCATAGGTGCACAGTTTCCCCCAGCAGATCTTTAACTAATCATATTGACGGGTCTTGTGGCTTGCTGACCAATAACCAATTTTTTTTAAATAATGTGCTTCCAGAGTTTCTTAATTTTTTGTTTGTTTGATTATAGTAGGTTTACTTAACACATATACTTTAATCATATATATATATATTATGTGTATGTATATAATAGTATTTGTCTTATAATTTTCTCAAAGGTGTGCAACACAAAAGCTGAGGCTCGGCGTAGTGCTGCAAAAATTGCACTCATGAACTCTGTGTTTAATGAACATCCAACAAGGAGAATCACAGATGAATTTATTGAGAAAGCTGTTAGGGATGCTCTATCTAGCTTTCAGGTGAGGGAAGTACTTGTCATCTGTTTATATAGGGCATGTATCTATAAATTATGCTATCAGTGCCAAACCTGGACGATGACATCAACAAAATGCTGGGGGTAACTAGAAGAGACTGATTGAGAAATGAAGACATCAGGGAAAAAGTGGAGTACGACATCAGTACTGAATTTCATCAAGAAACAACAAATTAAATGGTTTGGCCACGTAAGCAGATTACCAACAGACCTCAAAGAGCAGTTTTGCTCCGATACAATGGATACAAAGCAAAAGGCTGGCCATGCAAAAGGTGGACCTTCGAGATAACAGAGGCAATTTATGAAGTGCACACTATTTATGAAGATACTATTTATGAAGTGCACACTAGAGCTTGTTCTAGAAATCTCTTCTTATCCTGATGCTGTGGAGCAAACCAGGATTGGAGAAAAGAAAATAAAGATCTATAAATAAAGATTTAGTAGGTGAATGACTTCTGAATGCAGCAATTGGCAAGGTACAAGACTCTAGCGGACCAGGAAAGTTCTAGTAACCATAATCTAAATCATAAAATAAAGGTTTTAGACCAAACATCGAGAGAAGCAGACTGGATTTGGAGCTGGAAAATCTTGTACAGGACAAAAGGGCGCACTGAGAATTATCATAGAACAATCAATCGAATATAGTAAAATAATAGAATAGTAATTAGTGCTCTCACTTTTTTGGACCGTGGTCCGTGTTCAATTCCACAATGGCCACTTCATTTTTTATGACCGTAACAGCTCTCAGGTCAAGACTCAGCCTCAACTAGGTAGCAGAAAAGCACTGGGAAGTAAATGCGGCAAATGTGATGTTGATCTTATCGTTCGCTGAAGCTCAGTTAAAAATACACTGTATTCCCCAATATACCGCAAGGTATGAAAATAGAGTTTCTTTACTTTTACTTTAATCATGCGAATGACAAACAGTTTTTATATATTAACTTTGATAAGACATTCAACAGTATAGACCACACAGTGATATGGGAAATATTCAGACATTTTGAAATGTCTGAGAAATTTATAAAATTTTTACAAGAATTTTTGAATAGACTACCTGTAAAGTAATCCACAAAATCAAAGTATCAGAATGTTTCAAAATCAAAACAAGCATCAAGTAGGTCTGTCTCTTGTCCCCAACACTCTTCCTCATGGTTATGGACTGGGTGAGAGTATATAAACCTTAATGAAATTCGTGGCATATCCTTTTACAGGACTTGACCATCAACAACAGTAAATGAATCATCGATTTTCTAGGCACTACTTATACATTCAGTAATTTGCCATTGCTTTCTGAACGGTGAAGTCTATTTTTATAGTTCGTAAAAATCCAAGGGAACTAATTTGCTTTCAAACTTGCCGCTGTAGAGTTTGAACCAGGTACCCATGGGTTGTGATCGAGTTCACTACCGCTTAAGTTAAAAATGCTCACTTAAACAGCTAGAAAATCTTGAATTTTGCAGACGATCTCTACGCCTTCCAGCACATAAACAACAGATATGAGACATAGTATGCTAATTGAATGCATTTAATTTGTGTTTTGTTTCTCTTTTATAATTTTTGGATTATTACATTTGGCAGGGCACCACTACAGACTCTGACAATCCTAGCACTGGCATTGGAGCATTCAAGTTCATGCTGGAGGCTAATCGTGGCCGATCAATGCTGGAGTTTCAAGAACTAATGACTGTGTTCCAGCTCTTGCATTGGAATGGAAGTCTCAAAGCCATGAGAGAGCGCAACTGTTCACGCCAGGAGGTGTTAGCACATTACTCCCACCGTGCTCTTGATGATGACATGCGATCACAGATGGCTTTGGATTGGATTGCTAGAGAACAAGAATCTCCTGATATAATTGCCTCAGAGTTGGAAATAGCAGAACATGATCTAGAGACTGCAAGATTAGCTGGAAGAGAGCTTCGATTCTTCAAAGAGAAGAGGGATATCCTTGTGCTTGCTCTCAGTCAGATTAACCCATCTGAAGAAACTATAGCTTGAGCTTGTGAAATTCAGCAGGGAAAAGAAAATGTCAAAATGTATATCACAGAAATATATCAAAATGAATCGTAGAAAAAAATCAAAATGAATGCAAACAGTAAAAAGTTGTAATACTAAACAAATAAGAACTCAGATGAAATAGTTTCTTCCAGTCACAGAAAAGATGAAGAGTATAAGAAAGGATATCTGTAATCAATGATAAAATGGCTGAGACAACTGAGTATCTGCTATACTGAAATACTCATTTCATAGATGGTTATTGCACTCACCACAATTGTATATGTAATAAAATTTACTACTTAAACTTATGCTGTAAGAACATACATTATTTGATGCACAAATATGGTGATTCCATGCCCCTATTGGAGCAAAAATGTGGCTGATGCTGATATTTACTTGGATTATTTTAAATATTTCTCTTATCATCATGCCATAACTTGAGTTACACATATAATAACTCACTGCTACTGTTTGACTTTGCCTTGTAGTGTAAACTGTTTAAAATTTGTATACTATTTTAATATTGTGAATGATAACCATGCACTTGCACCAACCTGCCTTTATGCATTTGTTTATATGGGGTGGATTAGCGCAATGCATAGAACATTTGCGTTTCTAATCAGATGGGGGAAAAAAGACTTGAAAGGGGAGATCTCTGTGGGGAAGTGGTTCAGCTTCTCGCTAGATCAATGGTGTGGCCAAAACATTGTCCCAAGAGGGTAAAGAGGCAAGATCACTAACCAGTACAGTATCATGGCTTTCACGATATCTGCTGATTATATTGTATCATCATGTCGGATCTGATCAACATGATATGATAGACATCAAAGCTGACTAACATCTGCTGCATTACAAGCTATGAGATAACCTTTATACCACTTTTGAAGTTGAAGAAAGAATGCCTGTATGGCGGGGGACACTGATAATAAGGAAAGCAGGTGTTCACGCAAAAATCAGTCAGAAGCATCATACCAGGAAACCATGACTACGTCTGAATTCATAGCGGGCGAACACAAGAAGAAGAACCTTCATACAATTACTCATATATATATATATATTTCTTTGACATATAACGATGAATCTCAAGCTGTTAAACTGTACAACAGAAAACTGCTTTTGATTTACTTATGTGAGATTTATAATTGTTATGTATATTTTTTAAAAGTTTTTTTTGATGTGCCTTCAATGCTTTAACCTATTTCCATACCACATATGTTGCTGAAGATTTTTCTGCAAAGATTTTTGATACACCAACATTTTGTCATACTTTTTTGAATGCATTGTTTTTAACAAGTATCACTTATATATATATATACATGTATCATATATCATCCAATCTACTAGTTTAAATATAATAACAATATCACAATCTAATGTCAAATTTATAACATATGGGATGCAAAATAGATAGTAAGAAGCGTAAAAATTAGATGTTAAAATCATTAATCGTCTGTGTGTTGTCAGGGCTCGCAAGGGTAGCAAAGAATAGTAACACTGTCACCAGAATTGTTACCGGGGCCCAAATTTGGGGTTTAAAGAATAGAACCACTGTTACCCGCCGCGCATGTCGTAAGAGGCACTAAGGAGGTTTGGCTGAAATCGGATGCATGTATCCTAAACGTGTAGAAGTCTATGTATTTAGGGGCCTACCAAACCAATGTGCACCACATACACATTCTTGGCAAAGATCAAACATATTACAAAGAGTGATTAAAATTGGTCGTAAAGAAGAAGAATAAGAAGAATAACACTATGACCTACAAGGCATGTCGTAAGAGGCGACTAAGATAGGGGCCTTGGGAAGCTACCCTAGTAAATAAAAAGTGCCAGAAATAGGATGTGCTGGCCTACTTGTAAGCTCATAACTGGCACAGCGTAAAATTGCTCTTAGGCTCAGATCACATACAAATCATAAAGAGTGGTTAACAAGTGATCGATATGGAACATTTGAAGGAAGAGAAGAAAATCATTAATTGTTTCAGCTGACTTTAATCTTGTATTTTTTTAGTAGTAAAATAATAATGACATTTCCCGGCACCATACTTTGCTGGGGCCCGAAGGAGGCAAAGAATAGTACCACTGCAACCTACAATGCATGTTGTAAGAGGCGACTGATGTAGGCCCTATGGATGCTACCCTAGTAAATAAAAAGCAGCGCAAAGAATAGGATGTGCTGGCCTACTTGTAGGCGCATAACTGGCACAACGCACAATTGCTCTTAGGCTCAGATTACATACAAATCACATAGAGTGGTTACCAGGTAGTCGATATGGAGCATTCGAAGAAGAAATTTCCCATAGCCTTTTCAGAACTCAGGGTAGGAAGTGCCTATCACTTCACATTTCTAAGAATGAATGGGCAGGTAAGGGAAGGCCTATAAATATTTGGAGAAGAGTGCTTAAAGAATTGGAAGTGATGGTAAGAAAAGGAAGGGCTGGAAGAAGTTTGTTGAAGACCTGTGCTCTGTGGAGAGTTTAAAGATGAAGAAGAAGTATGCAGGAAGTACAATTCCTTTCCTCGTGTGAAAAACGCAGAGTGTGGGTTTAAACCCACAACTGTCTCGAGTCGATAGACGAACACTTATGCATTTTGCTAGAACTCACAACCCTCTGGTGTCTTGAGTCGATAGACGAACACTTATGCATTTTGCTAGAACTCACAACCCTCTGGTGTCTTGAGTCGATAGACGAACACTTATGCATTTTGCTAGAACTCACAACCCTCTGGTGTCTTGAGTCGATAGACGAACACTTATGCATTTTGCTAGAACTCACAACCCTCTGGTGTCTTGAGTCGATAGACGAACACTTATGCATTTTGCTAGAACTCACAACCCTCTGGTGTCTTGAGTCGATAGACGAACACTTATGCATTTCGCTAGAACTCACAACCCTCTGGTGTCTTGAGTCGATAGACAAACACTTATGCATTTCGCTAGAACTCACAACTCTCTGGTGTCTTGAGTCGATAGACGAACACTTATGCATTTCGCTAGAACTCACAACCCTCTGGTGTCTTGAGTCGACAGACGAACACTTATGCATTTCGCTAGAACTCACAACCTTCTAGTGTCTTGAGTCGATAGACGAACACTTATGCATTTCGCTAGAACTCACAACCCTCTGGTGTCTTGAGTCGATAGACGAACACTTATGCATTTCGCTAGAACTCACAACCCTCTGGTGTCTTGAGTCGATAGACGAACACTTATGCATTTTGCTAGAACTCACAACCCTCTGGTGTCTTGAGTCAATAGACGAACACTTATGCATTTCGCTAGAACTCACAACCCTCTGGTGTCTTGAGTCGACAGACGAACACTTATGCATTTCGCTAGAACTCACAACCCTCTGGTGTCTTGAGTCGACAGACAAACACTTATGCATTTTGCTAGAACTCACAACCCTCTGGTGTCTTGAGTCGACAGACGAACACTTATGCATTCGCTAGAACTCACAACCCTCTGGTGTCTTGAGTCGACAGACAAACGCTTATGCATTTTGCTAGAACTCACAACCCTCTGGTGTCTTGAGTCGATAGACGAACACTTATGCATTTCACTAGAACTCACAACCCTCTGGTGTCTTGAGTCGATAGACGAACACTTATGCATTTCGCTAGAACTCACAACCCTCTGGTGTCTTGAGTCGATAGACGAACACTTATGCATTTTGCTAGAACTCACAACCCTCTGGTGTCTTGAGTCGATAGATGAACACTTATGCATTTTGCTAGAACTCACAACCCTCTGGTGTCTTGAGTCGATAGACGAACACTTATGCATTTTGCTAGAACTCACAACCCTCTGGTGTCTTGAGTCGACAGACGAACACTTATGCATTTCGCTAGAACTCACAACCCTCTGGTGTCTTGAGTCGACAGACAAACACTTATGCATTTTGCTAGAACTCACAACCCTCTGGTGTCTTGAGTCGACAGACGAACACTTATGCATTCGCTAGAACTCACAACCCTCTGGTGTCTTGAGTCGATAGACAAACACTTATTCTTTTTGCTAATCCGTCAATATTGGAATACAATTGGAATATATTGTACTCTATGCTCTGTGTAATTGTTTTCAAGACATAAAAAAATCACATTGGTACAAGGAACTCCATATATTGACAATTACTTCAAAGTATTTCCACTATAAGTCACCATGTAAACAAGTCATGAATGATGGATGCCTCCGTCTAGGAAAAGTATCTTTAAAAATATCCATGTGTAGTATTTACACAGTGGTTAAAATAAAATTATTTAATGTCCTATAGACTTTTCAGACCTTAGGGTATGAAGTACCTTTCATTTCATATCTCTAGGCCTGAGTATGCAGGAGGTAGAAGGGTCAATTTCTTTCCTCTCATGTGTGACGTCAAGTGTGAGAATAAACCCACACACCTCTTGTGCCAGGTTTGACACATCAACACTATGCATTGTGCTAATCCGTCCCACGTTTACACCATTAGATAAGTGAAATACGAAATGACTTCTTTTTTTATCTAGTTTTTGTCTTGTATATAATTATGTTTGAAATTTGGAGGTTTTACTCTAGAACAAAAGAAAATCCTGTGCCATTTAGAAATGGACACATAAGAGCTGTTATAATGGCATGTGGTACTTACAGAGTTAAACATGCTGCTAACTATTTTATTGCCGAGTTTATCATTGTTTTTGCACACTTTTATATATTCTTGCACCTCATTCAACATATGTATTGGTATATACATATATCGGAGAGCCACGGTAGCGTAGTTGTTAGTGAACTCGTTCTCAAGGCTGGTGGTCTGGGTTCAACTCCCGCAGTGAGCGTGGAATTTTTCCGGACCGCGACGGCTCTCAGGTCGACCCAGCCTCAACTGGGTACCAGACATGCTCTGGGAAAGTAAAGGCGGCGGCGTGATGCTGACCACATCACCCATCGCGTGCCGGCGGTTCATGAAAAATACAGGCCTAACACTGTATTGCCCTATATACCACAAGGTATGAAAGGGTACCTTTACTTTTACTCTATACATATATCAGGTATTGTATTTTGTGAGACATGATGCATTCATTAAATGATTCATGGCTGATTCAGTGTCATGGATAGTGTATGGTCTTGTTGTTAGACCAGATGTGTTGCAAAGGTTACTGTGAACTCTGTTGGAATTTGAACTCTACTTTTTCAATGTTGTCCATCTTCTTCTTCCTTGTTCTTCCTGCCAGCGATTATTTAGATTATTAGACCTCTATGAAGGCTGTGGTGTGGCTCATATTAGACCTCTATGAAGGCTGTGGTGTGGCTCATATTAGACCTCTATGAAGGCTGTGGTGTGGCTCATGTCTTCCTACGATTTTTGTGGTATCTGTGCTTCTAATTATGTGTCTTCTATTGATGCTGATGGTTTTTCTCAAGCACTGCACCACGCACATTACATTCTTTCTTTCTCTTCTTTTTCTCGTGACGCCCGCTGTTAGTTCAGGCAGAAAGTCATGACGCCTGGTATTGCCCTTCTGACTGATCTTTCATGTAACATTGACAGCAGAAATTTGGTATGAATATCCTATTTATAATATAAAATGACCATCGGCGAAGTGGGTGAACTGGCTTAGAGACTGAATTTCAGATGTGCTGCAAAAGAGCGCGTTCTCTATAAAGGATACGTACCTTGATGATGAATATGCTATTTATAAATCTGCCTTTAAATTTACCTGCTGATATTCTAGTGTTTCAGTTAATATGTTACTTCATTGATGTTCTGTCATCATGTTTCTATTTTTTGTCAGATCTATCATCGTCTGTTCCATGTATTTTGTCAGATCTATCATCGTCTGTTATAGCCATGTATTTTATCAGATCTATCATCGTCTGTTATAGCCATGTATTTTGTCAGATCTATCATCGTCTGTTATAGCCATGTATTTTGTCAGATCTATCATCGTCTGTTATATAGCCATGTATTTTGTCAGATCTATCATCGTCTGTTATAGCCATGTATTTTGTCAGATCTATCATCATCTGTTATATAGCCATGTATTTTGTCAGATCTATCATCGTCTGTTATAGCCATGTATTTTGTCAGATCTATCATCGTCTGTTATAGCCATGTATTTTGTCAGATCTATCATCGCCCGTTATAGCCATGTATTTTGTCAGATCTATCATCGCCTGTTATAGCCATGTATTTTGTCAGATCTATCATCGCTCTGTTATATAGCCATGTATTTTATCAGATCTATCATCGTCTGTTATAGCCATGTATTTTATCAGATCTATCATCGTCTGTTATAGCCATGTATTTTGTCAGATCTATCATCGTCTGTTATAGCCATGTATTTTGTCAGATCTATCATCGTCTGTTATAGCCATGTATTTTGTCAGATCTATCATCGTCTGTTATAGCCATGTATTTTATCAGATCTATCATCGTCTGTTATAGCCATGTATTTTGTCAGATCTATCATCGTCTGTTATAGCCATGTATTTTGTCAGATCTATCATCGTCTGTTATAGCCATGTATTTTATCAGATCTATCATCGTCTGTTATAGCCATGTATTTTGTCAGATCTATCATCGTCTGTTATAGCCATGTATTTTGTCAGATCTATCATCGTCTGTTATAGCTATGTATTTTGTCAGATCTATCATCGTCTGTTATAGCTATGTATTTTGTCAGATCTATCATCGTCTGTTATAGCCATGTATTTTGTCAGATCTATCATCGTCTGTTATAGCTATGTATTTTGTCAGATCTATCATCGTCTGTTATAGCTATGTATTTTTGTCAGGTCTATCATCGTCTGTTATAGCCATGTATTTTGTCAGATCTATCATCTTCTGTTATAGCTATGTATTTTGTCAGATCTATCATCGTCTGTTATAGCTATGTATTTTTGTCAGGTCTATCATCGTCTGTTATAGCCATGTATTTTGAATGTACAATAACTAATATGTCATGAAACAAATTAACATGAGAGTATGAATGAACAAATATACCTACAATGGGAGATTGTTTTTGATTGATTGATTGAACTATTATCATTGCACTTCGTTGCTCGTTGATGCTAAGGTCCACAAGGGAGCAAAGAATAGTAACACTGTGACCGAGGAAGCTACCCTAGTAAATAAAAAGCTTAGCAGAAATTGCATGTGTTGTCTTACTTGTAGGCGCATAATTGGCGCAACGTACAATCGTTCTTATGCTCAGATTACATACACATTATAAAGAATGGTTTAACAAGTATCGATATGGAGCATTTGAAGATCCACTGCTGCCAACCTTTAATGTGGAGATATCATATGCAGCATTTGAAGATCCACTGCTGCCAACCTTCGATGTGGAGATATCATATGGAGCATTTGAAGATCCTCTGCTGCCAACCTTTAATGTGGAGATATCACTTCCAAGTTATCTTGCAGTATTTTTATTTTTGCCCTTTGTGCATTTATTTGTTTACTGTAAATAATTGATTCTATTTACCATTACATAAATATATATATATATACATATTGCGATTATTACTGATGATGATGGCATCCTGTTAGTCACGAGAGAGACAATCAATGTAGACATTGTGGATTTTATTTCAGAGCAGGTGGCTTATAACTGTTTCTTCCCATGTTGTGTCAACACTGTGAGGCGAACAAGACATGGCCCCTCAAGGGCACTGTTTGGTCATGCTGATATGGAGGATCACTTCCCTATACAGCAGTTCCTCTCTGTCCAAGCAATTGATAATTCCAAGGAAGCGGTAAGGGTGATATAGTTTGTCGCCAGAATGTCGCAGAGTAGTGACATATTGTGTTAGTAACTCCTGCTGCAGATTTCATCTCACGGTTTACTCCCAAACCTTTCCATGAATGGGTATTGCAGACAGGGCATTGAAGGTTTGAAATCAAAGTTTAATTGCTCCTAGATAAGTCACAATGAGAAAATTGAAGTATTTTGGATGTATAAAAAAAGAACCATGCGAGTGGCTGGTGAAGACCATTATGGATTGAGGCATCCCAGCAAAGAGAAAGACTACGCGCGGAGAAGATGGATTATTCTTCTGCATTCTCACTAGATTG
The DNA here is from genome assembly GCA_020796225.1 of Arion vulgaris. NCBI lineage: Eukaryota > Metazoa > Mollusca > Gastropoda > Stylommatophora > Arionidae > Arion > Arion vulgaris. The sequence continues at coordinate 38,272,386 of CM036764.1, forward strand.
GGATTCTCTAATAAAGGCAGCTGTCTGCCTTAGATTATCAGCCATGCCATACAGTTTGTCTTAGACGCTAGATGGAATCAGGATGTAACTGATGATTTGGACCGCAGAGGTGGTACGGGACATCTGGCATATGAGAGAAATTACGAAGGATGGTTAGGGTGGCAAATTTCTGCTCATGTCAAGCTATTTGATGATGATTTACCTATCAAGGTTAATAAGTGCCTAAAGCTACTGGTTGTCTAGTATTATTACTATGATCTAGTTTTCTCAACATTTATTTTATTCTTGGTTACTTATTTTCATTAGCTAGTGCATCCAAGTTGTCTAACTACTGACCCTGCCATTGTGTTCCATATAGGATGATGATCATTTTGTAGTCTGCGTCATCTTGTATCCGTTACTTGGTAAAGACCTTTTTGTCGAAACATTGCATTAGTCTGTTTTTTATGCTTTGTAAAAATACATTACTTTTTGAGTTTTATATTTCGTCCCTACAACATTTATGCAGACTTTTGTATTTGTTTTAGTATAGGCATGTCTCGGACACAAATTGTTTAACCAATCTGCTATATTTGTATTGTTGCATGGGACTTGGCTAACAGGTTTATATTTTTAATCAGGTCTTATTTACATATTACTGCTTTTTGTTTGGCCTAAATTCAGGTGTGCCTGTCCAACATACCATAGGGGCCTAGTGTGAGCACAAACCACACAGATCACAAAGAGTGGTTAACTTGGTTGATAAAACCAAATGCAAAGAAAAACAACTGCTATTATGTGTTCCACTACACTGCTGAATAGACAGTATTCAACTGCATAAATCAATTGTCTTTTTTAAAACTATGGTTTATGTTATGTTTAGATATTGGACAGATTTTAGTTGGGTTTTTGTATTATTTAAAAAATGAAAATTTGGTGTATGATTTTTAATTTTTTTAAAAACCTTGTTTGATTTTAACTGGTTTTTTTTTTTATACTTGTGAAAATATTTGTTGTCCTTAACAAAATGACATCAAAATAACTTTTAGATTTAATAAAAAATTTTTATAAATATATTTTAGATGTTTTGTCTCCATAAATTTTTGAGCTAGACTATATTTTAATTGTCCTTATTTTGAATAACAAAATTTTGAAAAGTAAAATGTGTTCATACTAAATATGTAGTAGTTTAAACTAATAAAAGCTGCAGTAGCGTAGTTGTTAGTGGTCTCGCTTATGTGGTCTGGGTTCAATTCTAGAGTGGGCGTAGAATATTTTTTCTAACCGTAACTGCTCTCAGGTCGACCCAGCCTCAACTGGGAACTAGGAAAAGCACTTGAAAGTAAAGGCAGTCAGCAAGATGTTGACCACATCATCCATCGTGTGCCAACAGTCAATGAAAAATACAGGCCTAGCACTGTATTACTCTGATTTTTATAACATATATAAAGATACGAAGGGCTGGAGAAGACCATCATGGAAGGAGGCGTACCAGCAAAGGGAAGAGGAAGGCCACGGAGAAGATGGATTCAGGATATAACTGATGGTTTGAACATAACTGCAGAGGCGGGGCATCTGGCCTATGAGAGAGAGAAATTCTGAAGGACAGTTGGGGTGGCTATCAGGACAAGCTATTTGATGATGATGATGAAAAAAAGGGTTCCTTAAACTAATGTTTAGTGATATGTTGTGGTTTTATCTCATACATGTCCATGCTGACTATCTCTAGCCAGGATAATCAAAGAGTTCGATATGTATTTGCTCTTCTCCTTGACCTCATGTATTACAGATTAAATTCAAATGACTTTTCTTCATCTTATTCTGTTTTGTCTTATAGCATCGGGATAAGAAATTTTTAGAGCAAGCTCTTGTGTGCTTTTCATACATGGTGTCTATCTCTTATACGTCAGATGTCTCACCTCCTCCATGCTCAAATCGTCTATCATATCCTGAATAAATTTATCTGCATAACTGTCTTCAACCAGTCTTTTTATATGTTCAAAATATTTCAGTTCTCCCATTCTTATTAATAGTATCAGCCAGTTTTTTTGTAACCCTTTCGTTGCTACATACTTTCCGAAGGCTGAGCTAAAAATAGCTACTATTTGTTTCTAGGTCACAAACGTGAATGTACACCTATAGCAGTGACAGTAGCAATGTATAACGTGTTAACACATCTTTAGCCCACAGAGGAGAGATAATAACAGACGTGTTAATGTGTCTTTAGAAGTGAATGGGAAAACGTATATATACGTCAGCAGCTAAAGGGTTAATTTTGACTGACTTCTAGACATATCTATTTGTTCTCTTCCCTGTCCATGGTATATGGATAAGAAAGCTGAAACTTATACAAAAAATCCACTTCATCTGTCAAAGACTAACAGGATACTATCATCACCACCATTATGCAAATTGTTGAGTAGTTTTTACAACGCTTGAAAAAATGTAGATTTTTTTTTCTTGCTAGCACTGAATTTTGATGGCTGTGTGTATATAATGAAGATTATATAGTAAATTCATACACAAAATTTTGTTTCGTTTATTTCTTCTTTTTCGTTCGTTCCAGTATAACTTGTATAAACCACCTTTTGTGATTTGAGAATGTGTATGGTGTGTTATATTTATGACAAAGCTCCTGGTATGGATCATAAACAAGGCAGTGTTCTTGAAGTCTTCACAAGTTTGTTCCAAAGGGTTGTTTCCATTGGCGAGATTTTCATTCTTCTGCTGTTCAAACTGGGAGAGTCTTACAGGATGCATTCTGAGAACTGCTTTGGTGCTCTACAGATGCAGGCAGCTGAGACCCATTCAATGAAGGTATGCACTGAGACCACAGTGTCCTGTTTTAAGTCTGAAGAATGTACAACAATGCATTTGTTTGGGTTTTTTTGTCACTCGGATTCACTCTAAAAAAGGGGGGCCTAAAGGCGAAGAATTGACTTCCTTGTACTGGGTTTCACAATATGACTCCGTCCCTATCTGCAGAAATAGAACTGTTGAGTGTTGCACAAAACACTAGCTCTAACAACAATATCAGGGATCTCATGAAAAAACTGCACATGCGACTCAGCCTGAATTTGAACTCACAACCTGCACAACGACAGGCAAACATCTGAACTACTTCGCCATAGAGATCCTTCTCAGCTTCACTCTATTCTAGATGAAGTGTCTATGCAGAAAGCAAAGAGTATCAAGAAAAGACAAGTTTAGGAATGAAGACATCATAAAAAAAAGTGGTTACAACATATGTTCTGAACTTTATCAAGAAACAACAAATTACTTAGTTCGGCCACATAAGCAGACTACCAACAGTGCACCTCAAAGAGCAATGTTAATCCGATACAGTGGATACAAAGCAAATGGTCATCTACGCAAAAAGTGGACCTCAGAGATAACAAAGGCGGCAAAAAACATGGTTTATGAAACCTGTTCTATAAATCTCTTCTTATCCTGATGCTGTGAGGCAATACAGGATTAGAGAAAACACGGTCTACACGCAAGAAACAAATCTTAAGGGCATTCTAGTTTTAATGAGTGCCACTTTGACACCATTTGTTATGGTTGCCAGCTATGATGGTTGTTCACAAGTCTGAGAAATACATGCTTTTCCTGGAGCAAACTGTTCTGAGCTGGTCTAAATGATTCAATTACGCAGTTATTTTTTCTGGCAATACAATGTTTTTTTGTGAAAGTAGTCTACATTTTATGCGAAAGACCATGAAAAAGATGGTTAGATGGCATAGCAGAATCCTGTCAAAGAGCAAAAAAAGCTATCACCCAAGCCACCAGAACAGTCCAAGACCAAAACAAAACCATGACACTGGGCAACAACCTGGTAGCAGTGTGACAACAAAAGAATAAGCACATTTTACAGCAATTGAATTAAACAAACTCAGAAACATGAAACATGTATTTAATAGATGAAACAATATTAATTATAGATGAAAGGTTGAAATAATTATACCACACATTTTCAAATGTTATTTTATAACGACTAAGATATGATGACAATATTGTGTTACTGTCAATCTTACAAAAAAAGGGATAGAGAAATTAATAATGGAAGTGCAAAAGAAAAGCAAAAAAAACTGAAATCTAAAAGCAAAAAAAACTAAAATCTATATCTTAATGTGGCAAAAATAATGACTTATAAAACAAACAGGACAAAGAATATTTTTATCAACAGAGAAAAAAAGTAGAAAATGTTTAAGTTTTGAATATCTCTGTTCACTGCTTACAAGAGAAGCAAATGGGATGAAGGAAATTAAAAGCACAAACATGGGCACACAAAAATGTAAACTAAAAATAGTATGAAATGGAACTGATAGGAAAACAAAGATAAGATTACTAAGAGCATGCATATTTCCAGTAGCAAAACCAACCACCAATAACAGCATACAATAAAGAGATCAGGTACTAGAGACAAGGGAAGACCAAGAAAAAGATGGATAGACAATATCAAGACCGCACTACATAACATGAATATAACACAACAAGGGCGACTCTCCCACCCCTACGCTTAACGGTAAGAGTGGACAACCAATTCCATCATCCACCTGGGGAATGACAATAGACACAAAAAAACACATATATATGCTTTTGAATATAAGTGTTACAGAAGAGTCCTCTGTACATTATGGACAGAGAAGAGAAGAAATAGATTTATCCAGAAAGAACTACAAATAGGAATGAGAAAATTGAAGTATTTTGGACATTTAAAATGACACGAAGGGTTGGAGAAGATCATTATGGAAGGAGGCATCCCTGCAAATAGAAGAAGATCTACAGAGAAGATGAATTCAGGATATAATGGATATGCGGGACATCTGGAGAGAAATTTCAAAGGAATGTTTGGGTGGCAAAGTTCTGTTCAGGATAAACTACTTGATGATGATGTTATATGCCATACATTCTTTTCACTGTCTATCGAGGTATAATTTACAGCTCTATTTGAATTGAATATGGCTAGGAGAGTCATAGTTAGCTTGCCCCTCATCTAATGAAATAAGTAACTGAACTTTTTTTTTTTCCGATCCAGAAGCACTTGAGCTTTTTAGCTCTTGGCTCGGTGCCATGAACATCGTAACCCTTCGGTTCGGTGCCACGAACACCATCAATCTGGGGAATCTGTGGCTTTTTCTGCCATCTCACGGAATTGAACCCGCACAAACAGAGGGATAGTCACCGTAGTCCAACGTGCTACGAACACGCTGGGCAGACAGGCAACTGAACATTTAATGACAATACATAAAATGAGGAAGTTGTGAATCATAAAACATACATTGTATGTATGCTTATCAAAATAATTTCCACAAAACATTTATTGGTTGACAGGACAGAAAAAAATCAATTAAAGCTAAATCAATAAAGACTAAAAAAAACATGAGTAATTTTGACCAAAAAATGAATATGTCCACCTTGCCTCATGGCACAGTATGCCGAGAACCACTGGTCAATATCAATTTAAAAGTGATGCTTCATAAACACAAATGTGGCATTACATTATCAAATTTAGTTTAGTATTACTATATAAACAGAAATGAAAATTTACTGTTTTTTCTTCTATGAACATGGATTTCATGTGGACACTACTGATGAGCATGGTATTCATGTCCAATATTTCTACAACAAAATCTAATAGAACATTTGTTATATGTATCATCCTTCTATGTGAACATTTTCAGAAATCATTTGAACTATTTGTAAACAAGGGTATGTTCAGTCTAAAGCTGTTTGATATCTCTATAGAGTTTGTACATGGGATGTCCTTGCAAGGTATTAGTTGGTCCTCACATGTGATATCTCTTATAGAGTTTGTACATGGGATGTCCGTGTAAGCTTTAGCTGGTTCTCACATGTGATCTCTTATAGAGTGTGTACATGGGATGTCCTTGTAAGCTTTAGTTGGTCCTCACATGTGATATCTCTTATAGAGTTTGTACATGGGATGTCCTTGCAAGGTATTAGTTGGTCCTCACATGTGATATCTCTTATAGAGTTTGTACATGGGATGCCCGTGTAAGCTTTAGCTGGTCCTCACATGTGATATCTCTTATAGAGTGTGTACATGGGATGTCCTTGCAAGCTTTAGTTGGTCCTCACATGTGATATCTCTTATAGAGTTTGTACATGGGATGTCCTTGCAAGCTTTAGTTGGTTCTCACATGTGATATCTCTTATAGAGTTTGTACATGGGATGTCCTTGCAAGCTTTAGTTGGTTCTCACATGTGATATCTCTTATAGAGTTTGTACATGGGATGTCCTTGCAAGGTATTAGTTGGTTCTCACATGTGATATCTCTTATAGAGTTTGTACATGGGATGTCCTTGCAAGGTATTAGTTGGTCCTCACATGTGATATCTCTTATAGAGTTTGTACATGGGATGTCCGTGTAAGCTTTAGCTGGTCCTCACATGTGATATCTCTTATAGAGTGTGTACATGGGATGTCCTTGCAAGCTTTAGTTGGTCCTCACATGTGATATCTCTTATAGAGTTTGTACATGGGATGTCCTTGCAAGCTTTAGTTGGTTCTCACATGTGATATCTCTTATAGAGTTTGTACATGGGATGTCGTTGCAAGCTTTAGTTGGTTCTCACATGTGATATCTCCATAAAGTGTGTACATGGGATGTCCTTGTAAGCTTTAGTTGGTCCTCACATGCTCAACCATTTTGTAACACACAGAGACAATTTCATCAATGTTACAATTGCACAAGTCTCAATCTTCAGTTTGTGAGTACCTCAACATCCTCAAGAACTGTGCCTAGTGAGGTTGGCGATCATGAATCTCCACAATTCTCTGCTTCCAATGTTGTTGGCAATCAACTATATTGTTGACGGTCTTCCATACCATGAAGTTAGGTGGCTCAACATCTTCTCTGTCATACTCTATCTCTCTTCCCAGTAATGTTTCCCTGTTATCACAATGTGTTGTAGCTCATCTTCATGTCACATATCCCCCAAAAAATCAATTATTTTTCTTAGATGTTTATCAGAAAGTTGATTTTAAGTTCATTGTATGATTGAAGAGCATCTGGCAGAATGGGTTAGAGTGTGACTCCATGCCGGAGACCCGTGTTCAATCCATGGTAAGGCCAAGGATTTTTTTCTATTGTGGGCATAAATGAAAAATCCTAACCTGAATAGCTTTGCAGCGACTACACTAGCAATGTGGCCATTAAATTCCTCAGGCTCTCGTCCTACACTGCCCTACAAAGCGGTACCACAGTTTTTTGGTTTTTAAATTGTATTATTATCATTCCTCTGTAAAACCAGAATATCTGATAATACTCAATAATTCATAAAACAGTGCTTCATATTGTGAAAGGTTACACAACAAACCATAGTACATTGATAACTTTATTATACAAACTTTGAAAGAAAGCATAACTTTATTGTATTATTCAACCAACTTGCACAAGTAATGTTTGGGTAACATGAGAATATCTGTTTTTGTTTCAATATCTATAGTGTCCAGTTTAAAGACACCATCGTCTCCATCTTCACTGATCAATGTTCCTGTAGATTCTCGCTTGTCTCCAATAATCACCTTAGCCTGCAGAATAAGATTATAATTTAGGACACATTACTTATGACATAGATCATTATCATTCATTCATTCAATAACATAGCTGCTGGAGTACAGGACTGCAACTACTGCGCTGTTTTCAATTACAATTGTACCACAAAAAACTGATATTGTATTACATGAACCTGCATTCGCTCTGCATAAACTTCCAATATCACAACATAATAATAATTCCTCTCGACGCTATACGTTTCATAGGGCCTGCAAGTAATTTCTCCATAGCGCTCTATCCTGGGCAACACGCTCAATCTCACCATGGAACTGAGACTGATATTTCTTGCCTATCTCAGCAAAGTTCGTTTCAGGGTCTCCTTAGGTTGACCTCTCTTTCTTGAACCCTTTGCATCCCACTTCAATGCCTGCTTTGATATTCGTTGATCATTTCTCCTCAAGGTGTGTCCAACATATCGCCATCTTCTCTTTCTTATAACAGTTGTCACTAGTGGTTGACCAGACATGTCTCTGATTTCATCACTTCTGAACCACTAACTACTCTTCTATCTGTTCCAGGCCATCTCACCTCGCTTAACCCCAGTATGTCCAGCTCGTATCTCTTCATTTCTTCTGCAATTTGGGCTGATTTTGTAGCTGTGGCCATCGTTCTCACATTCCAAAATCCAATTTTAGTGTGTGTTTTTGAGCCAAGTAATGTACGAGTCGTGTTACTGACTTCTGCAAAGCGGCTTCCATCAGCAACCGTCATTGATGCACTAGGTACACAGCACACCACCTAGCTGGTCTGTTTACCGGTATGACATCCTTTCTTGCAAGTTTCTGTAGCTCTTTCAATTTCTTGTGATGTGGTAGCTGGCCTCACGCACAAGTCCTCCTCCTTTTTCATCTGGGCTTGGAACCGGCATTGGCAGAGTTATATCACAACAGTCATCACATAAACCTCCAATAAAACAATATACTTCATCTTTGTTCCGAGGCACATGGGTGATGTTGGCAATGAGAGAGAGAGCAGACATGCTGATTGGCTCTGCCACCAAATAAGTGGAATGGGTATAAGTGGGACAGCCAATGGATAGAGATCACATTATGAATGCCCTCATCGAGTGGGGCTGCATAGAGGATTTTCATTTAAACCAATCCACATCAACTGCTAGATTGCAAAAGCTGGGATTGAAGATTGGAGTGACATGAAAAGAAAAGCACAACAGGCATATGAGTAGGTTCATCAATAAAAATCTAACTGGTATAGTCAGTCAATGGACGCTGGTGGGAGATATTGTGAAGGAGATCGGAGCACCTATGGACATGTCCGAAGTGCAATAAAGATATTCCAAACTGAAACTGAATTATTCTTCTTCTGCATTCTCACTAGATTGGGATTTCGGATTCATTAATAAAGGCAGCCATCTGCCTCAGATTATCAGACAAGCCATACAGTTTGTCTTGGATGCTAGTATAAGTGGGCCACCTCTTTCTTCTCAAGTCTGCATACTGGGGGCAGTTCTATAGAATATAATTCCTACGATTTCTGCTTCCCCATTTGTGCCGACCTCTTCCAGCAGTAAGTTTTGGCCACCCTCGTGATGGTAGGTCTGACATTCTTACTGCGTGGCTAAATCTCCAAGGCAGATTGGCGTGTAGAATCTGTTATCCCATTCCTCATTGTGAGGGGTCGTTACACCATGATATGCACCTTTCGGCCTGGTGCATCCGTTTTCTGCAAGCATTTGTGTCAGGTTAGCATCCCCTAGCGGACACGTGTATCCAATTTCAGCCAAACCTCTTTAGTCGCCTCTTACGACATGCGTGGCAGGTAACAGTGATTCTATTTTTTACACCACAAATTTGGGCCCTGGTAATCACTCAGGCGAAAACTGAATTCTAAAACATTGGATCTGAAAAATATTAGCTTATGTTAAATATATTTTTTTAAAAAGGCAATTTTTGTTGACACTTCTCTTTAAGGGGCAAACAGAACCAATGGTACTGACATAATCTTGAATGAAAGAAACGGATAATAATGAGTTTAGTAACACTTACATACAAACCACTAGAAAACTGCAGACCTTTGTAAATGGATGCTTACGTAGAATAGAGAGACTGAGATGGTATGATAAGATTACCAATGAGGAACTCAGAGAAAGAACTAAGAAGATACCAGTGGAAAATAGCTACGGAAGAGATGCTGGTGATGAATACAACACAACATTGAGAAGATCAACCGGAAGCATTGCAAAACCTGCACTATTTTTTGGAAAATGCAGGGTAAGAGGAGCAGGAGAAGGCCTAGAAATACCTGGGAAAGAGTGCTGGAGATGGATATTAAAAAAATAGGCAAGACGTGGAAAGAATTGGAAGAGATGACAATAGAGAGGAAGGGTTGGAAGAAGTTTGTTGAAGACCTGTGCTCCATTGGGAGTTGAAAGGTGAAGAAAAACACCTACATACAATTGTGACCTATATATACAAATAAAATGTACCTTATCTCCCTTCTCAGGTAAGACTGGCTCCAGGTGTTCACAGCTTACACTGACCGTCTTCTCATCCTCTATCAGATGCAGGGCACACATGACGCCCTGTCAAATACATTTCCATTAATAATCAACACATGAAGCCACTTTTGTTTTCACGAAATCAACACATGATTGACAATCAACTCTCACAAACACTGGGTTTATCTCTAAGCTTGCCCGTCTGCCCAGCGTGTTCGTAGCGCGTGGACTACGGGTGACTATCCCTCTGTGTGCGGGTTCAATTCCGCGGGATGGCAGAAAAGCCACAGATTCCCCAGATTTACGGTGTTCATAGCACAGAACCGAAGGGTTACGATGTCCATGACACCGAGCCAAAGAGCTGAAAAGCTCAAGTGCTTCTGGATCATTAAAAAAAAAATCTCTAAGCTTGCCTGTGTGTTGCTGGGCTCGCAGGGGAGCAAAAAATAGTAACACTGCGACCTACAAGGCATGGGAAGTAAGAAGCAACTGAGGTAGAGGCCTAAGGAAACTACCCTAGTAAATAGAAAGCGTCGCAGAAATCAGATGTGCCGACCTACTTGTAGGTGTTTAACTGGCACAACTTACAATCGCTCTTAGGCTCAGATCACAAAGAGTGGTTTAACAACTGGTCAATAGGGAGCATTCGAAGAAGGTCTCAAAACTTGCGCATCTGCCCATTAACAATCAACTCCTCCCACAAACATTGGGTTTATCTCTAAGCTTGTCCATCTGTCTTATCATTACCAATCAACTCCTCCCACAAACACTGGGCTTATCTCTAAGCTTGTCCATCTGTCTTATCATTACCAATCAACTCCTCCCACAAACATTGGGTTTATCTCTAAGCTTGTCCATCTGTCTTATCATTACCAATCAACTCCTCCCACAAACATTGGGTTTATCTCTAAGCTTGTCCATCTGTCTTATCATTACCAATCAACTCCTCCCACAAACATTGGGTTTATCTCTAAGCTTGTCCATCTGTCTTATCATTAACAATCAACTCCTCCCACAAGTAATAGGTTAACCATGTTACTCTTTACATGGTTATATTCAGTATGTCAACAGATCACATTTCTTCATAGATTCCATTTGTTTGACTACACAGAGAATCTGCAGCTGTACTTTTTTCTTGGAAGAAGTCCTTTTGTTCAGTACAATAGTTTTGTTGATTTTCTTGTGTTCTTGTTACAGTAAGATGGCCTGTTGTTGCTACTTTAGTTTACATTTTGTTGGTTTATATTGAAGCTGGTGTATATTGGGTCATTTGATCGACATCATGGTACACTGGGCATTCCCATGCGTGCTCCATCCTCCCCTGCAGAAGCCATCCCAAAGTCCATTTGCTGACCATACCCATGAGAAGTTATTTTCTCTCTCTACCACGAAGACAACACTGTTTGGTATGTCCAACTTAACTCCTAATTCTCGCAATCAGTCCAGTCTCTGAGACTCGCCCATATCACATAAATGATTGTACACTGCATTGATGACAACGGCTCTGTCTATACTTCAGCTTCAGTCTGGCATTGTTTGTAAGAAAGTCAGCATGTTCGTTACCCTGCATGTCCAGGTGTGTACAGGCAAAACATTGTCTTGAGATGCAGTTGGTGTAAGTATCTGTATGCAAAAGGAAGTGCTCTCTATAGAAGAAGAAAGCAGATTTGGGTGGAATGAGTATGTGTTCAGTATGAGTATAGTTAGTAGTAAGAATGTTTTGAGTAAAAGAATGTAAATGTATGCGTTCTTCTGTATACACATACAGGCAGATATCAATCTGAACATTGTTATAACCTGTGTGGTGCCAGGGCCCGATAAGGAAGCAAAGAATAGCACCATTGCGACCTACAAGGCATGTCGTAAAAGGCGACTGGTGTAGGACCTAGGAAGCTACCCTAGTAAATAAAAAGCAGCGCAGAAATCGGATGTGCTGGCCTTACTTGTAGGCGCATAACTGGCACAACGTACAATCGTTCTTAGACTCAGATAACATACAAATCACACAAAGTGGTTAACAGGTGGTCGTTGTGGAGCATTCAAAGAAAAAGAACATTATTATAGAAAGCAGGAGTCAATATAATGTTGGAGATATCTTCATAGAACTGGAACCAGATCGGCACACACACACACACTACACTCACATTAATGCTTTTGATGATCCCAGTCTGGTATACCAGCTGCTCACTCTCATGTGTAGCCTTCACCTTGACAACAATATCTGTAGTATGCCAGTCTGTCATTGTTGGCTCCATAACTAAAAAGTAATAAAATAAATGATTGTAGACAGACAGTGGGTTCTTCCTTGTTCTGCCTACAACATTTTCACTTGGACTACAAAGAGAATACTAAAAGCATGCATATGTGCAACGTATGGGTGTGAAGCATGGACATTTAATAAGGCAGTGGAAAACATATGTGCTTTTGAATATAAGTGTTACAGAAGAGTCCTCCGTATATATATTGGACAGAGAAGAGAACAAATAGAACTATACAGAAAGAACTCAAAATCAAAGAAAACTGGCTGAAGCTACAAATGAGAAAAAGAAAATTGAGATATTATGGACATATAAAAAGACATGAGGACTAGAGAAGACCATCATGGAAGGAGGCATACCGGCAAAGAGAAGAGGAGGAAGACCACGAAGAAGATGGATTCAGGATGTAACTGATGGTTTTGAACATGACGGCTGCAGAGGCAGGACATCTGGCCTATGAGAGAGAAATTCGAGAGGACTGTTGGGGTGACAAAGTTCTACTCAGGACAAGCTATTTGATGATAACAAAAAAAGATTGATATGTTGTCTAATGCTAATAATAGGTTTTCATTTGTCAAGTCTACCCAGCAACTCCACTCAATGTCTCAAATCACAAGAAGCAATTATTCTTGAGTGAACGGAGAAGGTATTTAATTGCTTACCTGTTCCAGGTGTCTGAGGTGTGAATGGAGCCGCAGGTGTCATGGGACTATATCCCATGGGAGATGGACTTCCAGCAAAGCTTGCAGGACTAGGACTTGACATCAAGGCAGGGTTGGGAGTTCCAACATAACCTGGGCTCTGAGCTGCAACATAAATGGCTAAAGATTACACAAGGTAGCAGTACAAATTTGACATTGTTACAACAAGTACATTAAATGAAATATGTATGAACTCTAGTAAGATCAGATGAAAAATGCATCCCAGAACTAAAGTACAGGTCTATCAAAATGACAGCATTGAAGAAAACGACAAGCACTTATGTAACAATCACTCGTTAATGAATAGTAACAGGAGCAGTCCAGCAAATCAGGGACAAGAAAATCACAGAACATGAATGAGATGTGACATCACAGAAGAGTTTCATGTTTTCTTTCTCCTAATCTTCTTCTTCTTTGCGTTCATTCTTTATGACCAATTTTAATCACTCTTTGTGATATGTTTGATCTTTACCAAGAACGTGTATACGTTTCACATTGGTTTGGTAGGCCCCTAAACGCATAGGCTTCTACACGTTTAGGACATGTGCATCCGATTTCAGCCAAACCTCCTGTCGCCTCTTACGACATGTGTGGCAGGTAACAGTGGTTCTATTCTTTACACCCCAAATTTGGGCCCGTAATCACTCTGGCGTTTCTCCTAATAATTATGGGGTGTCCCTGTGACTAAGTAGTTACGACATTGTCATGCGAGTCGAAGGTTGTAGGTTCAAATACAGACCGTGTCGCTCTGTTTATGAGTGCATTTTTTTCAGAGACCCTCTAGGATTGTTGCAAGAACTACGGAGTTCGTGCTTTGTGCAATACTCTCGGCAGGTGGTGTGCCATTTCTGCGGAGAGGGCCCGAGCCATATGGGGTAAAACCCGGTGCAATGAAGTCAATCATTCGGCTAAAAACCCCCTTTCTCCTAATTGAAATGTTCAGAATATGCGATTTTGTAAAAAAGAATGATCTTGGTTAATCTTATAAAATATTCATTCGCAAATAATCATCTTCCAACCAGGGCTGCGAGCTTTGACTCTTCAGCAACCAATGCCAAATTGTATAATCTGCATGTGTTCTGTAGTTGGGGGAGGCTACCATAAAGGCTATTATGAACAGATGGGTGTGGTGGGAGGAGTTTGTATTTAGCTTTATGTAGTCCAGGGCAATCAAGCCGGATTTGATCAATCTAAAACAAGTTAGTTCTAGAGAATCCATCTATTGTCTTTCCCCAGGTGGATGATGGAATTGGTTGTCCACTCTTGTCGTTAAGCATAGGGGTGGGAGCTTTAATTTGCGTACCAGGACCAAATGAGTCATCATTGTGTTATATCAGTGTTTATTTAGTGTGGTCTTGATATTGTCTGCCCATCATTTTCTTGGTCTTCCCTTGGCGCTAGTACAGTGATCTATTTTTATTGTATGCTGTGACTGGTGGTTGGTTGTATTCCATTCTCGTTAAATGTCCAAACCACTGCATTTGTTGTCTTTCAAGGTATTCAGTGCATGAAGTTATGCCCACTCTGCTTTTGATGTCCTCATTTCGTAGTCTATCTTTTCTGGTGACCCCACTGCCTTCCTCAAGCATTTCATATGTGGTGAGCTTTCAGAGAATCTGTATCAGACAAAATGTGTGTTGGATTGTTTTAATAGTTGTCGGCGTTTGTTCTTGTGAAATATATATTGTATGACACTGTTATACAGCTAAATTTTAATGTGCTACGACAGGACATTTGAGTCCCTTTGAGTTGGGGGCATTGCTACATAGTATTCACATTTTTGCTGCCATCAGGATAGAGCAGTCCCTGTATGTTGGAACTTGGAACTGCTACATGCTTACCTTCAAATAAATAGATCATGTTATGTATTTATGTGGGGCAGATTAGCGCAATGTGTTGGACGTTTGTTTATCGAATCAAAGACAAAAATTTTAAGACGAAGGATCAATTTTAAAGTACAGGATTTTCCAATATGGCTCGATCCCTCTGCACAGAAATGGCACACCCCTACTAAGAGTATTGCACAAAGCATGCACTCAGTAGCTCCAGCAACAATCATAGGTATCTACAGGAAAAATGTACTTGTGAAAAGAACGATGAGGTCCGGATTTGAACCCACGACCTTCAGAGTGCAAACAGCATAACCACTTAACCACTGACACCCATGAGACAAAAAGGGTTATATGTTTATTTCACCCATCAGATGTTTCGCAAGTGAGGAAAGAAATTGGCTCTCCAACCTCCTGCATACTTAAATATAGAAATATAAAGTGACAGGCACTTCATTCACTACGGTCTGCAAAGAATACCTAACATTTTCATATGCACTTACAGCTCTACAGCCACTCAAGATATTTTGCAAGAGAGGAAAGAAATTGGCCCTGCAACCTCCTGCATACTTTAGTCAAGAAATGTGAAGCGACAAGCACTTCATACCCTACGGTCTGCAAAGACTATGGAACATTTTCTTATACTCTTACATCTCTATAGCCACTCATAGTACATCTTACACTCTCACAGCCACCCAGACAGGATGCACCACAAACAACACGTCTTCAGGTGTTACAAACAATTCTCACCATCAAACCCTCCTGGAGAGGCTGCAGGGTAAGGTGAATATACACTGCCTGGAGTCTGGGGTGTATATGGTCCCATTGGAGCAGGGGAATCAGCATGATAGCCAGGTGTAGCAGGGTTTGGTGTTGTGCCAAAGTCTGCTGGTGATGGGGAATCATCATAACTGAATTCAAAATCATTGTTCCTGAAAAAGAAAAGAAAATATGGTCGCAATAGTTAACGTTTTATAAATTCTTTGTAGTTTTAGGTGTGAAATTTTATGAATATATTATCATTGGTTACTCAATTGAGTACGGGCAGACCCATAGGTGCTCAGTACCCCGCACTCCCCAGCAGATGTTGAAAAGTACAAGGCCTGATCTTATGTATGCACGTTTACTTGTGCGATCTGTTAGAGGACCAGATGACAGTGCATGAACTCCCATCAGCAACTGAAACTCATTGGAAAGATTACCAAATAAAATAAACATGGAGATATATTTCTCAACTTAATCTTTACTCTATAAAAGATAAAACAAAATATTTTAAAATATTATTTTACGATACTATTGAAATCAATAGTAAGTAACCAAGTAAGAAAGAATCAAGTGGTTCAGCCATCTAATGAGAATGGAACCACATTTACTACCATCACGTGCCTACAATAATCGACACTCAGAGCACAAGGCACGCCAAGAACAGGATTGATAGATAACATCTCAGAGTCCCTGTAAAAGCATGGCCTGACAAAGTCAAGCGCACCACACCTGGTACAAGATAGAAAACTAAATCTCCCCATACACTTCACTGCAAATGTGGTTAAGATAAGATTGAAATCAATAGAGATATTTAGCAGAGCCTTAGGTATAAGTGTAGACTAGTTAAAGAGCAATTGTGTATATAATGTTACTATCTCTACAACTTGATTTCGCACTATATTTAAAATACTCACCTGGATGGAGTGTTGGCATTGGAAGGATCCCACACACTGCTGCCTCCGCCACTTGGGGTTCTTCCTCCCGACTCATGCGAGGGTGTCATTCCTCCATAATGAGGTGTACGTGACTCATCATGTAATGGAGTTTGTGATCCTAAATACATGGGTGTACGTGAACCATACATTGGTGTTTGACCACCATAGTTTGGAGTACGAGCTCCATATGTGGATGCAGGGGCTCCAGCTGGCTTAGGACCACTGCAAAGAAGGAAACCACATAAAAATAAATTTATACTGCATAGAAATTGCATCAACACTTTATTATATATCAACTAATGATAAACTTCATGCATAATATGAATGTGCTGGATCAAATAGCACAAATTTCATTTCTTCGCTGTAAACTAGAAGAATAATGTACTGACACTCATTGTCTCAAATCACACAAAAAGTGGTATATAAGTGGTTGTTCTGGTCATATGTTGCAGGGGCCCGCATGAATAATAACAGTTACCTACACGCCATGTCATAAGAGGCGACTAAGGTAGGGGCCTAGGGAAGCTACGCAGTAAAACAAAATCTTGAAGATGCTGTTATAATATCAAGTAAGTGTTGCATGTCACTAACAATTTATCATTTTTTCTATTTATGTTGTCATATTTGCCTCAGTTTCTTCTAAAATATTCCATGTATTGCTTTTTAACCTTTTTTATTCTAATAGATTCTCCAGTTTTCTTCAAATTAGTATATGATAAGATATATATGTTTATTTATTGATGAGTAGTTATGATTTTTTAAAATAACCCACTGCATTTTTGGCCTCCCTTAAATTAACTGTGTACAGCTGAGGAAATAACTGCGCTTGGAAAGAGTTAACAGAAAAAAAAAATCAATCTACATATTCAGTTTATAAAGGTCATATATAACATACGTGAGGTTATTGAGATGAGAACGATCTACAGATATAGTCTTGCAACTTGAGTGAAGTTCAATACGGGCTGTCGTCTCTGTGGCATCCTTGACAATACCAATGTAACCTGAAAAATAACAATAAAATCAACAGTTTGAAATGTTTACTCCATGCTGAAATATATACGCAAGACAAAAAAAAGCATTTTTAGTATTGGGTTTGGTTGGTATTGGCTATAGAATACACTTGTACTTGTTTGCATTATGCAAATAAGAAATTATGCGTAGAAATGTGTCTTTGCTTTTAATGTCACATATACTCTTTGTAAAGCTACAATTGGGAATGAGTTTTCTGTGAACAAAAGCAGAATCATCAATGATCTAAGATACATTTGTGTTACCAGGCCCGCTAGGCAGCGAAGAATAGTAACACTGCAACCTACAAGGCATGTCGCACCTACAAGGCATGTCGCACCTACAAGGCATGTCGCAAGAGGCGACTACAGTAGCGCCTAGGGAAGCTACACTAGTAAATAAAAAGCATTGCAGAAACTGGTGCTGGTCTACTTGTAAACACTTAACTTGCACAACATACAATCGCTCTTAGGCTCAGATCACATACAAATCACAAAGAGTGGTTTAACAAGTGATCGATATGGAGAGTTCAAGAACAATGATCTAAGAGAAAACATACACTTTGAGGATTTAAATGAGGAAGATAACTGGTATTCTCTAAATCGGATGTGCAAGCTAGACATACCATTTGGTACTGCAAGACAAGAAACCCATGGTAGAAACCCCAGTAAATACATCAACCAGTACAGAACAAGAGTTGTTAGTCTACTAAAAGTCATGCTTAGGTGGAGATCTGAGCAGTTATGGAAATATCCAATGAAGATGATCCTCAAATGAACAATGCTGTAGCATAACAACTCCTTGTGATTAAAGTCAAGTAATGCAAGTATGTTTTGCTGTGGTTTAAAAGTTGTCAAGTTGCAATATTTTGGGCCTTTAGGTCCAACACAATCAATTTGAATATATAAAATTTGGTACATTAAAAAAAAAAAAAAAATGAAGAAAAGTCTTAATGAGTGTATCTCATGATTCTGAAATACTCCAGAAAGAAATGAAGACAAATCTAGATAAGTGTGTCTCACGATCCTGACATGTTCCATAAAGAAAAGAAGACAGGTCTTGGCCTATGTGTTTAACGATACTGAAACAAACAACTCTACTAAAACAAACATCTCTACACAAGAACCGATCACAAAGCAAGCAGTACTTAGGTACTTGCTGTAAGAGGAAGTCAGCTAGTACATCTTGACAACAGATAAAATTGATTGGAAAGGAGACAAAGAGAGCAGATACATGACAACTTAACATCACAGACAAATTTTAGCAAGAGGTTACAATAACAGTTCTAGGACAGGAAAATTATGAATTCCATGTTTCGTCACTGACAAGATGACCTTTATTGACAACATGTGTGAGTTATGTAGCAATGGCGAAACACGTAAAAACAAAGGTCTGTAGTTTTACAAAATACAAAAACAATACACAGTAACGTTTCAACCAAAAAACCTTTATCAAGCAAAAGATACAACAGAAGGGAAGAAATTGACTTCTTATATGACACAGAATATACAGAATCAGGGGCAATAAATTCCTAATGGACCTAAAATGAAAATCTGTGAATAAAAAAGTTATATAACTATATGTGTATTCTACAGAGTTATAACTATAGTAACATTATTATAACCTACATTCATTTCTAGTTGGACATCTAAAGTTCTACTAACCTTTGAATGGTCCTTTGACTATGCGCACAGTTTGTCCAATAATTTCTCTGTCTCTGCGAGAGAGTCCACCTCGTCCAGCACCTCCTCCCGACCCCTCCTCTTCCCGTCAGCTCCTCCACTGGGGTGAGCGGACTGGAAATTCTGGGAGACATTGGTGCAAAACCATTGACGAACTGCGTAGCATTTTGCTGATGGTGTGGAGGAATTGACAAGATCGAAATAATATGATCTTTTATCACAAGTTATCATTAACTAGCATTCACAAATTCTTGATATTAAGTTACTTAACACCAACATTTACAAATCGTTTATCTAAACTTATCATTAACCAACATTTACAAATCGTTTATCTAAACTTATCATTAACCAATATTTACAAATCTTTTATCTAAACTTATCATTAACCAACATTTACAAATCTTTTATCTAAACTTATCATTAACCAGCATTTACAAATTCTTGATATCAAGTTACTTAACACCAACATTTACAAATCTTTTATCTAAACTTATCATTAACCAACATTTACAAATCTTTGGTCTAAAGTTATCAATAACACTAACATTCACAAATCTTTTATGTAAACTTATCGATAACATACCCTCACAGATTTATTACCTAAAGTTATCAATAAACCAACATTCACACACACATTTGATCTAAAGTTATCAATAACAAACCCTCACACATTTATGACTTTGAGTTATCAAGAAACCAACATTTATAAATCTTTGATCTTTATCAATAACAATCCCTCACACATTTATGATGAGTTATCAATAAACCAACATTCCCACACACCTGATCTAAAGTTATCAATAACCTTTTCTTTCTTTTTTTCGTCCTCTGCTTTTTTGCCGTTAGGCGTAGCGGGTTTAACTGATGATCAGTTTCCAAGATAGTGCACACTCGGCCGCTTCATATGCTGTGATACTGTGGAGTTTTAAGATGTCTGTAACTCCATCAACCCATCTTTTCTTGGTCTGCCCCTTCCTCTTGATGATTCCATTTTTAGGTTGTACACTCTTGTAACTGGTGTATTCGGTTTCATTCTCACCAAGTGGCCAAACCACTTGAGTCTCTGTTTTTCAATGAACCTAACAGCAGGTGTTGTTCTGACTGTTCTTCTAATTTCCTATATGGTCTCTTCTTGTTTTATTTACCGCTTTCCTCAAGCATCTCATTTCACAGGTGATAATTTTCCTTTCTTGTTCTTTTGTCAGTGCCCATGTTTGGAACTGGTAGCACAGTGTTGGTATAAAGATTGCATTTATAATAGGTTTTTTAGTCTCTACTGGAATTGCTGGGTGTTTCAATATTGGGGTAAGTTGGTATGTAATGTTGTTGGCTTGCTGGATTCTAGTTTCGATCAATAACCAATATATAAAAATATGTGACACAAAAACTGCATATGAACTGTCACACACATGTTCAAATCTCTTAATCTGGTACCATACAAAACAGTACACTCTTTTCTTGAACACACATTCAAGGTGATGTTGGAAACCTAACAAAGAAGACGAAGAGAAAAGCAGTTCAAACAAACTTCAAATATAAATCAACCACAAACTAAACAAAAAAAGAGTCCAAACCTTTCCTCCACCAGCAAGTGTCAGGTGTCGAGTTCTGCACACAAAATAGCCACCATTGTCTGTCATCAGACGGGAGTTGAGAAACGCAAAGTTGCGGTACAAATGTTTGATCTCTCCAGTTCTACCCTATAAATCACAAGATACAAAACAATGTTTATTATTTATTTATTTATATATTATTAAGCATTATTTCTATTTTCTTCTGACAGATTATCAACCCAACTATCTGGCTGTACTGGTTAAGGCGTGCATCTTTTCCTGGATGTCTTTAGGTGTGCAAGCTAGCAGTGCAATGTCATCAACAAAATCTAGGTCTTCCAGGGTGGATGTGAGTATCCATCCAATACCTCCTGCCTTATCTTCAGTTGTTTTATGCATCACCCAGTCCGAGTGGTTACCCTGGCCCAAATTTGGGGTGTAAAGAATAGAACCACTGTTACCTGACACACATGTCGTAAGAGGCGACTAAGGAGGTTTGGCTGAAATCGGATGCATGTGTCCTAAACATGTAGAAGTCTATGCATTTAGGGGTCTACCAAACCAATGTCCAACGTATACACATTCTTGGCAAAGATCAAACATATCATAAAGAGTGATTAAAATTGGTCATGAAGAACGAACGCAAAGAAGAAATGCCTTTTCGTAGTCAATCTTCTTCGGATGCTCCATATTAACCACCTGTTAAACCACTCTTTGTGATTTGTATGTGATCTGAACCTGAGCAACTGTACGTTGTGCCAGTTATACGCCTACAAGTAGGCCTTCACATCTGTGTTACTATTCTTTGCTCCCCTGCAGACTTCATAGTTAATAAAGTAACTACACTTAAATTAAATGTGCTTATCCTAAGACAAAAAAACATTGCAGTATGCTTGTTGTAAACCCCAGCCCAACATGCAAATGCAGTTTGACTCAAATCACACAAAAATTGATATATAAAAGTGGGAATTCTAAAAGGAATACTAACAAACAATACTTACAGAGTGAGGACCTTCAATGACATTCACAATATCTCTAACTTGAACATTGTTACTTTCAGAGTCCAGTGAGACTGCATTTCTTGTGTCTTTTTTCCTTGTTATGGACTGTGGTTTCACATTCACCACCTGTAGTCAACAAAAAGATAATACATAAATAGAGGGTTCTCCAACATTCTGACAACCCAATCGAAGCCCATCACGTACAACAAGAGATGCAAGAACTCAAGTCCATAAAGATTATCTATATAGACTAGTCCAAGTTCTACCAAATCAACAATTTTTTGGTCCAGTCAGAGCTGTTTGGCTTATGTGGGTCTGAATACTGTTCATCAATAGTATTTGTATATAATGTGAAAGAAGCATATACTGATCACGTATATGACATAAGTAGCACAGCTGTCTCCTGATTAATATCCTTGCACTAATATTGACACCCATCTCTCTCTCACAACCCTGAAACTCTTCTGTTCGAAAAGACTCTCAGTGCATTAAGAATGTCATTTCTGTCCATTGCAGCTCCCTCTGATACCGTCGCCAGGATTATCATATGTAATACATCAAGTAAATTTAATACAATTTGGTCACCTGCAGATGTACAATAAGAAGAAATGTTGGAGGTGATGGGGTAAGTCAATAACAAATCATAAAGCACTTGTTTTATTGTTTGTTTGCGAACGTTCTTTACTACCAATTTAATTATTCTTATTGTGATGTATAATTGATCTATGCCAAGAACGACTATATTTTGGACCTCGGTTCTTAGGAAACTACAAGTGTATGGTATCATACATGTGTATGGCAGGGCATCCGAAATTTCAACCCAATAAAGCAATTAATTGTGCTAAATTATTGTGATTTTAATTTCACACTGATATGTGCTATTTTTGCTCAGGGTTTTAGGCACATGTGGCCAGAGTTCAAAGGATTAACTTCCACACAGCATCTTCTCCATCAAGATATTTGTACATGTTGCTGGCATTAAAACTGATGATGACATTGATTTTTTATTTAGTTTTGATTTTTTTGCAGTTGCCTAGAGACTACTTACCTTGTTGTGCATGCTGAGAACTTGAAAGTTTTCCTTCTCCAGACGAACAATGGCACCAACTGTCTGTGGACTAACATGGAAATAATAGTATCATTATGAGTGTTTACTACCACACACTGTGACAAAATTAATCAGAAATGACATTGATGATGACTAATAGGATAGTTAATAGTAAGATCAACATCATGGCATGGAAAGAATGTCAGCTACTAAACTGTTTAAAATCACTAGTGACGTCTACTGCTTCTTCTTCTTCTTTGTGATATCATGCTAGATCCTCAATGTTTGTCACCAGGTTGAAGTCTGTAGTCTTCTCCAGCCTAATAAGTGCTGGCGTTATTCTTCCCCAAAAGCAGAATCACAATGGCAATAGATCAAAATGGCACATGTCCATACTCCTGTATTTGCACCATGTACCCATTTTTATCCTGCGCACAGTTCCGACTTTGATTTTTTTCTGGGTTGTCTTCTGTACACTTTTTACCTTTTAATGGTGAAAATCAGCAGGTTAGTTTGTTTATGGCAGTTACCTTGTCTGTGGTTAGAGCTTGTTAAAACCCTTGCTTGCTTGATGTTCTTAACATTGGACATATTAGGTATTTCATTTGGAACACCAGTGTCTCCTGTTCTGCCAGGATGAAATATGATGATGGTGGAACTACTTCAATCTAATCACCCTGCATGACAAAAAATCCAAGAGGTGAGATTTCACAATCTCTGTTCAAGTTGGACAACACTACTGTCCTATGAACAATATTTTCCAAAAGCTGACTTTGAGAGTTATTATTTTGGAGACTACACCAATCCCAAAAGAATATCACTGCATACTGTCTGTGGTCTTACATGATGTGGAACGATGGAGACCAACAAAAACAGAAATGTCAAAAACTATCATCCTACAACTGCACACAGAAAATTCTTAAGACATATATGACCTGAGACAATCAGCAAATAAAATATGCGATCGTGGAGAAAATATGAAGACTGGTGCACTAAAACAATGGCTACAAACCAAGCAGAGAGGAGAGTGTTTGTTGGTGGCCTGACTAGAGCATTAGAATACTTCACTATACAAATATAGTCTGGTGATATTGTGAGAGACTGAGCTGAAAAGCATAAACTAGTCAATGAAGGATTGTCACAAACCAAGCAAAGAAGAGAGTGTTTGTTGGTGGCCTGACTAAAGCACATCAGAATAGAGTCATGGATGCAAGAAGAAGACTTCACTATACAATTATAGTCTTGGTGATATTGTACCAACAATTTGAAAAGTTCAAGATGTGTTAGAATGAAACTGTACTCACTCCAACATGACGAGATCACCAAACTGATACTGTCCTAGAGTGTCTACACCAGTTGCCATGTCCGCACATATCTGTATGTCCTTTGGCAGCACTTTCAGCTGTGATTTACATGGAAAATATGGGATATATGGAGATATAATGTTAACCTATATATTACAGCTCGTAACTTAAAAGTCACATTTTAGGAATTAAAAATATATCCCACTTGCCCTCTGAAGTGGCATGTCAATAACAGTTTGTTATTCAAAATTTAGTCAACATATGCTAATATTTTTTATACATCTCAACATTTAACGTACTGAACGGCTGAAGTTTTCAAACAAACCTATTCCTGAATAAATAATGGTTTCAAGTTTTAATATTTCTAAGCAAAGACTATCTGTCACAAGTTAAGCAGATTACGCATTCATGGATAGATGATAATCAAAGTGAATTATCTAGCAATGCCAACAGTTCAGACTTGGAACTTATTTACTGATGCTCAAGTAGTAGCATGTCCCTTTTGAAACATCGCTTTCATCACAGCACACCTGAAAACCTCTTGTCTCTAGCAAGTTCTCTCGCCTCCTCCAGCATCATGTTGGTTTCTTTGATGTCCGGCTGCCACCTTTGTCTTGGTCGTCCCATGTCCCACTGTGACGTTTAGTGTGACCAAAATATTTCACCTTACGGGACATGAAGCTGATACTAGCGATTATAATTTGGGTATGAATCTGGAAGATATACACTAATTTTTATATTTTATATCTTCTTCTGTTCTTTACCGCACTAGAAAGATCATGCGATCACTCCTGTGGTTGGCTTCTTTGAAGAAAGATTTTCTCAAAACACTTCATTGGGTCTAACAATAATAATTCGTTATCAAATAGCCTGTCCCTTCCTTGGCTCCCATGACAGTAGTTCTGAAAAACTCTCTATTCTGTGCAAGATGATTACTGCATTGTTCAACCTGTACACATCATTATCAGAAGTTATTTTAGGGCTAGCTTTGCCTTCTCTCTTCAATCCCTACTCACTTAGCTAGTCTGCAGTGATGCATCCTGGAAGTAGGGTCTTCATCAGTCCTGTTTACCTAACATCTATCATATCTTCCCTGTGTCTAAGATCTCAACATATATTCATATTCTGGCATTATATGGAAAATTGGAATAAATAACAGGAAATAATGACAGTGCTGTGGTTTTGGTAAACAACCAAAATAATGTTTTCCATTCAGCACAATTCACTACTATTTTATTTTTCATGCCTTTGGTACTTGAGAGAGATTTTGTGGTCAAAATGTCTACTCTGCCAGATACTATACAGTTCACTATTGTTTTGTTCTTTGATCAGACATTATTCAATTTTAGAGCAATCTTACTAAATGACATACCTCGTGCATAGTCAGATCGGAAAACAAGACAATCAAATTGTCTTCTACTCGTACAATCAGTCCTGTGTCGCCTCGTACGTCCAGCAATCACCTTTACGTGATCACCCATCTTGAAGTGCTTCCGTAGTTCTGTGTATGGGAACTCCAAAGGATCCTTTGTAAAAGAAACCAAAGAACAATTAATGCTTAGACAATGATGAATACAATCAAATCTGTGACAAATCTGAACAATATACTATACTTCAACGGATAATCTGTATACTTTTATATATAGTCACAAAGTGTGTGGTTCAGAGACTTGGACAACTTGGCTCATATGTCTGATAATACTTTCATAGATGACAATTTTAAATACAGAAATCGGTCGAGAAATGAAGACATCAGGAAAAAAGTGATTACAACATCAGTACTGAACTTAATCAAGAAACAACACATTAAATGGTTCAGCCACATAAGCAGATTACCAACAGACATTGCCTCAAAGAGCAATATTACTCTGATACAGTGGATAGAAATCAAAAGACTGCCCGTGTAAAATGTGGACCTCATAGGCTTTGAAAAACACTGTTTATGAAGTGCATACAAAAGCCAGTTCCAGATCCTGACGCTGTTAGGCAAAACAGGATTAGAGAAAAGAAGATGACAATATGGTTTCATCATGTAGCTTGTCCGTTGCAGAACGTTGCTCTCACAGCTTCTAGTATTTATAGATGTACTTCAATGTTATCTCTCCATCGCTTCCTTGGTCTGCCTTGTGGTCTATTCCCTTCATCTTTTTTTTGTATATGTAATTTTCGACTCCCTGTTCTCTGCCATACTTTCAATATGCCAGACATCATATTCTATTAACTTTCATAAAAGGAACTATTTTCATACCATGAGGTATATTGAGAAATATGGTGCTAGGCCTGTATCTTTTGACCGCCGAAACACGATGAATTATGTGGTCAACATCGTGTCACCGCCTTTACTCCCCAGTGCTTTCCTTGATACCCAATTGATGCTGGGTAAACAAGAAAGCCGTTATGGTCAGAAAAATATTCCACGCTTGCTGCGAAATTACTGTGGTTGATGGCTATGTCCTGTTAAGGATATGCCATGATTTTCACTTTCACTGCAAAATTGAACTCAGGCCATGTGCCTAAGAAATGAACTCACTAACAGCTATGCTACTGTGGCTTTTCATTAACCCTTCATAAATATAATAATTAATGATGATTTAAACAAATCATAAATATCTTTATTGTTTCTCTTTCTCCCTTCTTCCCAATTTTCATCCTTGTTGATGATGATATGTCTCAGACAACTATTATTGGCTTCAGAAACAATGAATTGTTTAAGAGATGACTGACCCAGAGATAACAAGAAAAAACATGTACAAATGCAATGATTTCAACAGAGATTCCTTGCAGTTTGTTACTACAGCCATCCCTTACAGATGTAGTTGTATCTTGGTTAGCTGTTCCCAACTTCTGTTATCTCATTCACAATATTTGCGTAGGCCCTTAAAGAGAACTGTAAGCTCAGATAATAAGTCTAGTACTAACTCTGTCAAATGGACAACGACTACAACAATTACTAATGAACTGCAAACATTCATCAACTAGTGTCGGTACAAAATAGAGAGACTAAGATGGTATGATGCGGTTACAAAATGAAAAGCGCAGAAAAATAACGAGACAGATCCCAGGGAACCAAGAGGTGAGGAAAAGAATGTTGGCATCGGTTAGGACACACCTTAAGAAAATCTGAGGGGTATATAACAAAACAGAGCCCTTTCCTGGAACCTGCATGGAAAGTAAATGAGAGTGAAGCCTAGCAATACATGAAGAGATTAAAGATATGCAGGAGAGGTGTTGCAAAAGATAGCTAAAGATAGGAAGACTTGGTGAGTCGGTTGAAGACCTTTGTCCAACCTGAGTTAAAAGGCATAGAGAGAGAGAGAGACTTGTTCAGTGTTCCCCTAAGTAGCAACTCTTATTGCAGCCACCCATCAGAAAGCTTCCAGACATCTTAGAATGACAGTAGAGAAGGCTGAAACTATTTATCCTGTTCACAAATATACACACCTTGAGATCTTCATGTTTAGGCATAATTGTAATCTTATTGCCATCCACACGGATGACTTTGCCCTGCAGGTGTTGCAATTCTCCTTCAGCTACCACCACAACATCTCCTGGGGCCATAGTATGAGATATCTCATTCTCCTGCTTCTCCGGCACCACTGCACTCATTGTCAAGGACAAATTATTACATTACATACAGAGAACACATTATGCAAGTACAATATGTTTAAAAAGGTCAAGATAACTCACAAGCATATAATACCACAAGAGAGTCAAGTGTTAGAGACTACATGGCAGTATGCCGTATTATTTATAAGTGGGCTAAAATAGAACCCTGCGCATGCTCCACTGGTTAGAGACCAAATCATTGCTGAATCATAGGTGAAAATTGTTGAATTATTTATTTAGCTTGTCTGGTGAAATTTATTTATGGCTGCTGAAAATGTAAATGTACACAGAACTGCTTCTATTGAAAGACTGAACAGGAAGAAAACAACCGTGCACTGCTGCAGAATGTAAGTGCAGTCGAAAACTAGTTGAAAGATAATAGGGAGCTGTCAAATTTCGAAGGTGTTTATAATTTAAAAAGGTCAGATGTGCAAAGCATCCGAAATTCACTGTATCGCAGCAAGGCTTATTTTAGTTAGCTTTACAATGTGATGCCAGCCTAACCACAAACCACTTTACTATTATGGAATAGTGTTTATATTAAAGTAATCTTCTGGCAAAAAAGAATAAGTGACACTGAAAATGGTCTACATGTGCCAAGAAAGCTGGTGCGGAGAACACATGACACTGAAAATGGTCTGCAAGTCAAGCTTCAAAACCAGTTCTGAGAAAATACATGTGGCAGTAAACAAAACTGAGTATCAATTAGTAAATAAATAAAATATGAAGAAATCTATGAAGCAGTTTGACAATATTAACAGTACAAGATATGACATAGTCATGTAACTTTGCAATGGTGAGATACAGCAAACTTTCCATGGTGCATGAACTCTAACTCAACTGCTACTTTACTCTCAGTATTCTAAAGAAAAAGGCTCTAAAGGCGAAGGATTGACTTCATTCCACTGGGTTTCTCCATATGGTTCTGTCTGTCTCTGCAGAAATTGCAAGCCACCTGCAGAGACTGTTGGACAAAGCATGATCTCTGTAGCTCCAGCAACAATCTTAGGGATCTCCAGAAAAATTGCACATGGGACTCAATCCGGATTTGAACCTACAACCATCAGGTCGCCAGGCAAAAGTCTTAACCACTTGGCCATAGAGACCCCCAGTAGTGTTCTTACCCAATCATTTACTACTAGTGTGTGTATAATCAAAAGGATACATTCAACCTGCATGCCCTCTGGTTGATCCTCAAACTTCTCCAGCTCAGCCAGCGTAGGCTTGATACCTTCTGCAACCTATTCACACATAGACCAACAGTAAGTAATCAACATGTATTAAATACTGATCAAATAATCAAACTACATCGAAACTTAAATAAAAATGGAGTGGAAAAGCATAATTTTTAACCCTT